>JAZEWT010000005.1:19974721-19990839 GCA_036362905.1 Mordacia mordax
CTGTGAGGCGACAGCGCTAACCACTGGGCCACTGCGCCGCCCCATAGAATATCTGAAAATGAAAAACAATCCTAAACCTCAACACACTTGCTCCTCTCTAGCCGATGTGATTGACTTTAGTCAGAACATGGGCAGGAATACGTTAGACCAGTTGGCGGTATTCTTATAACGCAACGAACCTCTAGGCATGTTGCGAAGCTAAAAGCAAGTAACAGGAAACGTGTAACCTTGAACTCGGTCGCGTGTCAGTGCTTTAAAAAGGTCAATTGACCCAACAGGGAGAAGGCTGGATGGATGGCTGCCTGCTAATCAATGTCCATGTGTCCTTTGTCCAAATGCCAATTGGTAAAAGTTAGACATAACTGATACTTTCCTAGAAATTCTTTGGGGGTAATGTGGTTTCAGCGATGAGCTGGCAGCTCCTCCCATCGATCGTGAGAGCCTCGAGGCCTTTGGGGTTTTTTGGGTGGGGAGCTCCGCTTTAAAATTTGGCGCAGTTTGCTTGTTAAAAGCTGTAGTCTTCTCGACTGAGATTGACCTCTGATAATAGGGCCTTACGTAAGAGAAAGCAAGCTAGGCCGTGAAAAAGCGGAGACGAGAAAAATACCTATCGTAAGCATCTGAGTATCATGCTAGGCAGCATGTCTTTGAACTGTAGGAGTAAACTGGAGTACCAGTCGAAAACCTACATTAACATAGGGACGATGGGGACATGGGGAGAACATGCAAACTTCATGCGGGAAGCCAACTGAGCCGGCAATTGAACCAGGGATCTTCTTGCTGTGAGAGGGCAGGGCTTCTCACTCCGCCACCTTGCCGACCACAGGTTATACTAAAATATTGGCATTTCTACATTACCCTCTGCAGACAACATAGTTTTACCACAACCTACAACACATGTTTTTTGTATAATGGTTGCCCATTCAAGCATTAGTCAGGCTCAGCAGCGCCATGCTTCCGAGATCTGATAATATTGGGCACATTATGGGCGATTTGGTGAATGCTATATTTCACAATTATTTGTTCCAGCTGTATTTGTGAGTTATTTGCCTGGTATGTTAAGTTAATATAGTCGGGGAAAGGAACACGAAAACAAAACATGTCAAGAAGAGCAGCAACAAGGGAGGGGTAATTTGTGCCTTTCATAGTGTTCCAGGTGGAGCAGTCAGTAACATGTTTATGTTGCTTTTGTTTGGGTTGAGTCGAGAGACTTACTTTAGTGCTGTGATTGCTGTACGTTAAAAAGACCTGTCTTTTGAAATGTGCTCAAACAAGGCCAGTCGATTAGTGATATGATCGTGTGTTATCTTTGGGCAGGTGGCACTTTGTTGTTTTATTTTAGAATATGAACTTCAAAAACTCTGTTTATACCTTTTGATATTTCCTTCCAGTCATTGTCTTGAAGGGCACCACGCCGCCTGTAACACTCGCGAGTGTTAATTCAGTATCACTTTGTCTCGAAGTTTGGTGTGTTGTGAGGCTCATTCATTAGAAATTAGACCCTTGAATCAATATTTACTGATAACCTAATGGGCTAGATTGACCGAATGCGCCTCCTGTCATATATTTTCATGTATTTTTGCAGTGGTTCCTAACTTGGGCAGTGGAGGCTTCACAGTGTTCCGCTGCTCAAACGTGTAATTGGGTCACTGTCATCCGTTGGTGGCCCTGAGCCATTGGTGGACATTTCATTTTCCATTGCAGGGCTGGTTTCTTTCTTTATAGGCGGACCACAGTTGAATTTTTACAAAGTAGGTTAAAGAATGATTGTGGACCGCATTAACTTGCAAGTGAGAGTTAACATTACAACCTTTTGTGAATTGTACTCTAATCACAGTAACCCAGTTGTCGTCTGAGATGCATGAGATTCTCAAAGCCGTTATAAGTGGGCCCATTATGATTGATGGTTGCGAATGATTGACTTTGGACTATGTAACTCCAATATCTATTTTGAAATACAAATGTAATATGTGAATCCACACCAGCAAGTATGTGTTTTTTTATTGGCATTGACGTACTGTGTCATACATCAACCATGCTTCTGACAGCTTCCTATTAGCAAGCCTGGTAAATATCTCTCCAGTGAGCTTTGACCCAGTGATAAATGTGTCCTGTCAATTTTGCTCAAACACAATCTATCTTGCCAAACGTCTGGTTCATCGGTTGTGACCTGGTATGGCACCAAGTTGTTCCTGCATAGCCTTTGATAAGTGGGTTGTTCCATGCCATAAATTAAAGTTGCCAGTGGTCCCATCAACAATGTGATATAAAATCATAATGCAAGCTGGTTGATTTTGGTTGCTTTGGCTGCCAGACTGAAATGTGGCTCATAAGAAGCCATCCTCGGCTCATCATGGATGGGGGGGGGGCTTTGTTATCGACCATGCGTGATGATGTGTTGCCTAGTGTGAGCAGGTCTGGACAGTGAGTAACGATATGAACAAGTGCAATTGGCAAAGCCCATGCCTTAAAGATAGAGCAGGCATATCAGTGCTTTTAAAGGGCAACGTTTAGCAGGGTTTAAACCTGTTGGTTTATGAAACGTGCCAAAATCTAAAGTTAGGGTTGCCCACACACATGCTTCGAAGGTGCAAAACTTGGTGAACTCGGCAACTTTATCGCATGGTATGCATTGAGGACTCAATGGAAGAACTATATCACTGGGAGCTGAACAACATAATTGGCTAAACTTTCGCCTTTCAGCTATTGCACGATAAATTATGTTTCACCATAGTATAAAATTGGCTGATATTATTACATGTGATGGGGTGGCACGGTGGCCCAGTGGGTAGCGCTGTCGCCTCACAGCAAGAAGCCCCGGGTTCGAATCACGGCTCAGGTGCCTTTCTGTGTGGAGTTTCCATGTTTTCTCCGTGTCCACGTGGGTATTCGCCGGGCACTCCGGTTTCCTCCCACAGTCCAAAAAATATGCTGCACAGGTTAATTGACTTGCAGACTAAATTGCTCACAGTGCTCGGTGATGGACTGGCGTCCAATCGTGGGTGTATCCCTGCCTTGCGCCTTGTGTCTGCCGGGATAGGCTCCGGCTCACCGCGATCCTGTACGGGACTTAGCAGTTTCTGACAATGAGATGAGATTACATGTGATTTGCTTAGTTAACGCAAAGCACAATTTAATCAGGCATCCTTATGTGGTTTAGCGTTATGCAAAATACATCTTAAAATATTTTTTTTGATATCTGATTCAAAGCGCCTCACAGCCAACTAACAAATTACAAATTATTCGACGCGATCTTTCATCTACATCTAAAGCACTGACGTTCCCTGTTCATGGCAGCATTTGTTTTCAGGTTGGTATTCTCTGGTCTCGCCGACCCTTTCAAATTGTCGCTTGCCTTCCGCCAGCATAGGACAGAAAGGCTTTTCCACCCCTCGCCCACCCTTAACCCTCGGTTTACTCAGCACAGTTTGCCCTGTAAGTTCTGTTACCAATTATAAAAGCACTGGAGCAGGTCTCGTTTACCACAGGCTGCCAAATTGCTGGGAATCCAGTGATGTCTTGGCTTTCCTTATAAGGTCACGTGGAGGACAGGCCCACGCAAGGACAGTGCGCGGCCCTGGTAGAGAGGGTGTGTGTGGGCTATGCCGGGTGCACTCAACGGCCAGCGCTTTTGTTGGGTCTTATCGGTGACCAGTGTCACACAGTACGTGCACTTTAAAGACTGTTGCATCGCTTATTTAGCGTGGAAATGTGCATTCTTTTGCAACTGGGTTTTCTCTTCAAACTGGATTGCAAATGCCATGATTTTGAGCAATGCATTCCCTTCCGGAAGGTTGTGAGTTGTTATTTGGCGATTGAAGGCAACCTGCACCTCCCAAGAAGTTTTACGAAACTCGTGCGGTAATAACGATTATCAGCAGGTAATTGTTGGGGGAAGAGATGAACACCAACGGTAAGGTAGCAACAGAGGTGGGGGCAAATGTGGGAAAACGACGCAAGACAACCTATAAGGGCACTCGGGCTACGGATGTGGAAAACTCGTTAACATAGGAGTGAAATCATTCTCAGTCCACCATTCATTGCACAATCATTCCTGAAGACAGTCTTCCACATTATAATAATCTAACTATAAAATCCATAGATGACCCAAATTGGATTATACATAGCAATAATCGCACCCCCTACCGCGATGACTTTGCAGGATCTTCCAGCAAATAGCTGCCACGCTTGGGTGTTCCTGAGTAAATAAAAAATAATATTAATTAAAGCAATTTTAATCTCAAAAGAACCGCTTCATTTTGCTTTTAACCAGTGTTATAATTCTGATCGTAGTCACCGTCACTTTAGGCTGTAGAAATGAATACCATTTTGGCAAAGGATGCAGGAAAACTGTCCCCATCAATCTAATGTTTGGTTACAATAGTTATGGTGAGGTCGCAATGGTCAACATTCACTCAACTACATAGGGATAGAAGCTTGCACGTAACTTGTACTCACACCAAACGTTATGCACCACGACACGCTTCAAATGGGATGAAAAATCAACAGTGGCTGGCATCTGCCATGGGAATGTGGAATTTTCTCCACTCTCCAGGGACTATCCAAACAAGATGAGCGTCATTCAATTGCTCCTTCGGGTATGGGATTTGACGTGGCTTTTTTTATAGAACACGGTGCTGGGAACAGGAGAAATTGAAACATAAACAAATGCTAATGACGTGAGCACGTCAGCGCTTAGCTGGTAGAAATGTACCATTCCACTTCTTAACATTGTCATTGCAGTTGCTTCTTTAATAAATACAGCTTTCTGTATGGTCGTTTCTAGTGTATTTCCTGTTTCAGGTTTGCCTTTTGATAGTCAGTAGTGTTACCATGTTTTGTTAGGGTTTTTATGTCGCTATCTTTTTCAGTTATAAAAAAAATCTACACCAGCCAAGGTCCATTTGTGGTTTTAAAGGAGAGTGGGAATACTCCTCGATTTTCTTGTTTCTATATGCTGTGTTCCTTTACTTCACATTGTGGAGTGTTTTATGATATGTTTTTTTTTCTCTACATGGCGTCCTCAAAATTTCTTTGGAGAAGAAATCTTAAAAGGCCACGCTGGACACACGCAAACAAAATAATTTCACAGGGTGGTAATCTTCTTAGCATCACCGCCCTCTATGTACGCAGTTGATTGTTTAAAATATCAAGTATAGCGGGTACATAGTTGTAATCAAGTGATAGAAAGTTGGCTTGGTATACAACACGCAAAAAATGTTATTGTTATGTTGTTCATATGTCGTTGTTGTTGCTTACATGCCATTCCCTCCACAGCTCTGTGCAGAACTTTGTGACCGTCGGGTGAAAAGTGCTCTACAAGTGCAATTATTATTATTATTGTGAATTAGTCCTTTAATGTAATAATCTCATCTCATCTCATTATCTGAAACCGCTTAATCCTATATAGGGTCACGGTGAAGCCGGAGCCTATCCCGGAAACACAGGGCGCAAGGCAGGAATACACCCGACGATGGGACGCCGGTCCATCGCCAGGCATTGCGGGACAATTTTAGTCTGCGAGCTAATCAACCTATCCAGGAGCATGCTTTTGGACTGTGGGAGGAAACCGGAGTACCCGGCGAAAACCCACGCGGACACGGGGAGAGCATGCAAACTCCACACAGAAAGGCACCGGAGCCGAGAGACTCGAACCTGGGACCTTCTTGCTGTGAGGCGACAGCGCTAACCGCTGCGCCACCGCGCCGCCCTCTTTAATGTAATAATGAATGTCCTTTTGTCGATTGTGGACTTCTGTCTTGTTTCTTGATACACGTTCAGTATCTTTTACCAAGACAGCTGTAATCTCAATTTTGTCAGGAAGGTCCTGCATCGGGATGTTATTCCACATGTGGTAGTTACCTCATGTGTTTGGAGAAACGTTAGGCCAGTAAAGATGGATTCAAAAATACACGTTAAGTCCTGTCCTCTGCAGGTCACTAACAATTTAGCTGTTTCTTTTAGCACTGCTTAGGTCCTTTGGTGATATATGATATGTAAATTATAATTATCGTGTCTCTTATTGGGTGATAAAGCTGTGGCTATTGTGCATGACTCACAATTGGAAGGTCACAAGTTCAATTCCAGCTGTGAAATTAATTCGTGCCAGCTACTTTGTTGTAAATGATTAGTTGGCATTTTTTATAGAATTTCCTTCACTGGCTCATAGCTATTTGATAATGAGCATCACTCGATCCTGATTAAAGCAAAAGGTTGCTGTCACATTTGATTGTACTTTGTAGAGATGTAATTATGCTTTAATAATAAAATAAAACACTCCTGCCTTTAAACCCAGGACCTCGTTTTTGCCATCTCAGCACTTTGACCTCAGAGCCAGTTCAGGGTGTGCCTCTCGACACTGTTTAGTCTTCTTAATGACTCGAAGCCTATCACTCGCACACCATGTTGTCAAGAAGTCACCACAGTGGCAAGTGAATTGCGTGTACTTTTATACAACACTTGTTAGTGTTTTCATTAGATTTCATTTGGAGTAATGCAGAGACGTAATTTGATACTGTAATTGGATTACAAAAGCAAGGCATTGATAATCCCTGTTTTGTAAATTGTAGCACAGTGGCTCTGTGAGTAGTGCTGTCACCTCAGATAAAACGTCTGAGTTGGATATCCAGCTTCGGTGCTTTTGTGTGTGCATGTCGTGTATTTTCCCCATGTCCTTGTGGGTTATTGGTGGGTACTCCGGTTTTCTCTGATCGTCTAAAGACATTCTGCTGCGCATGATAATTGGCTGGCTGACTAAATTGACCATGGTGACTTGTGATGGACTGGCGTCCTCTCCGGGGTGTATGCTTGCTTTGTACCTTCTGTCCGTATAGGTTCTGGCTCACCATGACCCAATACAGCAGGACTGAGAATGCATGTTCCATTTTGATTACGTACAAGTGTTATTCCTGCTTACTATTTATTAGCAAAATCGCGATTACTTTCGTTTTTAAAATGATGTGCGATGATTAAAAAAAATTTTAAGGTCGAAAATTATTCTCAGCAGCTTGGGTAGCAGCGTTTAGAGTATTATAATGTCAGTTTTTGCAATTTATTGCTGTACTTTATAAGGTAAAATAAGCATAATATTTAATAACGAAAATAAATGTACTGATGTAGGAAAGAGCAGATTTAGAAGCAATCATCAACAAAAATAAATTTCGAGTAAATAAGGTAACCCGATTTGTTGCTCTTAAATACCAAATACTGTGTGTGGTTACTTCTAAAACATTATGTAATTGCTGACCGAATACTGTTCGAAGGGCACCCTCCCGACAGTGACTTGGTAAACCCGTTCTGATGGACAACAAACTTAATTAGTTATTAGACTCTTGATGTTCTGCCTTTCGACGAATGGGTAACGAGCAGTGAGTGGCGCGCTGTCGTCTTCTTGTCTGCTTCGTTCGCCTTGCGAGTGTCATGCCAGTTGTTCGCATTGGCATTGTGTCGGAGTGAAACATTTAAGCGGCTTCTTGACTGGCAGGCGGGCGTCTCCTCGCTCCCTCCCTGCGGGAGAAAGCACTGACACCGTTGAATAGGCCACCGCCGCCAAGCCTCTTTTCAATCAACTCTGCCGCACACGTGCATGGGTTGGGTGGCAGCTACTACTGTACGTGCACAGTGCGTATGTTGACAGCTTGGATCGTAGCGTTACTGCGTGTCGAAGTTGTACTGTTGATAAAAAGAAAAAAAACACACATTACTTCATTGCATCCGTTTGGGTGGCACTTATGTTTAAAGCACTTGGCGCACAATCCTTGACAAATAAGAATTGGCTTGGTGAAAATTGTTGGTCAGGTCTCCACTTCATTGGGTTTGTAAGGTAATACTTTATGGGAAATCTACAGCGAAGTTGCTTCTTTGGAGAAACTGACCACCACCATGGGGTGTCACATTATTCCCAGTCTCTTAAGGCAGATCCTGATGAGATCGGATAAGGCCCCAGGAAGATTATGCCACAAAACTACTTAAGACCTACTTCAGAGTTCAGTTCAATAGGCCTTGCTACAGATACCAATCAGCAGTCCTTAATCCTCTGTAAATATTTGTGCTTGTAAATTACGTGATATATTTATACGTATTCGCATAACAACGGCTCGCTTGAATTATGTGAAAACGTTTTGTTTGGTAGACTTCACGTTATTACACCCAAGCACATGATGAGACCATCAATTCACCGCTCTCCAAAACTTGATTTAAACACAAAAACAAGAGCCTGGAGTCTGGATTCAAACCCAGCTGACATTTTGCGCTGACGTAACCAGTCAGCCCACCCTACACACTCGCAAAGTAGTTGAGAAAATTGTGTTTGTTTATCATCTGTTTGTGTTACATGATTGCTGCGTTTATGGTGTTTAACAACAATTCTTTTTTGAACATGGCAGTAAATGGAATGGTAGATGGCCTCCAGTCTCAGAAATTAAATGTTTACGATGCGTTCAAAATGTGTACATACAGTATCTCCGTTTTTACATGTTTTGATGCAATGAAGTTCATATGGTACCAGCACAACAAATAGGGTGGCGTGGTGGTGCAGTGAGTAGCGCTGCAGCATCACAGCAAGAAGGTTTGGTTCCCAGCTTGGCTGCTTTTATGTGTGAAGTTTGCAAGTTCTCCTCGTGTTGTCTATGTGGTTTTTTGTCAGGTACTCCGGTTTCCTCTCACCGTTCAAGAGCACGCTAAGGCCGATGTTAATTGGCCTGCTGAGTAAATTGTCCCCAGTGGCCTGCGATGTACTGCCATCATATCCTGAGTATAGCCCCGCATTGCGCCCTCTTGTCTGCCGAGATAGGCCATGGCCCCCCGCGACCCTGTATAGGAGTAAGCGAGTGTGGATGACGATTGATGATGACAACAAATATGTTGCTGATTTCTCCATTTCGACAGACGTTTGAAAGCGTTATCCCCTCACATGTGGAGAATTCAATTATACTTCCGTCTTTCAAAAGTACAGACGAAGAAAAAGACCAATCGTCTTACGTCTCCTCTAAACAAATATTGGGATTGGAAGGCTTTACTGTATAGATACATTATTGAAGTTGTTATCTATGGCGTGTTGTCAATTGTGTAACTTTTGCGTATGCTCTGACATCTCCGCTGCCTTGGTTCCATAGGACAGCGTTGATTACGTGTTAATTATTGAAATATAATTAGCTTACTTATTTTTTTGCAAAGGCTTGTGTGATGAGCGAGAGGTTATTTCAATCTTAAAAGCCATGTGCTCTGAAGTCAGACGGCTTACATTACCAAATCGGAAGCTTTGCCACGACAGATTGTGTGCATGTTAAAACCATTCGCCCAACTTCATGTATTGTCAATATGCACTACTGTCGGTTTTATTTTGGTATTTTAAAATCAGCATCCGTTGATAAGGCAACATAAAAGGGCACTTGGAATAATTGTTGCGGTAAAGAAATAGCCTGAATTCATGACGATGTGCTTTTCGAAGTGAAGTCTCAAGTTTTTCGCTGCTCAAATGAGTCATGGGGTATTGTTAATCTCTTTTGACAACTCTAATCAAGCAGTAGATAGCTTCACATGTTTCCAATGGGCCCCGCCATAGCGTGACCACTATTGACTTTCCACAAATTCGTACACATTTTACCAATCCCGTACAGGATCATGTGCTGAGAAACCTTCAACCTTGATTTTAGCATAATTAAAGATATAATTAAAGATCTCTAAATCACCGTGTAATCCAGCTCGATATATTCTTGTGCGCAATAATCATTTTTTTCCAGAGTACAGTATATAGCAGTCGAATAATTGGAGGCAATGGTTGTTTTAACATGTTTACATTTCTGTGCAAGCTTGTGAACTAAACTGAACTGTAATCATTTTGACGATCGTTTCGAAAAGCTGCTCTTTCGGGATAGCCGCGTCGATCACTCCCCCTCTCGCTCCCCCCGTGATGGAGGGGGAGTGATCGACGTGGCTATCCCGAAAGAGCAGCTCTTCGAAGCGGTCATCAAAGAAAGTCAATTTTGGTCTAGTGTAGACTTTAAGCGTTATGCCATCAGCTGCTGAAATATTTGATATGTGCATTACAGTCTAGACTGACAGTGCCATACATCAAGCTGAATTATTATGATTAAGGCTAAATTATTGATATCCGGCAGTCTTCAACAAAGGTCATTAAACGCGTTCATTTAGACAAAGGTCACGAAATAGGTACAATGAGGTGTCTCCTTGTTGTACCGTATTACAATTATGGGAACCCACGGTCATTTTATGCACTGCAATTGGCCCTTTACTGGCCCGGTCGATTAGTATTCTTCCCGTTAAAGTAAGCAAAATGCATTGTACGGTGGTTTGGAAATAAAATACTGCTCATTAAAAGCGGCTTACTGTCTGCAAGCAAAGTTATTTTGGTTGCAATGATGAGTCACGATCAAACCTTATGCTATTTATAATGGTTCTATCAGCGTCGTTTGTGCTGGGCAGCACAACCGAAACGTGTTGCTATTTGTAATGGTTCTATATCAGCCACGTTTGTGCATCTGTATCGCATCTAACATCTTCGTAAGTGGTGTGAAGATCACGCTTTGTTGTATACATATAGAATGATATCATCTGGATGGACATTCTCAGGTTTGAGAATTGTTCTCGAGCTGCTGTTTTTGGATAGCCATATGGAGCATTCCTCTCTTCGCGACGTTTTGCTTGTCTGCTTGGAGAAACGTCACGAAGGGGAGAGGAGTTTAGTGCTTGTCGCAGCTATCCCGAAAGAGCAACCCTTGAGAGCAATTCTCAAGCATTGAGCCATTAAAACCTACCACATTTGGTGCTCTGGATTAAGCGTTAGACTTGCCTTTAAAAATCCAGACTCCCGATCAGGGTCGATTTAATCAGATGCCTTACTCCGAATGCAGAAAACGTGACTGCCTTTTTGTGACACGTCCAAGAGGTGGAGAGAATAGTTAATTGTAAAACTTTACGAGATTTGGACAACTTTGTTTTTTAGAGCTGGCAGCGTTGTTTTGTTTTAGAGGGAGGCCCCTCGCCACTACAGTATAGTAAACCGGCATTTGTTTGCGAAGCTTCACGATGCTGACGAGTCTCAGGAAGTCGAAATCATCTCAGACTTTGCTCAAACATGTTGCCGGTTAGTATAGGTCAAAATAAGCTCAATAGGCCAGGTTACAATCGTATTTGGAGGTACAGAATAGACGTGTCATTTATGTAATTGTGTCCGAGAGACTGGCCATGGAAATGTGAACTTTACACTGAACTTTTACAGGGATATTGATGTAAGTGAGCACCGCTGCACTGTATCGGGAAAAAGCAGTTTGACTTCTTTAGCGGACCCTCCTGGCTTTTTGGACTCTGTTCTTGTATGTCTCATTCTTATAATGTACAGTATGAATTATTCAGACCCTCGTATTATAATATTAACATGAACCAATACATTATGAATGCTAATGCATTGTGTTTAGGAAAGTCTCGCTGTATTGCAAGACTTTTTCGGTTTTGTCCTGCCTGGAATGCATATTATCTATTTTTTTCATGTCAAGTGTTTTAGTTATAAAGCCATAAAAGTGCTTCTTGTTCTTCTGGGCACAATATCCTACTGGACGTTGATGACTGTGGTCTTTCAATTCGATGGACTCTTGACATCAGTCAATCTCTCGTCCACGATCTCTCTTTCCTTCAAATTTTCCAGTTACAATCAGATTTTCAATTTCCTTCTTATAATATGTCCTTGGAGCTTGGACTGTTTGTTTATAATGTCGTTTAACATCTTCCTTCGACATCCCTTTCTTGACAATGTCTTCATTTGAGGTGTGCCTTGTCTGGGATACCTGCAAGATGCATCTTGTACATATATTCAATCGTAGCTGGGCAGAGCATTAATGTGCCATTTGCTTTAAAAATGTGATTATCTGCATTGCACATTGTGGGGAGGTTATGTCCTGTGGAGGCACTAGCCCCCACTTCATGTGACTGTAGAGTTTTCGCCACTTGCTTGGGGCTTTCAGCAGAGATGATTACAATCCCGCGTTGTTCGTTTGTGCAGGGAGACAATGTGAGCACAAGGTAGACGCAGTGGCTGTCAGTTGTGCTTCTGAAATTCTACAAACAGAGGGGAGCATGTAGTCTGTGAAGGGCAGATAGTGCTGCCTATAAGCACAGGTATAGCATCCTTAAAGTTCAAGTTGGACGTTATTTCAGAAAAATTATCCCATACAATTGAATTCTAGTCATGACATAATAAAGTAAAGTATGGATGCGCATACGTCATTGTCACAATCTCGTGTTCGGCTATTTATGATCATGTGATGGAATTGTTCGACGTTCATCACCTCACATGTAGATGTGTGTGGATAAATGTTCCATTAGTATTATTTCATTATTAACACCTACTGTAAGTGATTTTTTTCTCATGGCTTTGCACCATTATTTTTTATATACATGCTAGTGCTAATACAGCCTGTGCCTGTGGGTCTCGTAGTATTTCACCACACTCCTCTTGCCATCTTACTAGATGGAGAAGGCACCCGTGTTGCCCAGTGTTGCAATGCCTTTTATGGAGCAGAGCTGATTTGACATGTTGCTGCTTGACCCAACTTCCGGGTATTTCTGCTTGTAGGCTGCAAAGCTGCTTAGCACTGAGCGCAAACAATGACGTAGCCCCCCCCGTCCCGTCATGCTTAGGAGGCGACAGTTTGAAAAAAAAACCGTGATGGATAAATAAAACACTTCCAATGTATTTTTCCCCAACCATAAGAACACCTTTCCCATGTCAAATAAATCCTTCGCTTTATTGGCATTTCCATTCCTACTCATGTAGAGTTACACTTCACGGTGCTCTGTTGCCATTATTTCTCCCTTCCAACATTAGTTGAATTCCAGTGCAGAAAATATGGAAGGTTATTGCTGGTTGAAATAAAAGTTGTTTGAAAAATGAGTGGGGTATTGAAAAATGTATTCATTATCCCAAAAAATAAGCATAATATTCCCTAACTTCGTAAACATATGCAAGTTTTTGTTCAAATAAATGTATTTATTCAAGTTTGAAATGAGCTTAACGTAATTTCTCAACCATTTACATGCAGTTATAATCAGGATGTCCCTGTAAAAACAACGCATAAATCACAGTACATGGCGCCAGTAGTTTCTATTAACGAGACACAATTTTCTATTGGAAAGCGTACGCAGTAGTGGTCAGGTCATTCACGTGGGTTGAGATCCCCAAACTTCTTACAAAATTTGTTTCTTTCCCACCATTTATGCAATTGTATCTTCGGCCTTATTTAAGTACATGATTGGTCCGTTTGGGAATTTCACAAGCGCTGTGACCACTCCGTTTGAATGACCTGTGGGACGAGATCTTTCACAAGACTTCTGAAAAATCCCCTTAACACACTGCAGTGGGCATTCTTTCCCATACTCTCTGCCAAGAGATGCTTGCATGACAACCGAACCGATATTTTTAATTCACAGAGCTGGAATTTAGCCAAATCAAGCCAAATATAATTTGATTCTCTGATTTTTTATTTACATGGATATTGGTGACCAGGCAGAAACAATCAATTCAAGATATTGGAGAACCCAGTTTAAACATTGGTGGCAACCCATATTTGAACTTGAAATCGCAGAAGTGCCAGCTCAGCAAGCTTACCTTTTAGCCACCTAGGCACTTTTACATATTTGTCGTGTTTCCTATTCAAAACTGTCTTAATGTGTGATGCTTTCGTTTTCTTAAAGTCAATGTTATGGGTGGATGCTTTTTTAAGAGGTTTGTATGTTTTTATGAGGTTGATATTTACGATAATAATTAAAACTGGTTTCACTCTACTTTGTGATTACAATTCAGTCAGGACATTGTCAACATTGAAGTCTTTATCTTTCAATTAATTAAATTACATATCTAATAATATGACTGTTAAAACCTAAAGTATCCCTGTTCAAGGAATCAATGGGTTGGTGCTTATCACTGATGCTCGATGAGTGGTGGTTGTTATGGTGTTTGGCAAATTGACTGCACTTTTAAATAAGTGATGAAAGTGACGAGTGCTGGATTTGCAAACCGCACCAGCTGTACACGTTGGTTGCCTGTCTGAGGCCTTGCTGTGGTAGTCCTGACGTGAGCCGGGTGTCCGAAGGATGACGACCCCCGTCATAATCCGACGTTAATTTGGGGGTAGGGGGAGGAGGTGGGAGAGTGACGTATAGCCTGTGCCATCAAGACTCGGCAAGGAATTGTCGGAGAGCATGGACAAGTGCTCCAAATATGGTTAGGAATTTGTGCACGTGAGCCCCTTTAGCTTGTGTCCGATATTTACGCTAGTGAGTGGGCGGGCGGGCGGACGGGCGAGCGTGGAGGGCAGCCGGTAAAGGGGGGAGCCTTCCCAACTACGGGCAAAGAGAACCGGGGGTGCCGACGTCACTGCGCTCGGTGGGCCCCCCGCTGCCACCCCCGTGCTGTGGCAAGTTCTAAGAACGCGCGTATGTGCGAGATCGAGCTTGCGCGGTAGCACGGTAGTGCGTGTGGAACAGAAAACACCAACCGGTTTACCGGTATGGTATGGAGGTGTACAGTGGCCATATAATGATCCACTGCCTTCACAATTTCGCGAATTATCATGGTTTCGGGGGGGGGGGTCACGTTTTCATTGAAGCAAATTTGAAAGTGACTCATATGGGTACTGTGTGGGTTGTTCCATTACGGGATCGTGATGGATTGACAACACGGGGAAACCTTATACCCGCAGAATAACGATCATGGATGTGATGTAGTCTTACAATCGCAATTCAATGAATGTGTTGTAAGCAACATTTATGGAACGTCAAAGTTTTCGCAATTGCAAATAAAGGCTTGCATCTTCTGAGGATAGGGTTTCAACTTGAGAAGAACGACAGATGTGAATCGATTGTGGAACGGTTGCAAATGATGAAAAAGATGTCCGTTCATGGTGCTATCTCAACATCCCTTTTGAAGCATTGTAAGTCATCATGCTTTCTTTAACTGGATGGCAGCTCTTGGTGATTTATGACCTCGTTTCAGGTATATTTGGGATGGCTGTAGGTACTTGCGTCAGTCATTTGAGCTTATGGGGTTGTCCTTCTCGATGGTTTTCAACCAACAGCAGAACATAAGCATTCCTATAACTGGCACAAGTCTATATCCAGGTGGCTTTCCACAAAGTGAAACTAATTACATCCACTTCAGAGGCGTTATACGTGTCGTTCCCCAAAAAAGATTTGAACGCACAGCTTCACAAACGTGAGCCCAGTGCCTTGCCGCTGCACCGTCACCATATAAGAGGAGGTAATATTATTTTTCAACTTAGTTGCAGGTGGTGTTCATGTATAGGCTTTTGGTTGTAATACACGCAATTCAATATATTTGCAAATTACACTTTGTTTTATTTGATTTCCACTGTTCGGCAGATGGCTTAGGTTACCGATTCCCTTCAGGCCAGTAAGTCGATCAGTTTGTATTTAATTTGGCAGCCTTATAGTGCTTTTTTTAACAGTTGTCCAGCATGCTAGGTAAGTAGGTTACATCTCAGTGCACGGGGGCGAGGCGGGACAACTAACCCAAACTGCGTGTATTTGAACTCTTGGGGTAAACGGAACACCTGCCAAAACATGCGTGGACACGGTGAGAACATGCAAACTCCACACAGAAAGCTACTCGAGCTAGGAATCAAACCCGGAACCTTGCCGTGAGACAGCAGTGCTACTCACTGCTATGCCACCCTTCCACCCTGTTATCTCATGGCCATAGCGAGTGAGGGGAGAGTATGCTTTGAGCAAACCCGCTCATTGGTGATCAGCGTGATCATCGCTACTATAGTTATCCAGCCAGCATAGGGGAGTTGTGCATTTTGGCTTGGGCATGACGGCATCCTCGCACCATCCCAATGGAAATTCTTCACTGCTTAGCACGCGCGCATGATCAAACAACCAAACGTCTATTTGCGGCGGCGCCGGGCGCTAGCTGAGAGAGCTTGTGCCGCGGCGCCTGCCGAAAATGAAGGTGCCACTTGCACAGCGACTTGTGTAAAGCGCGGGGACACTTTTACGGTCGGTGCTGTTTGCCACGTGACACAAGCTGGAAGTGTGGTTTGCCGTGGAAAGTGCAGACCATTGAGTTAATCGTGAGACTCAAT
>JAZEWT010000005.1:20006222-20021386 GCA_036362905.1 Mordacia mordax
AAGATGGATGGATGGATGGATCTTACATTAGAGAACAGTGAGTGGAGGACATGAGGAGGAGACAGTTGACGTTTTTCGGGCAAATTGTGAGGAAAGCAGAAATAGAAAATCTTGTTCCACCTCGACATATTGAAGGAAAGAGAGATGGTGGATGACAGAGATTGACTTATGTCAAGAGTTTCTCGAGATGGGTGTACGTATCAACAATAGATATTCTTAGAAGTTCAAAGAGCAGAGATTTGTGGAAGACAATTGCCCTCAACCTCCTGTAGGATATAGTACCTAGAAGAAGTAGAGGTGTTTTTCACAGGTCTTCTTCCTTTACAAGTGACCTCTGGTGACAACACAAGGGGGCAGCACCTTCCAATTCGCCTTGCCGCGCGCACATGTGCTTCGCATGAACATAAAATCAACATTCAGTATTCTCCGAGCCGAACTTTTATCAAATACATTTGCAGAACCATTTGTTAATGTGATGTTTTTCTTTCCGTGCACTCACTTGAGAATTGAGACAGACCATCAATTTACCATACTTGAGACTAAACTACTTTAATTTCAAGCCTAGATTTCTACCTTGAATGTCGGAGGTACCAGCTCAGCACTCTTGACCTCTGAGCTATATGGCCAGCTCCCAAGTACCACAGTGTAGTACGTATTTAATTAACCCAGGAGAGATGATGCACTGGCAGTACCTAAATGGTATGGAACTGTGAAGTCAATGTGAAAAAAATATTTCCTCTTTGTACTGTAATTGTATTCAGATGGGATGGCAAAGTTTATCTTTTCTCTTATCGGTCTTGTTTAGCTAATATTGTATCCAAAGTGCCACTTGGCCAGGTAATAATGCAGGCAGTAAAAAAAAGTCTGTCTCCTTACTATTTTATGGTAGGGTCCTGCATACCACATTAGTCTAATGCTTTCTTAAGCTTTTTTTTGGATCGCATAGGGATACCAGCAGTGGATTGACATCATGTTATCGATTTTTAAGAAAACCTCTATAATGTCTGTTTGTGCCATTGTGTTATTTAATATTTCAATACCCTATATGCATGAATGTGTAAAGGGGCATATTGTTACGTTGGGTTTTGCAGGATTCTGTTGCCTCGTCGTGGTAGTTGCTCATACCTGCCACTCACGTTCCCGAACAAAGTGTGCTTCTCTAAAAGTGGCTCGAGATCTATAAAAAAAAATCTAACATGTTTGGTTATTTCCAATGACTCTGGGCTCCCCAGCCTCTGGGGAGACAGCGCGAGAACATAATCTTCTGCCTGCGACAGGTGCGCGGAGAGATGCGCGATTGTTGGAACGTGACACGGTGTGAAGGCCCCACAGAGAGCGCCACGCGCTCTCTGTGGGGCCTTCACAACCATGCAGGATTAGATCGTGTCAGTGTCACCTGCGGTTGGGAGCGCGTGTGCCCCGTGTGTGGCCACGGCTGCCTCCCTGCCACTGGACGTAGCCCACAATGTCACGGCGTGCGCCGTATAAATAGCCCCACACATCAACGATGCGCATGTTTGCTCCTTGATGCGCTCTTCGCTCATTGGCTCGTCGCTGCCTGGGCAGTGACATCTCAATGTCGACCTGCTGCCAGAGAACGCAGGGCTCCTGCACGGTTGCGGTCACTTTACCGTGCCCAAACCAACCCTTGTGAAGGGCCTGCAAAGCACTGCTTCACTTTTTCGTTATTGCCTCCTTTTTTTTACTACTGCTACTGTCAGTTTCATGGCGCTGTTGGTGACACACGTATATAAGAAATGTCCATGCAAAGGTCTGATACTGAGAAGTGGTATCACGGCTTGCCGGAGGACAGCCACTGGATGAACCTATAGATCTAATTCTGCTCTCACGCAAGATGAACTTTCGTGGTATGCAAGTCGTGTTCGGTGCATGGCAATGAAACCAACATAATGGAGTCCTCACGGAGCAATTTAATACGATGCCTTTTGCATGCACGTATTAGTGACTGGAGCATGCGGTAATGGTTTTGCGGATTTGTCACACTCGTTTGTGTCTGGGCCTTGAATCGAAACTCAGCAGTGCAGTCTCAGCAAGTGGTGCTGTGGTGGCACTTTTTAACATGGGCATTACAACCCTTTTGAGCCATGCATGCTCCCCTATCACTGTTTTGCTTAACCGGTATCTCAACAGTATGCAACGTACTGAAAAACAATACGTAAGCTGCTGAATTGTACTCGCTCTGTATCACAAGTGGGAGTCACAGTGTTATGAGAGTGGAATATTAAACACGTATGCATGTGTGCACACATGTACACTTTCTACCACTAACTAGAGCATACAGATGCTGCTTCACTAATAAATATAAGCTATAGCCTTCCCAGCACTGTATTTATGTATGTGCTGTTTGTCGTAAGTAGGAGGTACGTTGTTGCACTTAGAAATGAAGTTTTTTTTTTAAATTTTAAACGTGAGTACCAGTCTTATTATGAGAGGACAACCTTTGTTGCCCACTTACAAAGTTGTATATCGGTTTATTGACCATAGTAGGATGATGGACTTAGTCCCCCCCACTAGAATTTAAACTTTAATCCTCTAATTGTGGGTTATATTTTTTAACCACACTGCCACCCAGCCACATCATTATAATTGGTGGAGGTATTTTAAAGGGATGTCCTTTGGGTGTCTGTCACTTTATAAAATAAATTACAACTAAACAAAAATGGCACAACATTTGCTGTATTTACCCAGGAAAGTGTATTCTCTATAAAGATTGTTCAGGGTAATAAAGAAAACTAGAGCGCTGAGAGTAAATAAATGTGTTGGAAGTATATCATCCAACCTCTCTACAGGTAAATCATAAATCCGCTTGCTTTACATCCTTAATAAAAACTTGAAGTGCGGTGTCTCACTCACAGCATGATTACATCAAAACATGGTGCATAAATAATCTGTGCCATAGGGCTTATGTGTATTGTTTTGGTTTGTGAAGCATGTGGGAGTGAATTAAATCGAGAATCATGTGGCCCTGGCACCACTGTTTCAGGTCTTTTGTAGCCTCGTATGGTGTTTTCCCATTCGGGGCTTGTGACTCAGAAAGCGACACTGCGGCAAGATGTGCTCCGCTCATTAAAATGACGCCCACATTAGCGAGGTTTTTTTGGATGCATGTGGGCGCGTAGATAAACGGCTCTCTGGAAGTGGCTTCATGATGTTTGTAAAAGGCCATGTTGCCGATGACAGAAGACGTTTGTGTTTGTACTCAGCCCTTATTTACATAGGGCTATTTTATTTAAAAGCACTTCTTGCAGTTGTTCACTGAATAAAATCTTTATCCTTAAGTGTTCTAATGACCCATTTCCAGTTTAAGTGAGTTAGTTTTTGAACTGATGTTTAGACGACATTATGCAACTGAAGCACGTTGCATTTTGAGCACAATTGTTAAAATTAACAACATCCTGGGACTACAATACAATATTTTGCCTATAGCGTATCTCTCCCTTCACTCGGGTATTATTCAACTACATTCACAGACTAGTGAGTAGCGCTATCGCCTCACAGCATGAAGGCCCCGGGTTCGAATCTCGGCTCGGGTGCCTTTCTGTGTGGAGTTTGCATGTTCTCTCCCCGTGTCCGCGTGGGTTTTCGCCGGGCACTCCGATTTCCTCCCACAGTCCAAAAAACATGCTGCTGTATAGGTTAGTTGGCTTAAAGACTAAATTGCCTGCAGTGCCTGGTGATGGACTGGCAGACACTTTCTGCCAGGATAGGCTCCGGCTCATCGCAACCCTATACAGGTCTAAGCAGTTTCTGACAATGTGATGAGATGAGCTTCACAGCCTATATACAGTATTAATTTTTTGACTTTACTGTAGTGCTCATAGGTCTCTCCATACTGCAACTACTGCCGACTTTGCACAAAATGCTTTTAATTTTATCCACCTGAGGGACAAATGCGGGTGTAATAACGCCAACAAAATGTGTACCAGCCAGTATAATATTTTCCTTGATACCTTCCACAGGCCTCATTGCCCTAATATGTTCCGTATTGTACACTGAAGTAATATAATCCATCATCCCTGCCTCCAAGGTGCTGTGTTACAGATGAATGCCGTCACACCCTGCTTTTAGGTGACTGGACTGCAATTAAAGTCCCTATTTCTATCTCGGTGCCACATTGAACAAAGCACTGTGGCTGCTGGTGATAGAGATTTCACAATGTGACGATCGTCAGTCCCATTGGTGAAGCACAAATGAACCGCTTGTTCGTCAGTTGAAGATGCCTGAGCCTGCACAATGCTTCCGGTGCCCGCTCACCGTGCAGCTCCAACTCTGGGCAGCCCAGGCGCACGTGTCTGCTGGTTTGCGCAACATCTGTCATCTCGGGGTTCTCGTAGAGACTTGAAAAATGGCTCCAGCATCTGCTATGGTGACACGAGCGTGCTAGAACGCACATGAGCGTAACAAATTATTTTGTTCCCCCGTGGCAGGGGTGACTTTCTCAGCTGTGGATTAATGTTTTCTGCCGTCTCGATGAGGGTATGACAGGTTTTCATTGAGTTTACTGTGTTTTTGAATGTTTAGATGTTTTTTTGACACACGAACACGGTATACAATTTGTGATTGCTTTTAATGTCACATCATTCGTAATGTTGAATCGTTTGTCTCAGGATAACAGTATTCTCGCCAGGCATACATATACATAATTCAGCCTTGGATTTTGAGTAAACTTAAACTTGTCATTGTTTTGGGTTCAGTAAAATTAATGTATGAATTCATCTTATCTCATTGTCAGAGCCGCTTAATCCTGTACAGGGTCGCGGTGAGCCGGAGCCTGTCCCGGCAGACACGGCGCAAGGCAGGGATATTTCTACGATGGGACGCCGGTTCTTCATTGGGCACTGAGGGCAATTTAGTCTGCAAGCCAATTAACCTATGCAGCAGCATGTTTTTTTGGACTGTGGGAGGAAACCGGAGTGCCCGGCGAAAACCCACGCGGACACGGGGAGAGCATGCAAACTCCACACAGAAAGGCACCCGAGCCGAGATTCGAACGCGGGACCTTCTTGCTGTGAGGCGACAGCGCTACCCACTGGGCCACCGTGCTGTCCTAATGTATGAATTCAAAGTCCTTATTTGACAGGGTGATGCAGCGGTTAACATCTGTGCCTAACAAAAAATCCTGCCAGAGGCAGTTGATTCCCGCTTTGCTCGCAATTCTGCGTAGTGTTGGTGTGATCTTCCATCGTTGCGCGTGGGTTGCCTTCAGGTTCGATCAGTTTCTTGTCATCTAAAAAAGCACTCGTTAATGGATTTCCCGATAGCATCATAATATAAAGGAAGTCGTGTCAGGCGGGTTGGTACCGGCTGACCGCCCGATTGACAAACCCCCTCCCCTGTGGTTTATTCGCAACTTCATCTTCGTGTCTTATCCATGACTGGGCATGAAATTTACGCACATTCTGAACTGTGTGTTATTTCACTAGGTGAGACCCTCTTGAGACTTAATTATTACTTGCAAAGGTGACCTGGTTTCCCACTTTTTTTAAAAACAAGAATAATGATAATTGCATTTATAGAGCACTTTTCACCCGAGGGTCACAAAGTGCTTCACAGAGCTGCAGAGAGACTGAGCACTGCCTTGGCATATATTTACAGTCGATCTTTGGAGAAACTCGTACGTACAGTGGATATATGGAATTGTGACCCCTAGCTGAGGGCCAACAGCAGAGATAATATTAGGTTACTTTAACTTTTTCAATTTGACTCATCTGCACAGCTGTTGCAAAATGGATCGTGGCCTATGTGTCTGGCGCAATGCATGTGTAATGGTTTATACGTATATTTTAACATTGTACGTAAGTTACCGGCACATACTTTGCACTACATGTATGATCCACAACATTAATATTCATGAAGTAACACTCAGCATCGCAATGAACTTCCATCAAGTCATAGTATACAAAAATGTTCTCTGTAGAAATCACCTATGTTGGCATGTGTTTAAACAGAGCACAGTTTCACTGCTGCAGTGAGACTTCGTGATAGCAGTGGAAAGTCGATCAACTATTGTATTTAAAGTTGTATTCTCATACATAGGTGTGCAGGTGTACTAGTGGTTCAGCGGTTAGTGCGCTGGGCTATAGTGACGATTTTCTGAACCTGTCTTGAGCCTCCCCTAGGTGGACTCGGCCTCAAATGAGTACCTCGTGTGGTGTGTAAACATTTCCACTAGGGAGACAAAGGTGGCCAGGCGTGGTGCTGGTCACCCACCTCTTAGTGTGTCGTGTTGACCTTCATAAGTGCTCACTAATGGCACTTGACTACAGTCTAAGGATAAACGGAGGTGTCTTTGTGTGTGTGTGAGACTGATGCCTGAATAAAGTTTCATTTGTAAATATCATCACTGGGAAGACCAAGGTGGTTAGACATGGTGCTGGGCATTTTCCCCCTTGTGTGCAATGCCAGCCTAAGTACGTGCAGTCTAATGCGTCGGTTCCGTGGATAGTGGGAAGTGTGTTGGCTCAATGCTTGTACTTGGGCCAGGCCCAAGAGCCTTTGTGTTCTTGGCAACAGGGCTTGATTTGGTCAAACTGATCACATGGGTTTTAATACCCTGGCCCTCGGGCTCACTTTTTTCAAACTTACCTCAATGTTAGGCTCATGGTTACCTCAAAAATCAATTTTATATAATTTCCTAGCTAATGAACAACAAATTTATAACATCGCTTCCTACCCTCCACCCTCCAACCGTGGGAGGTGAAGGAGTTTGTGTCGGAGTCAGAGTGAATTCCTCTGATGCCACGAAGCATCATGGGTTATGAATGCAAGGGTACATCTCGGGGGACTCTTGCTGTTCCCCCTGTTTGAGTGAATGAGTTCCTTGCCACTTTAGTAAGTAAAGCTAACCAAGGGCTTGTTATATATTCTCACCCAACTTGGAGCAGGTGTGGACCAGGATGCTGCGCGCAAGGAGGAGGAGCAGGTGATGATGCGCGACGCCCGCCAGTGGCTCAACAGCGGGCGCATTGACGAAGTGCGGCACCCGAAGTCCGGCGGCACGGCTCTGCACGTGGCCGCCGCCAAGGGCTACATCGACGTCATCAAGTGAGAGCCTTCGCACGGCAGGCAGAGCGACGGGCAGCGTGGCACGGCAGTTGTACTGATGGAGCATTAGCGTGGCGGTTAGTGCACTGTGCCTCGAACCCGCCAACCTCTCCGTTCTGGTTCACAGCTTGGATGGGTGGTGATTGTATGAACTGGTCCATGGCCACCTCTAGGTTGGTTCTGCCTCAAATTCATCGGCGCATCAGTACGTTTTTGAAAAAAAAAGTGTCCCAGGCACGGGGCTTACCCACATCCCTCTCTCCATATTTCCAGAGCTTGTGTCGGCCTTCAAAAGTGCTCATTAATAGCCCTTCCCCCGGCATTCCGTACGGCCGTGAGAAATGTCTCTTTGCTCGCGTGGCCGCGCAGGCTGCTGCTGCAGGCAGGCTTCGACGTGAACGTGCGGGACAACGACGGCTGGACGCCGCTGCACGCCGCCGCGCACTGGGGCAAGGACGAGGCGTGTCGCGTGCTCGTTGAGAATATGTGCAACATGGAGATGCTCAACAAAGTGGTAGTTATAGTTCAACGTTCTTATCGTGTTCTACACTTTCCGCAACGGATGTGTATTTAAAAAAAAAAAAACCCAATTTTTTTTTATTGCTGCTGATTTTAAATTCTAATGCCGTTGTCGTTGACGCGCCGTTCTCTCCGCAGCTCTGTGCACCGCTTTGCGATCCTCGGGTGAAAAGCGCTGCATAAATGCAATTATTATTATTAGGCGTGGGAAGCGGCAAAGAGCACGCTGATGATTCGTCCGCTTAATGGGTGTAGGAATGATAAAATGAGGGCCCACTTAGCAAGAAGTTATTAGTGGTGGCCCGTTTGCCATGGGAACGTTGTTAAGATTTGATTGCTGGCTCAGGGCCACTGATGAAGACGAGTGCCACCCCCATTGTTAATTTGAGCAGCGGGGACACTAACGCAATGCTGCTTCTTCCGGATTCAAAACAAAGTCATAGAACGTTTCTGAGTTGTCAGCTAAGCCCACATTCGCCCCACGGACTAAGTTGCGTCGAGTTTAGGCCCATTATGTAAAATATGAGCCGACGAGTCAAATGATCCCCCCCCGCCGTTCATATCGATGCTGTGCGACATGGTTTGCAGTTGAATGTTACCCCACATTGTCTCTTGATGAGACGATCCATCCCAGCTCGTAACCAGTTCAGTTCAAATAAGACCCTTGAAGCCCGCCTTGTTGTCAGCGTCTCACCACCCTGCGCTGTCGGCGTGCCGTGTGATGCAGGGCCAGACGGCGTTTGACGTGTCCGATGAGGACGTGCTCAGCTATTTGGAAGAGCTGCAAACAAAGCAGAAAACGGTATGTAGTTCTGGCAGCTGCCCACCTCCCCCCTCATAGGGGATAGAATTAGGTTGGCCAGGCTTCTTTGCACCCCTTACACAGCTTCTGCCCTCTTGCCAAATATGGCTTTTTAAGATTTGGTACCCTTTGCAATTGTGGTGTTTATACCTCAAGAAACGATTGTTTACTTTGTAAACGTCTTCAAAGGCTTGCTCGCATTACTCTTCTTTTCTAAACACCCTCTTCGTTAAAACACCTACTATAAATTGTTGATAATTGGAGCGAGTGTTATCGGCATCTTAGTACTTTTAAAATCCATACATTGAATTTCATCTTCTCCACTGGCATGGCAAATATTGGTAATGTTGATGAACAGGCCTAAGCAGTTCTTCGCCTGACAGACTATAATGTTAGGAAGTAATTCTCCTGTTTTGCATGTGTGAGAATCTGCATGCAGTAGTGTGTAGTGGTTAGCAAACTTCACTGTGAACCTGTTGCCACGAGTTGGATTCCCACTGGCAGCCCATAACAGCGGCGAATGTTTCAACCAGTCCTGGGCCTCCCTTTTAGTCACTTCAGCCTTTAACGTGTGCCTGGTGCGGTGTGTAAACATGAGCCCTGGGGAGTTGAGGCTGGCTCGACGTGGTACTGGCCACCCAAGCGCTCGTGCTGTAAGTGCTGTCCAACAGTACGGCTCCTAAGCATCGTGGAAGGCTGCTTAGGGGATCTTCGTTTTTGTCTGGGTGCACGTGTATGTATGGATATGCACGTGTATGTATGGATATGCACGTGCATGCATGGATATGCACGTGCTGTATTGTCACAGATGAAGATCGAGAAGGAGAAGCAACCCATTAACAGCGAGATAATCGAGTCAAATGACACCAACTCCATCAAGTCTAGAGGGTAAGCATTTCCTGATTGCCAAGTGCCGAAGTTTAAGACATAGAAGCCTGCACGTTTTTAAACAGTCAATGATGTCAATTCTGAGTCGAGATTTGATGCGTGAGGTGGTGCATCAAACTCAAATTAAAGACTTTATAACAATCCGGTAACATGTTCTTAATTATGTTTGTGATCAGTATCTTGCCTGTCTTGCCTCTGGTTCAAATGGTTGCTTTGTTTCTTTTACTGACACTTTTAAGGCTGGAACTTCTCTGAAGTTTCACATTGTATTTCTAGTGGCTCGCTTACCACACTTAAGCATTTGGTTTTAATCACGGGTGGCTTGAGCCGAAATTCATTCTTGAAAGTCTCAGAAGTCCTGAATTAAGCAGTGTGAATCTTACCTAAGCAGAAAACTGAGTGGTCAGCTGCATATGCAGTGCTATTCATGTTTTGTAATTTCCTCATTTGTAACAAGCGGACACAACCACGCTGTGTGTCCTGAGCCAAGAAATCAATTCAACAGTGCAAGTGCCATTGATATATAGATATTCACTGACGGGGTGTGGCGGTTTAAGCATTGAGCGGTGAAAGTAAATGATCCGTGCGCAAATAAAGGTTGAAGTTTGCGGTGTCAAAAGGTTACTGTTTTGGAAGACTTGTTAGCACTAAGCATGTTATAATGTTGACAAAGCTATGCATGACTGGTTATGGAATCCCATGGTTGCCTGCTGGTTATCAGATGTAGTTTAAACTTTACAAGCCAAAGGGACATATGACATGATACTTGTATTCTTTGAGAGTAAATGCATGCAGCCATTAAGGTGTAAAAAAAAAAACTGCTATTGATCAGAAATGTTTTCAATTCGGCCTTTCTATTACATTTATGATTACCGTCGTAATAAAGTTTGAATTTTAGCATTGGCTTACTCTGCAGATTCCTGGACAAGTCATGCAGTTGTATGTAGCCAGGGCCCCTAAACATGGTGACGAGAGACAAGATTCAACAAAATTGTATTTTTGATGTCTCCAGCAAGCCATGCCCTACATGGTATGCAGCTTGTAAGAGGAGCATGCCAGTGGCTGTCTGTGCATACTAATTAGGTTGTAGTGTAAGCTCACAATTTTTTTTTGTGAAGGTATATGAGCAGAGACGACTGCAGTCTATTAGAAAGCAAAACATGATACGGCAGGAAGCAATCATAGGCATGAAAATGGAAGAGTCTGACATTTTGCTGCAGTTGTTGGGTGCTGACAGTTTCTGGACAGCACAACTGCAAAAACTCAAAGTAGTAGTTCTGGTGGCTGCATTTAAGGTCATCGGGTGTATCTTGCTGAGTATTTGTGGAGGCTACCGGTGAATGATGGCAATGGTTAATGACATAAACTAACAGCGATAAATCTCAAATTACAAACAGTGGACCCTACGCTTCTCATTGTCGGATATTGCGAGCAGCAAGGATGGTGATGGTGAGACCAAGCATGATGAGACGAGCAGCTCCAGCTCGGAGGAGGAGGACGAGGATGATGAGGATGATCAGGAAGGCTCCGAGGCCGAGTCACAGCCTGAAAACCATACCGGTACGGTCATAACATAAATTTTCAACCAGTGCAGCAGCTGTTTCAACCATAATCGTATCACGGTCATTACCACGGTTAAAGTTATGAAAATACAGAGCCAGTTGTTGGGAACCAGTAGCGTAGAACTTTGCCACATCAAGGTATTCTGTTCTGAAATTACACTGGGAAGCTTGATTGGGTTTGGCTTGCAACGTTGTTAAAATTGGTTAGTTTTATTATACACGAGCGAGTTCTGTCTATGTAGTACTTTATAGTTATGATGTAGGTTTTCACGGCTCGATGCATGATGATTGCTTCGAAAAGCTGCTCTCTCGGGACAGCCGCATCGATGGTTCCATCGCCTCTCCTCGCGACGTTTCGACTAACACGTTTCGAGGCATCCTCAGGTGCAGCATGTGTGTGTGTAGTGCCTGTCGCTCCTATATGTATGTGGGTACTATGTATGTGTCGAGTCCTCTTTTGTTGTTTGAGGTCTACATATGAGTCACATTAACACTAATCTCCTTATCTTATTCACACCCCGGAACTGTGGTAACCCCCTCCCTGCTTTGTCTGTGGCTAGTCCCCTAATTTGCATCTCATGAAAGAAACCTCTCACATACCTGGCGATCCCCCTCTGATGTCCACACCCAATAGTTCTATGTCTGTGCATTACTGACTTCAATAACTGGCCTCCAGGATTGGCTGAGCTTTATATTCATTTCTTGTTTTCGGTTCATGATCCTTTTTGTCTTATGAATCTGAATTGCTTCAGGAATTAATCTTGGAACTTTATGGCGGATGGCTGCTAGTATTCGTATTTTATCAAAATCGATTCTATGTTGTTTATCTGCACTATGTGCTGCTGTTGCTGATTTATCCGTGTGCCGCAAACGTACTGCTGCCTCGTGTTCTCTTTTTCTTGTGGCTATTGTTCTTCCTGTTTGTCCGATGTATACTTCCTCACAGTTGCTGCAAGGGATGCAATATACGCCTTCTGTCTAGCGGTAGTCGGTCTTTAGGTGATTTGAGTGTTTTGTATCTTCTGGTGGGTTGTGAAGACTGTTTTAATTTATATTTTTCTAGGTATTTGCTAATTTTGCCTGTGGTGCCTTTCACATGGCAGGAAAGCGCGGGTCTTGATATCTTCCTCCTCATTTTCTTGCTGTTTCTGTCTACTTTCTCTTGTTATGGCACGTTGGATTTCTGTTTTTGTGTATCTATTGCTCGCTAGTGCTTGTTGTAGATGTTGTAGCTCATCTCTTAGATGTTGTTTGTCTGAAATTGTTTTTGACCGGTGGGCTAAGGTGTGAAGTATCCCCCGTATCTGTTTCGGGTGATGGTGAGACTCCGCGTGTAGATACCTGTCCGTATGTGTTGTCTTCCTGTATACAGTGTGGCTGAGCGTCCCCTCTGCGTTTCTCTTCACCAGTACGTCCAGGAACGGAATTTGGCTGTTTTCTTCTATTTCCATGGTGAACTTGATGTTCGGGTGTATAGAGTTTAAGTGACCAAGGAATTCCTCTAGCTTCTGTCTTCCGTGTGACCATATGACGAATGTGTTACCAATGTATCGATACCAGTGGGTAGGTTTTAGTGTAGATGAGTTTATGGCTTCCTCCTCAAAACTGCTTAGATACAGGTTGGCTGCCGTGGGTTAATGTATGATTATAAAAAGCAATGATGAATTTGCGTTATTTGCACCTAATTGTGAATAGCCTTTCATCGTTGTTTGTGCAGCAAGCAGTTACCATGTAGATGGCATAGCATAGTGGTTGGCACGTTGATTTTCACTTTGTAAGTCCTGGGTGCTTTCTAACCAGGTAAATTCAGTAAAATAATGTTGTGGAAAATGGACTAAAGAGTGAAGGGAAGTCGCCAATCGCTACCTAAACTTTAGGAACTGCTCATGCTTAATGTCTCCTTGGGGTTACAATTGGTCTTGTTGCTGTTTTTTTTAGTTTGCAGAGAGAAACTACAGCCATACATAAAAATGGGAACATTGTTGAAGAAGGAAAATTATTTACTGCCATTAAAAGCATATATTTCATGCTATTTGCCTCTTTCACCCTCATTCTTCCAGTCACTGTTTTGCGTGTGCTATATATCATTTCCTCAAGAGATCACTCATTCCATACCCCTCCCATGCTGTGTTGGTGCTTATCTCATTCTCTATCTCTTACTGCTCTCTCTTTCTACTATTCGTATGACATACTTGTCTTGTTCTTCACTGAAACCTTCAGTGTCGCTGTTTTTCCAGTTCGTCCACGTGGATCTATGCTCACCAGCAATGCATAGCTAGCCTAATGACCTGTGACTAACGACCCGTAACCGAGGCTCAGTACAGGCCACGACCTCGGAAAAAGTTTTAAAAATACGCGTAAATAAAAGTGTAACGTGGACAGGTTTTATTTTAAATGTGTGCAGAAATGGTTAGTTTGGGGTACTCTCCTCGATGGTGAATTTTAACATTTAGTAAATGTGTGACTTAAAATAAAAAGAAAAGATTTTGGAAAATGCTTGAAATGGAAATGCTGCGTGGTCGTGCAGATCAGTAGCAAAAGTTAGAGAGAACTGTCTTTGACCTTCATCTTGGGATCAACTTCACCTTCAATGAGTAACCTGGATCTGTCATCACTCATCACTACCTCCTGCCCTGCTCACGAACAACTCTTGCCCTCTCGATCCATATCTGTGACAATTGACCTTTTATATATAATATAGATATCATTATTATTATATGAGGGCGGCACGGTGGCCCAGTGGGTAGCGCTGTCGCCTCACAGCATGAAGGTCCCGGGTTCGAATCTTGGCTCGGGTGCCTTTCTGTGTGGAGTTTGCATGTTCTCCCCGTGTCCGTGTGGGTTTTTGCCGGGCACTCCGGTTTCCTCCCACAGTCCAAAAAACATGTTGCTGCACAGGTTAATTGGCTTGCAGACTAAATTGCCCTCAGTGCCCGGTGATGGACTGGCGTCCGATCGTTGGTATATCCCTTCCTTACGCCCTCTGTCTGCCGGGATAGGCTCCGGCTCACCACGACCCTGTGCAGGACTCAGTGGTTTCTGACAATGATTATTATTATATGTTCGTCCGTGACAATTGAGTTTAAGAGCTGCTCTTGCATCTCTTGGAGCAGTTCGTCTCTTCTGTCAAGCGTTGCTTCTCAAAGGAAAGAGGAGGCATGCTGGACCCCGGAGCAATTCTCGTCAATCGAGCCGTGAAAACCTTTATCGGTACAAATTTAGGTGACGGTTACTATTCCTCAAATAAAAATGTTCTTTTTTGACCGGCAGGAAAAAATCGTCCGTCCGTCAAGGAGAACAACAACAATAACAAGGTGAACAACAACGAGGTGATTCTGGACAAGACGTCGAGCGTGACGCCCGCTGGGCCCGGCGTTCCCCCGACGTCGCGAGCGTCCTCACACGGCCTCATCGTGCCGCCCTCTGCCCCCACGCAGACCACGCCCTCCCCGGCCGTGACCGTGACTAGCACCCAGTCGCCCGCAGCCACCACCCCAACGTCACCCTCCAGGAAGGTACGGGACTCCGATTGAGCGCCGCGTTATGTTTTATCGTTATGTTGGCTGGCAGGAAGGTGTAGGGAGTTGTTGCCTAGTGGTTAATTGATGAACGGCATTACTTACTATTGGAAAAGGCCAAGGCCGGGTGTATCGGCAGGCTAATTCTCGCCGCTTTTGCTTTTAACAGTAAAGGTCTTCAACATGGTCCCTAGATTGCACAAAAGAGTCTCATTGTCTTGGTGTTCACTGGTTTTGTCCCACAAGCCATTGATCGAATTTGTCAAACATACCGATGCACGGCTCGCGCCTGATATAAAGCTTTAAAGCTGTTGTGGATAAATAAAAAGGGCAGCCATGAAATAAGATGCCTTGCCTCCAAGATGCACACAACACATTGCTTGTACTCCTTTTCTCGTCTCTTCCCTCCGAGCCTCTTTACTCCCCAAGTGTTTCTGGTTACAGGAAGATGCTGATGTTGAAATGAATGACTGTATTCCTGTATTGCATCAGAGTGTGGTATGTCTTGTTTCAGTTTATTTATCCTCCGCCTCCTTTGTTGATCACGTTGCTTGTGCCTTGCCTTTACTGTCTCTGTCTCGCTTTTCTTTCCCTTTGTTCCATGCCTTGTCCTCTCTACCATCCCTCCGTGTGGCTCCGCTGTCATCTGCCTACGGTTGACCATGTGGTGCCTGCAGCCCGAATTTGTAGCCGCCACCTTGCCTGCAGTGGCACCGCTAAACCCGCTAACGTGGCGGCAAGGCCTGCGTAAAACCGGAATTCCTCTTGTGCCCCAAAAAGGGCAGGTAGTGGTGGCTCCTCTCTGGTTTT
>JAZEWT010000005.1:20021897-20052309 GCA_036362905.1 Mordacia mordax
CGGGGGCGACGGTGGGGGGGGCGGGCGAGCCGCCGCGCGACGCGCTCCGTGAGAGGGGCGACGTCACGCAGGCCGCGTCGGGAATCGCCCGCTCGGCCTCGAGCCCCCGGCTCACCACCACCGAGACGCGCGAACGCGAGAGGGTCAGTGTGTGTGTGTGCGCATGCATGTACAAGCACTGAGTGGCTTCATGATGAATTCTTCTATGAGTGGTTCTTGCAGTGGCGAGCCGTGGTGTGGTGTGACTGCCTCTAATGTGCGGGTGCATGTGACATCAAGCAGGCAAAGGCAGGTATTCGCCTATAGACTCCAACAGTATGATGCCCAGCCAATTTTGTCTCCCCATTGGTGACAGTTACCAACTCTACGAGTTGATTGGCGATTTGCACTCGTGTCATTATCGTTCGTAATCATCTCATTGCCACGTTGTAGTGTAATTTTTTAGTGTGAATTTTGAAATATCAGCTCTTCCGGACAAGAGAAATCGCAGCCCACTTCTGAAGCTAAGCCTGGGAGTGGAGCTTGTAGGCGAGCATCTGGTGACTGGGTGACCCATGTAGCTCAGTGGGGCACAGCCCGAAAAATATTATATGTTGCCGCTGCCTTGTTGGTCCGCCTCCTGCAAGGAAAATCATAAGGGTCCGTTCTGTGCTTATCATGGACTGTCCATAACAAACACCACGTTTGAAGACAAGGTGGCTCATAATATTACCTGGTACTAGAACACCTCAGACCAAAGGTCAGTGGTCGACTTTGCAGTTGTCTTCTCGGACCTGAGACCATATGAGGAGTAGAGCTCTCTACCGATCACCACCTGGTGGTGAGCTGAATCAGATGGTTATATAGGATGCTGGACAGACCTGGTAAGTCCAAACGTGTAGTGAGACTTTTGTTGCTGGGCACGACTGGTAAAGTACCCTGTCCGGAGTAATTTCAGCTCCTACCTCCGAACGAGTTTCTCATTCTGGAGGAGGCAGAGGACATGGGGTCCGAATGTACCCCGTTTAAAGCCTCCATAGTGAAAACCGCTGCTGGGAGCTGTGGCCAGAAAGTGGTCAAAGCCTATGATGGTGGCAACCTGTGGACTCGCTGGTGAATACCGGCATGTGAGGGAAGCTGTCAAGTTGAAAAAGGAGTCTTTTGGGCTTGGTTGGCACGGGAGACTCCTGATTTGGTGGACAGGTACCGGCAGGCCAATAGGACTGCAGCTGCAGTTGCAGACGTCAAAGCCTAGGTGTAGGATGTATTCTGAGAGGATATGGTGAAGGACTTTCGGTTGGCTTCAAAGATGTTCTGGCAAACCATCAGACTGCTCTGGAGGAGAAAGAAGGGCATTGCCCAGATAGTTATCAGCAAGGGCGGGGAGGTGCTGACCACGACTGCAGATATCGTGAGGAGGTGAAAGGAACACTTTGAGGAATTCCTTAACCTGACACGTGCCCTCGCAGGAGGAGTCAGGACCAAAATGTTCTGGGGGGGTCAGAGCCCATTTTCTTCGTGGAAGTCACTTAGGTAAGCCAGAATCTACACAGCAGAAAAGTGCCAGGAGTAGACGAGATCCACCCAGAAATACTCAACGCCCTAGATGATGTGGAGCTGTCATGGCTGACTCGGTTTTTCAATGTCGCTTGGGTGTTGGGATGAGTACCAGTGGATCAGTAGATAGAGGAGGTGGTTCCTATTTTCAGAAAGTGGGACTGGAAGGTGTTTTCCAAATACCAAGAGATCGCACTGCTCAGCTTCACTGGAAAATAATATTCCAGGGCACTGGAAAGGAGGATCCAGCTGATAGTCGGCCCTCGGATTCAGGAGGAATAATTCGGATTCTGTACTGGCCATGGAGCATCGGACCAGCTTTTTACACTCTTCACGTATTCTCGAGGGGTCATAAGAATTTGGCAAACCACTCTACATGTGTTTTGTGGCCTTGGAAAAGGCTTATGTCCATGTGCCCTGACGGGTTCTCTTGGAGGTATTGCGGTAGTATGGGATTCCGGCGCCGTTACTGCGTGCCGTTCGGTTCTTGTGCAACTGGAGTAAGAGCAATGTTCGCATGCTTGGCATTAAGTCAAGCCGGTTTTCAGTGGGCGTTGGGCTCCGCCAAGAGTGGAGTAGTTCAAGTATCTCGGGGTCGTGTTCACAAGAGAGGGTTGAAGGGAGCGTGAGATTGATGTGGACAACGTTTGTAAGACGCAGCCGAGTCGGGAGAAAATGCTCTCAATTTACTTATCAGTCTTCGTTCCAACCCTCACCTATGGTCATGAGCTTTGGGTAATGACCGAGCAGAGTAAGGTCCTGGATATAGGTATAGGTGGCAAAAATGAGGTTCATCCGCAGAGTTGCTAGGCTCAGTGATCCGGGCGGATCTCAGAATAGAACTGCTGCTCCTCTGCATTGAGAGGAGTCGGCTGAGGTGGTTTGGGCATCTGGTAGGATATCTCCTGGGCACCTTGCACTGGAGGTGTACCAGGCATGGCTAACTGGGAGGAACCCCGGGGCAGACCCAGGACCCGTTGGAGGGATGATGTTTCTCAGCTGGCCTGGGAATGCCTTGGAATCCCGCAGTAAGAGATGGAGGAAGTTGCTCGGGAAAAGGACGTCTGGGCTGCTTTGCTAAGCCAGTTGTCTGTACAACCCTAACCTGGATAAGTGGCACGACAATGAATGGTGTATGGAGCCGTTCCCATCAAAACAGTATGAAGCAGTTAATCTTTACCGACCTGCACTGACTAGCATTATGATGTATGGCTATATAACCAGTGCAACATGCATAGCATACAGATGTCCTCATCTGGTGGTCGATTGATATAAGAGCTGTACCAGTGTATGTAATATAACTAGATATGGGTACCGCTTCCTGTCTGGTTCAGAAGAGCCTTTGATGTACTGCTGATAACTGTAAAGTTTTTGAAAAGAATAGACGTATTGCACTGGGATAAGCTGGTTTTCTACCAGCATGTCATGTATACCGTGCTATGTACGTGTAATGTGTTGCAGGTGGCTGCTTATAGCAGCACATCAAAAGGACAGCATCCTATTTTTGCAACTGCGACCCAACACGTACACACATGACCACATTCACAATGACTGCAAGTGTCACGGTTCTTTATAAATAGACCTTATCTGGTACAAAGTTCTTTACACCATAATAAAAACCTTGTAGAATGCAATAAGAACGTTATACCTATTTATTTGTTTATGGAGAGGCAGGTTTGCAAATGTATGTTATGTTTGCTTAGTATGTCAAACACTTGTAGGATATCAGCATTGCTTGTCCTATGGATGGGTTAATCCTCGCTATGTTAATGTGGAATGTTCCCATTGGGAATTATTGTAAACTACCGTTGCCCCAATTAAGCATCAGTTTGGAGCAATGGGAATGTAAATGGGCACTAATACACACCCATGTATAGGAAAATAGGGATTGTGAACAGGAATTCCAATTTACTACAGCACTTTTTTTTAAACATGTCACACCTCCATGATTATGGTCATTGGAAGTTTGGCAACACGTTGACCTGGCCCGTCCACACACCTGCTCTGGCTTTGCTTTGTCCCAAATGACGATTGTACCGTAACTGCAGCTGTGCTGTTGTGTCCTGGGGGTGTGCAGGCATTGCTGGCCCAGCCCGCAGGAGAGCGGGACAGTACGAAACTCGCTCGCGTACCGCCGACCATCAGCGACAACAAGTTTACTTTCCCACGCAAGCTTGGGACCCCCGATTCAGAGGAGAAGGAGAATAGGTGGGGGAAATATATACCGGCGTACATAAGCAAACGGAGTACCATGTCCCGACCTATAATTACATCTTTATTCCTTTGACCTCTTGGCATTCCAGACCAATTTTATCCAGCAGTATTTGTGTAAGTAAGCAGTTTTGACCGATAGGATTCAACATTACTTATTTTATATTTTGGAACAAAACTATTCAGCATATGTGCTCTTACCCTGAATGATTCACAACAACGCATCATGAGTTCGTATTTCACGTCATCCATGGTTATCCCATTGGTTTATGAAGGCTTCTCAAAGCTGCTGCTATCTCTCAGAATACTGCGATGTAATTACCAACCTCGCACCAGCATACATACTGATGTTATCGCCCCGTCTCCTCAGTGACATCCTCTCGGACATGTTACATTCCATGGCTGCCACTCTTGTTATTACTCTTGACCAGCAACCATCATTGCTATGTTGTTTTCCAAAAGCCCTCCAACCTGCTCTCATCTGCCTCTTTGTTTCATCTTTTTGATGTCGTTTTCATGTTCAGTGGCTGTTCTCGGTACACATACACTGCTCTGTTTGATAGGAAACCCTAGTTGTTTAAACAAATATCTATGAACGGCTTTACCCTCCTGCTCAGTGGCACTCTGTTTAGAACACGTGAATCTCAATCAGAAGGTCAATTTCTGGATGGGCGGTCACTCTTGTATGTACTTCTCTCTGCTCAATTATACGAGTACCACTTTGGGAAATTAACAGTGAACGTGTTTTTGAGGGTTCAACCTCTGCTGCGAGAATGAGAAATTACCGCCAACTCATAGCCACCTTCGGATTGAGTTTCATTCAAATGCTCGCTTGAGCAGCGAAACATATCCATTCGACAAACTGAATTTTGTAATGATGTAGGTTTTCGTGGCTCGATGCATGATGATTGCTTCGAAAAGCTGCTCTCTCGCCATCGACGCGACTGTCCTGAGAGAGCAGCTTTTCGAAGCAATCAAATTGAATTTTGTTCCTCGGTTCGGTTGTATGTGTGGGATAGTTGTTGGGAACAAGAATGGGCGGCGGTTCTTTTCCATGTCCCCGCTATAGTTCCTTCCCCGCCGTTGTTTAAATTCCCATCGTTTTATTTGTGTAGAAAACTGATGCAGGCAGCCAGTGAATAAAAATAGCTCACTATTATTGTACGCTTAGCCAGCGGAAAGCTTACATTTTGCATTGTGTTCTTTCACTGAGCCAGAGGTTCCCAAATGAATTTATTTTTAGCCAACAGGACGTCCGAGCGCCAATAAAAACACACATGCTGCATATCGAAGATTTATGTATATATCTAATATTGGGGTGTGCGACCAACAAACTGTTCACTGGCTGTAAGTGTCAAAAGAAAACTATTAGTCGCAGGTCTGTAATCTGAGTACCACTTGGTTGAAAGTCAACATGGGTGATCCTTCAGAGAGACTGGCTGAAGCCATGATGATATCAGCCAACAAACATAAGTGTCGACTTGTAACTTTAACCAGAGTACAACGAAACTAAACAGAATTTAATTTGTGCTGTAGCAAGTACTTTTTTTTCCCTACATTCAGTATTAGAACACATATCGTCCTTACAAGGAAACGGCCAGCTGTGCGTATTTGTAGGTAAAGTTGACATTCACTTGTTGCAAGGTTCTAAAATCTTAGGCTTAACTTGGGACAAAGTGACCTCTGTGATTTCCCTTCCTTCTGCCCTACTTTAATAATAATTGCATTTTTAGGGCGCTTTTCACCCGAGGGTCACAAAGCGCTGCACAGAGCTGCGGAGAGAATGGCATGTCAACAGCGACATTGGAAGGGAAAATCGGCAACAACAAAATGTTTTTTTGTTTTAATAATTGGCTGGGAATAAACGGTGTTGTCGCATGAGAGTGTTTCTCTTCAGCTCACAACAGTAGCGCTTTCCACTTTCCGTTGGGCGCTTACCAAAGCGATGCAGGATAGAATCGAGATCCGTCCAGTGGCTCCACACATGCGATGCCGCTATTGCATCTCGGACCGCACAGCTATTGTCTGGTGAACTTTGGGCAAAGCGGATGTGTTTGGCCTTCTCTCCTAACAAGCGGTCAATTCTCCTGGTTGCAGGATTTTGTTGTATACTGGCAAAAGAACCTATAGGATTTTTTGTGTATATAAAAGGAAATGCATTGTCAATTACATGACGATTGCATGTTAATATGATTGGCAATTAATTCATTATCATTGCGAAAACACATTCCCAGAGCTCCTAATACAAACTGGCTTTCCGGACGTGTGCGCACATCTGTGCGTGTGTACGCCTGCTCATTGCACATGCGTGTGCACGTGTGTGTGCAGGGATACGGTGGGGATGCTTTTAGCTCGAAGTAGCTCCTACACACGACGGAGATACGATGACTCGAGCGAAAACACTGCACCGGCATACCAGCGAAGGTACCCCCGGCAGTGGTGTTTTAATGTTTCCCATGTTCTGTCTGAAAGACTCGTGTGCCCAAATTTTCGTCTTGTATTTCGCAGGATGAAATGTTGAGTTTAATTTTCCAAGTTTTTGCTTCAGTGAACTTACATAAAATAACATTATAATTACAGGTTACCTAAACTAATAACAGGGGTTTTTTTTTTGTTACTGTCACTGACTAAAAGAGAGGAATCACCGATAAAGAAAGGCATTCTAAGACCTTAATTTTCATATTGTCCCATGGACGTGAAATGAGGTTTCTCAGTGTTGACAATCCCATTCAGCGTTATCGTACCCTGTACTTAGGAACCGCACAGACGTCACCTAATGAGATATAAAAACCGTTTAAACACACATAATAGGTCCACTGCAATGGAGGGGTTAGCACTCGACTGCCAAATATACGCTAAGCTGCAGATGTATTTTTTCCTATGATAAGCATTTGGCAGGTAAAGCTGGGGCCTTGAATTAATTTGGCACTGTGGAAATGTTAAACCTTACAATTATTGGTTACGCCAGCTTAGGGTTATCGTTATGGATGATTACCACTGTGGCTTGTCAGTGGGCTATAATTAAAAAGGCTAAAATCCCTTTTCCCTGTGCTATTACGTGCAGCAGTTCATGTTTACTGTGCTAGCTAACCTGGGGCTCAACATTGTTAACAAAAGGTTTTTTTTTATCAAGGCAAAAGAGCCCACATAGACATGTATTAATAGTATTAAATGTCGCATGATGTTCAGAGGCTATGTATAAATCCGTCTGCATACTCTTAAAAAGCAGTCATTCTCAGTTTTTTTGTTGAAGGTGGCGAACATTTAATCACACTGCCCATATGGGAATGCGTGATTGCAAAAGGACAAGTGATATTGAAGACATTGCAAAGCACATTTGTCTGTTTGTCCTGGGTCCATTTTCAAATACTAATATGACTTATAGATAAAATTGAGAGGTGCCTCGAATGCAACTTTGTCATCCTGCACACTTACATATCCAGTCAGATAATAAGTCATTCTCTTGATGTGAACATACTTGTTTGTAATGAAGTAAAACATATTTGCAAGCTGCATCTTCCAAGTCGCACTACATGCTTATACCAGATCTTCCTCTGTACACATCTCACTGTCTTATGCTTAACTACACACCTTTACCAACGTTCACCACCCTGCCCCACCCTTTACACAGCAACGCCCTGTGCCCCACGACACACACACACACACACCTCGACACGTCGTGCCACACATCACATTCTTGTCTACACGTCCCACCACACTGACCCCTCGACACACACCCCTCTCCTCACACCAAGTCATATAACCCCTGCCACTCAGTCACCACAAAGTCACTGTCCACACACCCCAAACCTCTGGCCAAACTCAATACAAATGCAGCGCCTAGCCACACACCATGTTGCCTCCACCATTGCCACCTCGAGAGCACGTGCAGCCCGTTGGCATCCACACATGCACACACACACAGATGTTTATAACCATATACCCTACTAAAAGTATGGTGGCAAGTGCAGCTGATTATTTCCTATGAAGGCCGGCATGGTACACAACGGGGTGGTGTGACCTGAACAGCTGATGGTGACCGTTTCATAGCAATAGCAGTAGAGTCTGTGGTCAAACACTGAATAATAAACCGTATGAGCCAAGAGATAAAACCGGCCAACGAGAACTGCATGCCTATGGCTGCTCCTTACTGTGGGCTTGCTGCTTCCTTCTATGCGGCAACTTGCAAGCGGTTCTGTTGGCATCGCTGTGCTCAACCCCTATCCTGGCGTCCAGATGGGAGAGGGCAGTGTGCAGTGTGTGGGGACGAGCGTGAATGCTGCCCCCGTGCCTGCGTGCCAAGGTCATTTTTGATCAAACGCCAGCCAAGGCAACCCACACCTGCAACCCACACCTGCAATCTGCTATGGCTGGGAGGGCTTTGTAACGCGACGCGGTTATACGTGTCGATGGTGAGAGTGACGCGATGCAAAAAAGTGGTGAGAAGGAAACGTAATCATATCCCTCTGTTTCAATCTCTCAATCAATTACATGTATTTAGAGCAGGGTGAGAACCCATCTTTTGTAAGGGCTTATATCACTGGTCACAAGTCATCGTAAAGCACTTCCATTGCTCCATTGTTGGCTTGCTCACTTGTCGAGATGCCATCTTAATTATTGTTCAAACTATTTTCTTATACCTTATCTGACGTGAATGGGGAAAAAAGTAAGCAACAGTTGGTGAAATCGATTCTGACATCTCACCAGATGGATTACCATCTCTCATCTATCTCACTTGATAGTTCCACTTTTTTGCATCGCAGTGCATTGGTTCATTTTGCGCACGATGTACTTTCTGCCTCCTGTATCCAAAGCAGGAGGACTGACTGCATGCTTGTATGTTGTAACCATAGTCTCGCTTCTTCAAGATTTCATCTCTGGGATGCTGCCATCTCCATTTTCTCCAGATCGTCACATTTGCTCTCTCAACGTACCTTCATCCCCGATACCCATATATTTATATTTGTAATCCCCTTTTTCCCCCTGTCTTTCTGCCAACGCCGTCATTTAGCAGCCCCAACGGGAGGCTCGGTGGAGAGGTCTCTTCTTCTGACTCTTCCTCAGGCCTCTCACCCTCCTCACCCCCTCCGGTCCTCCCCACCTCCACGTCCACCACTCCTGTGCCCACAGTCCATGTCTCGGACGACGTTATGAACGTTACTAGCACTGCCCCAGTCTCTGCCGTAGCCCCCTCGGTGGGCAGGTAAGACCCTGCGGTTGGTGGCTGTATGGGTACAAGCCTCCGCTATGTCATTGCGCCCGTCCTACGTGTGCCTCGCTTGTCCCTCGCTCGCTTGCCTCTGCCGCGCGCTTTTGCAAACCAGAACAAACGCGGGTCGGCTTCTAACTCATGATTTCTCTAACTCCAGTTCGAGCGACCTGCTATGCACAAGTGATCACTCGAACACATTTTCGAGGCATGGCAGTGCACATCTGGCATACGCCTTGGAGGCGTGGTTGGTTGATTCTAAGTTTGTGAAGTGAGAAAGTTACCAACCTGCAGCCAGTTGGTGAAGGCACACTGCAAGTGGGTTTAGCAGTGTGTAGGAATTTTGAAACATCCCCTCGTGACAAGGGTTCTTTTCCCAAAAACGTTGGGTTTTACCCGCACATATAGATACACCATAACCATCACCATCACCCGTACATATAGATACACGTTTTGTTCACATTGACCAACTTTACTAATCGGCCGTTATCGGGTGGTAGAGGGTTTACGACAAAAAAACTTAAGTGACCTAACCCAAAACTGGAATACATTGGTCACGAAAGCCTTCGAATTTGGGTTATGACCCTTTACCGAGTATTTTAAGGATTTGTATTATTAACATAGTATTGGGTGTGTGCACTGTACCAATATTCATTTCAATTTGAATGGGGAAGTTACGCCAATGTCGGAGAGTGTGCTGAAGCAGGGTGCAAAGAATGGAGTTTCAGAAAATCCACTATAACGTGTGCATGTCGTCTGCGGACATTCTCTGTCCTCCGTGTCCTGGTCTCCTGCGCTCTCCTAACTTCTTTGGGACTTTGTGAACTACTGAGCCATTGACAAGGTTACCAGCCCTTGTGTTTTTTCGATAGAATTAAACTCCCATAAACATCCACCAAATTCCATTTTTCATCTTTCGGTGAAGAAACCCCCAAATGGGTTTGCGCTTCGTATGAAAGGACCCGAAATATCCAAATTGTATGAAATTTTTTGGTCATATTTACGGAAGTGCATTGTAAGACTCATTTCAAAGTTTGACTCAAATGAGCACTTATTCCGTACACTTTTGCGACCCTACTATTATCGTATCGGTGTTACTGTAGGTATTGAGGTGGGTTAAAGAGTGGTTAGGTGACCCAGTATTTTAGAGCGAGCGATTTGCATTCAAAAGGTCATGGATTCCAATTCCTGTGGGTGGATCCACGCAGTCCATCGTTAATGTTGGTCGTTCTACACACCATGGGTGTGTAAAAATTCAATTGCTGAGTCAATTCCAGAAATTAAACTGCACACCACTTTGTGCTTGTTTTGAACTAGGAGGCACTTTGATTTCATAAAATTCGATTTTTTTTTACCCGAAAAAAATGTTGCTTTAAATTCAGCCACCCCCATGGCCCAGCCAATACTGGAGGATCCCGTCTTGTTGCTCCGCTTCGCAGTAGCTCGGCCATCTTTCGCTCTCGGGTCGAGGAGGCCCCTGAGCGGGGCAGCAGGGAGGGCGGCGGTGGCGGCGGCGGCGGCGGTGGCGGTGGTGGCACCGTGCCCACCGTCACCGTGACGGTACCGCCCACGGTGTCGGGAGGCTCCGCCCCGTCCCTGGAGAGTGGGGCGGCCCTGTCCGGGGAGAACAGAGAGCGACGCAGGTGTGTGTGCGCGCGCGCGAGTGCGTGTTCGAGTGCACGTGTGAGCCTGGGGGTGTGTGTAGGTGCATGTGTCTGTATGTGTGCGTATGCCACTTGAAGTTGATATTTAGCAAAACTGCTATTTTTATACCGTCTGCACGGACAAATATTCAAGGAAGCGTTCAATGTTAGATAGCTCTCTAAGATAAAGAACCTTATAGTCATAATATTTCGGAGAGATTGAGTTTGGTCACTATTCGCTATCATTGGGACATGTTTGCTAATCAACTTATTTGTATTTTAATCTGTTTGTCCTTGCAATCCTTATGACACTAACACTAACCGTTGAGTTATTGGTCGTAAATGTATGTCAAATCGATTTAAATGTGGAACTTAGTGAACGCTGTTAATCATCACAATGAAAATGATCGGAGATAAGTTTGGAAAAGTTTAAATGTAGCGGTTTTGCTAAATGGTTCTCTCGCTGTGTGACCCTTATACTCGTTTAACCTTAGAACTGCTCACCCATCCCACCATTCTATTCCTGCCTCACCATACACACCCATTTACCACGAAGCTCAAATCTAGACCAGAGGTGTTGATTCTGTGGGCCAGCAGCCATTCCCCCATCCCACGTTTCCTTCAATGAACCCGCTCATCCTTGATGCATTCCGCAACATCCCAACTCCTAATCTTCATTCATTGAGTTGAGTGAGTATACCACTTGACTGAATGGAGCCTTTGTAAATAATATTGCTGCTGCATTTTTTTTACATTAGACTACAACATGCAGTATGGTTAGGTTCATGGGTGCACATAGTCTAAATGGTTACTCTTAAAGAAAGTTAAAAGTTTCTATCTATTGAAAGATAAAAACACATTTCTAATGGGTTTTTTCCATCGATAGTAGTAAATTGGGCTGTTATACGCATGTTAGTGTTACAACAGAATGTTCACTGTAAGGTTCTACACAATTGAAAGTGCTCCCCCTCCTGCTTAATTGCTTAAAATTACCTTCCTTGTTTTATCACCAGTCGGTTTATCGAGAAGTAACCTCGCACCACTTCAATGTGACGCCAATGGGTCTGATTGTAAACAACTTGCCCAAGAACCAAAGTATGCACGAAAGGCCTGTAGAACTTTAAGCGTTTGTTTAATGGCAGACTGGCAGTTCACATCGTGAACAATTTGAGTCCTGAGGAACTACTTCAGGATATCCTGATTTGCTCCAAAATATAACTTACTCTTGCAGCCATTTGAAAGCTATTCCAGTGTGTGTTCACTTTAAGAACATATTGGGAGTAAGGGTATAATATATACAGTTCTAAAACAAACTAGGTCTTGAGGGAGTGGGCCAAACATTTTTTAAGGAACCAACTACAAAATAAGCTTCTGGCTTTTAAGTACTGGTCAGAAACAAGGGGATGGATTAAAGCCAGAGGCTCATACACATTTCCGAATGTCTGTAAGAATAGACTATGCAGGTATTATATTACCCTGCAAGCGTTGCAGAATCTTCCAGAAGGAAAGACATGATCGTAAGTTGTGGTTGCATCAGCAACCAATGGCTGTGATGACCTCTTGGTACTCATCTTTAGAAGGAAAGTGCCACGTAGAGTCACTGTCTTCGTGGCCACCACCGATAACACCCAGTTCAACTTTTCTCAGCTTTATCTTTACTTGTGTTTTAATGGTCGTGTTTCCCAATTTCAAACAGTATTATCTTTCCCTGTGTCCTAAACAAGAGAACATGTTCAAAATAAGCTCCTTAATGTAATTTATAAAGATATTCAGTTCAGTTAGTTGACTAGTTTTACATGACAGCAATAAATGGACCTTTATGGTCTTTTTCCGTTTCGCCCTACATATAATAATACGTTTGCGCTTCCAGAGTGCATTTCACCTGAGGGTCATATATATATATCACGTTGATGTTCTTATTTTGTGTTGGTGCACCATGGATTTGCCTCGTAAACTAGTTGGACAACTTGTAAACAACATTTTTCCAATAACAAACATTTAGTTAAAAAAAACATTTCCCATTGGTGAAACTTTACACCAGTGTTGGACAACCCGTGGACCCACAACGTGTGTACGTTTCTTAAACGTGAATTGATTTGCATCTTATTTATTTGCATCTTACCTTAATCACGAGCGGTTATAATTAAGCTAAGATGCATATCTGTTTTTCTTCTGCGGTTGAGACCTGAAGGCACGGCCTGCTGACCAAAACACGTTGACACCTCTGGCCTAGACTTGCCGTCAGTTTCCGTGTTGCCGTCATGATGGTTGCTGATCGTGTCGCCTTGTTTTCCGAGCTGGCCACTTTGCGCTTGTTGTGAATTAATTGTGTTTCTTAAGCTTTGCATTACATGTGCGTGTTTGTCCGAAGTGAGTGAACCCTCTTCCCCGTTAATATTTTTTTCCTTTAAAAAAGAGAAAGTTTAATATTTGCTGAGTGTTTAGCACTCATTAAAATGTAAGGATGCTATAGATTTGGTTATTCCTGTATATCCGTTTCCCTTAGTTAGGGGAGTTTTCTTTAACCAGTGCAGAAACCAAATAAGGTGGCATTGGCAGGAGCATAAGCTGCTGGTAACAACTCCACAGCTGTTCTACAGCCTTCTCAACAGATTGGTTGTGTAGCATCAGCTGGAGTTGGCTCTCTAGGAGCCTCTACTGCAATAAATGCCACCATATTTGGTTTGGTCTCCCTGCTAGAAATATGTATGCTATAACCTAATACCAGCATGTATGGCTACGACAGACTACAGTCCATCATTGTGGTGTTAGATAATGACAGCATTTGCTCTTTTGGTGGTTAGACTTCTTAAGTTTTTAGGTTCACTATCAATTGTTTTTTTCTAATCGCACATTTAAAGCGTTGGTAATCTGTTTATATTAAAACATGTTTTGCTTGAAGTCTGTATTTATTTTGATTATCTCCTCTGAGATCCCCAATTCTCTTCATGATTTCCGCAGTCTCCTAACTCGAACTTCACGCGAATTGCTCTGTTTGATAAACAGTACTGTATGGTTTAGTGGTGGCTGCAAGGCTCGAGAAAATTGAAGGCTGTGGGTTAGGGCCTCCCTTTATCACCCTTACCCTCTCGGCTTACTCAGATGCATAGAGCGAGCGCATGATATCGGCTGCAGGTCATACCTCACGCCGGTACGTGATGAGGAGTCGGAGTCCCAGAGGAAGGCCAGGTCCAGGCAGGCCCGGCAAACACGTAGGTCCACCCAGGTGAGACATTGCATGAGCACCAAATGTTCTTATGTCCTGCCTCGTTGCAGACACACAGGGAGAGCTTTGTGATGGCAGCTAAACGTTTGTCCACAGGAATGGGTAAGCAAACGTCACTCACCCCATTGTTCATTTATTTTATGTAGATGAAAAATATGCTGACCACAACGTGCATTGAGTCTTTGAGTTTAGTTTCATGACTCACTTCAAATTTGCTTTGTTGGAGTCACAGCCGTGTAATGTTTATGTAGTGTGTGGATGTTGCAGCCATTTATTTTCAAAAATCTACCAATGCGTGCATCCTTCACTTTTCTACAAGTTTATTATTGGTATTTTTGCAACTATCATGCCCTTCCTAGAGAACTGTCACAGGTGACCGCTGTTAACTTTTATATACAGGTAATGTGTGATAAAACAAACGACCCTTGCAATCATCTCATTTGAAGCCTACTGAAGCAATGTTCACATAATGGTATTCTGTTTAGCGCCTTTAAACACACACTGACCTGCCAGTAAGTATAACTTCCAATCATATTGTTTGGCAGCCCTGAACTGATAAAAATTTCACTTTTTTTTCAGTTCAGTATCAGTGCCCGCTTCATCTTGTACAGGGTTGAGGGGGGCCAGAGCCTATCCTAGCAGAGAGAGGGCAAAAGGCAGGGTTATACCCAGGATCTGACGCCAGTACACCGCAAGGCACTTTTTAGGGTCACGTTACTCAACATGACAATTAACTGAGGCAGTAGCGTGCCTTTGGGCACATAGGAGCCAATTTGCCTCTTACGGTTATCAAATAAATATTTTAATAATGCTTTTAAAATTTTCAAGTCATAGCTCTAACACTGAAAGTGCATGTAAGTGTAACATTTAACATTTAATTCAACAGAATCCTCACTCAGTGTTCTTGTAGTGAGATGAACCGTGTTCGTTTCTGTCTTGACGTTTAAAAACTCCCTGGAATTTCTGAGCCCCAAAAGATCAGTCCATTTCAAAGTGTGTCCTTGCTCAGATGAGCATGAGTTGCTTCTCAACCCCGACCCAGCAGTGGAATTCTACATTGCCGTGATGGGGTCCATCTATGGCACCTTTTCACTTATTAATCTGTATAAATGAAGATAAAAGTTTGAATGATCCCAACGGCAGGAGAAGAATACGTCTGCTTCTGCAATTTTTACTCGGTGGCGAATGCAGCCAGGCTCTCTGCGATACTGTCGTGCTACATAATATTAATAATAACTTGCATTTCTAAAGCGTCTTTCACGCGATGGTCACAAAGCTCTGCACAGAGCTGTGGAGAGAATGGCATCGCAGTAACGTCACAATAGACACAATTGAATAAAATACATATGGTGATTGTAGAAGTTCCACCCGTTGCAGGAGGCTAACAGAAAAAGAGGACCTTTTAGGAAATGCACAAGACTGAAGTCAGCCGGCACTACATGTTGTCAATGTAGCTTACAGAGGGCAAATGTCAGATTCATGCTGCCCTGTTTGGTATCTCAACAATAATGTTTATACATATATAGAGCGCCTTTCACTCAGAGTCCCAGAAGCTATGCAGGAAACAGAGGTGGGGGGGAGGCAGCCATGATGACAGCCGGTGCCAACCCACCAGACACTGCATCCCTATGTATTATGATAGTATCAGCCAAATAATGAGTGCTTTATTAGTTGTGGGAGGACACCAGAGAATCCAGAGGAAATAATAATAATTGCGTTTTTGAGCGCTTTTCACACGAGGGTCACAAAGCGCTGCACAGAGTTGCGAAGAGAACGGCGCGCAATGATGACATTTGTGAATATCACCCACGAAGAACAGGAGAGAGACACTAACGCCGCGCAGAATTGTTCCCGATGTGGCAATCGATCCATCTCGGGCCGGAGCCTCTTTCTGTTAGATGCAGATGTTACCACTGTCAGCCTGCCATTCCAAACTATTTTGACTCTTTTGGTATCCAGGAGACTCATGGGGCTCATGACAACAGTGCCAGGGTACCAAGTACAGAATAATGACAGTGCCTGACTCACAATCAGAACGTTCACTAAGGGCACAACCTAGTCTGCCATCTGCCATCTGTTCGGAGTTGACCCAATGAGTAACACTTTCTGGGAAGTCAGCGGGTGTTATGGGAAGAGAGATAATAGCTTTCATCTTATGTACATGGAATTTATGCTATTGGTTCAGTGAAACGGCTGAATGGAATACCATTCCATTGCTTGTGTTATTTTGTATTACATTTAAATTAAAAGTGCTCTTGTAGGATTTCATGGCTCGATGCATGACGATTGCATTCCAAAGCTGTTCTTTCAGGATATCCCAATACTCCTTAGGGTGTACTTGACATGGCTAGCCCAAACGAGCAGCTTTGAAAGCAATCGTGATGAAACTAAAAGTCCTCTATATATTTTTATTTTAAATTACCACCTACAAGCTGCTATGTCAGCTAAGCAACACATTATTTGTCACAATTGTTTTTAAGATGTTTTTTTCAGGGATAACGGTGTGTAGCGTTCATCCTCTCCTTCGTGATGTTTCCCTCTTAAGTCAGGCTCCGTAATTTTTTTTATTTGAAAAAAAAACGTTACATTATATACATATTTATTGTAGCACGTATGTTTTTTGTTGTCGCGCTGAAACACCGTAGTCATGCATTGTACGTGATTCAACCGTTGTATTTTTACTCCTCCTCCCACGCCGTCGGGTAGGGTGTCACCCTGACAGACCTGCAAGAGGCTGAGAAAATCCGGCGTTATGGCGCGGACAAGCGCGGGGCCCGTGAGCAAACTGAGGAGAAGGATTCTGCGGACCGACTGGACGACAAGAAGGACACGGAGTCACGGGAGACGTCGGATGTATGGGGGCGGACCAAACGCACTTACGACGTGAGCTGAGCATCACACACGCCCTCCAATCTAATTCCGCCTCGTATGCCGTCCGCTAATAACATGATCTGCACCTCCAAGCCGCCCTTGTGCCTGACCGTGTGTTTCTGTGGTCACCCTACCACCGCCCGGTGAAACCACATTGCCACCCAGCACTCTACCGTATCACCTATCAACAACAATCACCCTTCGCCACTTCGTGGTGTCACCACAGTGCCTGCCAGGCCATTTGCACTTTGAAGCCACTTGAAGTCACGAAGGCTTGCTGACAATAGGTATAGGGACAGACTCTGGTGTTTTGGGTTTTCTGACTGAGATGACTGGCAGATGCACCACCTGTGCTTCCGACTGTGCCAACTTGTGGTGTTTTTGCCACCAAGCGCTCCACTTGTTGTTGTGAGCATTGCTCCTCTGCCCTTTGTTGTTGGAGGGCGACTGCCTCCAACTGCCCTGTATCATTCTTCAGATCCTCCTCAACAGAGGTCGATCTTGACACTGCTGGTATCAGTCTTCAGTAAGTTGACTCAGCTCCAGGTCCTCCTGTGCCACATCAGTCCATCTCTTCTCTAGCCCATGCTATGCTCGTTCAGCTCCCTCTATTCGACCAAAGAGTAGCTGCTTGGGCATATTGTGGCTAGGCATGCAAACTGTATGATCCAGTCACCGCATTCTCACCAGCCAAAATAGCTCACCAATGGGGCTTTGTCCAGATCTTTTGAGAATTTGTGAGCTCCTCACACAATCTAACCTGGTTAAACCCAGGATGGATCGTAGGCAGGTCAGCCGGAAAGTTTCAAAATGGCGCAGATGTTCCACCAGTGAGTCCACGTTTCGCAAACATAGAGAAGAGAGTGCATGACTGCAGCTAATTGGACCCGAAACTTCTTGTGGAGCGATAGGCCAGGCTGCTTCCACACAGTGTTACGTAGATGATGAACAGCTAATGCTGCCCAACTGATTGGTGGGAGACCTCCGCTGCTGAACCCGAACCAACCATAAGAACGCTGCCCTAGGTATGGAAACTTCTCAACTCACTCCACAACTGCCCCATTAATCATGGAGATTTTAGGGGATGGAGTACATGATGGAACAAAATACCCAGGTGACACGTGCTTGGTTTTGGTGGGGCTGATGGTAAGACCCCATCTCTTTGTGGAATTCTGCATGTTTAGCAGCAGAACTCCCAATTCCTGCTCAGAGTGAGCAGCAATTACCAACATGGCTGGCCAATAAAGAGCCATCCCTTGACCACGCCCGGGCGTCGATCATCCTCCCATTGTACCTGAAAACCTTTCGAACTACATGGTTAAAAAAGATGTTGAATAATATAGATGCTGGAAGCTATCCCTGCCGCACCCAACGGTGAATAGGGAATTGCTCTGCCTTCCGACCACGTATTTTTACCCGGGTTTGCCTACCATAATAAAGCTCCTTAATGACGGTGAACAGAGTGTCAGGGACCCCGAATGCACGAAGGACAATCCACACCCCTGGCCTACTGAGGGTATTGTAGGCCTTCACCAGGTTAATAAAAGAGAGATGTAGATCCTGTTGGAATTCCCTACACCTCTGCGGTCGCAGTCGAGTAGAGAATATGATATCTGTGCAACACCGCTCTGGCCTGAAAATACATTTGGGTTCTGCAGTCTTTCCTCAGTATGCCTTGCAAGGCAGTGTTGAATAATCCTTGCCAGGACCTTTTCCGGCACATATCACGCTATGGACCCTCGATCATCCTCTGCTGCCCAGTACCACCCTGTGTTTTCCTACTCACCCTGCGAGCCAGCACACACTGTGTCGCTCCGTGCAAGTTTGCTGCCCGATGTTCATCGCCTGATGCTACCCTGCACAATCAGTGTCGCCCCATACCAGGCTGCTATCCCACGCCATCCCGTGCCTCCCTGTGCCACCTTACTCGGCACCACTTCTGCACCACTGCTTTGTTCTCATCCTGTGCCACCAAATTACTTAATGCTCACTGGAACGAACAAATGTTGCAGAAACTAAATTAAATGTGCTATTTTTATTTATCAGCTACCATTCACTTTAAGCACAAGGCAGCAGATGGCAGTGCTGTAATCCATGGTTTAACCATTCTTCCGTGCTCACATATCTGTGCTTCCCACCTTCCTCAACCTGCACTGACCAGCCCAATGGAGGATGTCAAATAAACCACGTGACCCACCAATCGTGTGGACGTTGTCATCCAGCACAAATGGACCAAAATGCTGTACGCCTACAAGCATAGAATACATTCATTGCCATTAACTTTAATAGAGCTTAATTAAACCAGCTCCCATTCAGAGTGGCATACAATTCATCAAGCCTTTGGAGATTGATGGGCTTAGTTGATGTGGTGTAAACGAGCATAGCTTGTTTTATTTACATGTAATATTATTTTTACATATATACCGTTAGTGTCGTATTGGTTTTGCTCGCTGTCACATTTTTCTTTGCGGTGTTTATGCCATTGTGATGGGTCGGAATATAACTTACGGTTCAGTGATCACAATCCGGTTTGGGTGGTGAAAGGGTCCGAGCTCTCAACAATCAGAAGACGGTTGTGAGTCCAGAGTCCTGTTTGAGGATTCGACTCAGCTCATTATTAGTCTAGGATCGGCAAAATCAATATCACTTTGTTGTAAGCTGACAATGGTCATCCGATAAGCATTGTAGAATGTGGAATTTCGACCGCTGGCAGCAAACTGCAAACCGAGATGAGCATCACCCCTCGGCACTCAATTCATCTTGACGAGCCACTCATGCGTTTGTTTCCTCTCCTTGCTCCGCCAGCCCTCGGACGGTGCCTCTCACAGGACGCGCCCTTCTCCTTCGCTGGCGCCCATGAGCGGGGGGCTGACGACAGGGAGGCCGGGCGGCGGAAGCATGGGATCGGCTCTCGGCAGCGGTGGCTCAGCCCGGGTGCCCACGGTCACCGTGGTGGAGCCGGAAAGCAGGGGTACGGCGCCACCGCGGCGGCACCCTACCCGCCGTGCACGCAGTTGAATGTTGATCTCACGTAGATGCGTTCCGAAAAGGAAAACGTACGAAGCAAAGTTGCTGAGTTGCTCAACTCACAATGCACCAGACAGCTGTCTGCAGGGTATCCCATGCAATTTGATACCATATTCAAATGCAGTATCGTCCCACGTCTGCTTACGTTGCCATGGATGAGTGAATTCAAACCCTACACAGTACATTTTCGGAGTAAACGCATATGCAAAAAATTGCACAAACTGAACCCACAAGAAGATGTTCATAGTTTGCCTAGATTGGTGATAGACTGGTTAGCGCACTGTAGGTTTAAACCCAATGGTCCAAGTTTGATACCTGGCTGTGGCTAACAGCGATGAGTGATGTCAGAAACAGTTCTGCTCACTTCTATAAGCTGGAAGTTACACTACACATGTATAATAACACGTTGAATGTCCGTCTTGTATGAAATACGTGTTCCTGGTTAAATTATTTCGTGTCTGGTTGATTCAAGCCTGTGGCTCACAATTGTAAGGTTGCAAATTTGAATCATGATTGTGGTTCATCTCAGCCCCTTAGTCCTCGAGGATTGACAAGATAAGTCTTGCTTATGCAGAGACGCTTGGTCCAACCATAGTAATGTGGAGTTCGTGCTGCTGGCATTAGACTAAACTAGAGGTCAAATCCTCTCCACATTAGCTTGATTGGGGAAATTGCCTCAAATTTCCCTCGTGAAAAGATTTTAGGAAAGATTCCAGCTCATGCAAAATAAAAATGTCTTCACGGTGTGAGCAGTCGCTACGAGCACTGCTGGTTTTCGAACGTCCCAAGTCTCAGTTAACCAACGAAAGGCAGCGACGACCTGAGAGTGGCCGCGGTGGTTGTGTGCCCAGGCGAGTCAGGTGAGGAAGACAGCCAGACGGAGGGCGACCGGGGCAAGAACAAGCTGTCAGTGGTGCGCGATCGGCGCCGCCCGCGGGAGAAGCGCAGGTCCACCGGCGTGTCCTTCATGAGCCCCGATGTGAGTATGGCACCTAAATCACTCGCCCGCAAACCAATCTCTCGCTCACAAATCAATATCGGATCACTTACGCGCTTGTCACTCGCTCACAAAACACTCGCTATGCAGTATCATTTGCTCGCTTGTTCAGGAACAAATCGGTCTCGCGAATCATACATTTATCACTTCGACCACGGAATGCCTTTATTTTGGAAACCACCAGGTTGTCACCTTTCCTGGTCATCTCCACAGTGGCCCGCTTCTCATAGGAGAGGTCGCTCCAGCTTCTCCTGTGTCTCCTGTTGCTTGGGACTGCCTTGTATTCGCCTTCCACACTGTTGCTCCCCCTGTACAAGTCCAGACTTGGAGCTTCCTTTTCTCCTCTGCCTAATATTAAATAACTTTCTTAATTCAGTTTATTCCTCGTTGGTCTAACTTAGCAATATAGTCTTGCCTTGCAACTCCACACAAATTAAATTCCCTCTCGTCTCTTTTTTAATTCCTTCCAACAAGAGAAATATATTTTCCCCTTTCATGAATTTAATCCACGTTCTAAGGCTTCTCGATACGCTTGTCTTTCTTGATTTGTGATGTTGTTACATCGGTATGCTTAATAAATCCACGTTTTGTTGCATTCATCACGATAGACCAGGGGGTATGAGTCATGCATTGGCAGGGAGGCTGCGTCTGTCTGCGTCGGACAGAGGTGGGAAAATCGCCGCCGTTTTGTGCACATTCAGTTGGCAGATTTTTAAAAATCCCGGAATGCACTTGGATGACTCAACATTCAGTTTACGCAATGCTTCTTGGGAAGCAGTAATCCTTTAATCGTGAAACAAAGGTTGCGGTATGAATTGAGTTTAAGGAATACACTATGAAGTGCATCTTAATTTAGCAGCATGTGATGCGTAATAATCACATGTACGCTGGCGATATGTATAACTGACGAGTTTCTTGAATATATGAGCAATACGACTTAAGGAAATTGGCATGCAATGCTTTCTGCCAATATATCAACGATATCTGTTGGTGGTCCTGAGCCACAGTTGGATGACGGATGCCAGTGATCCTGAGCCACAGTTGCATGACGGATGCCAGTTGGTTCCTTGCAACAACTCCTGTAAACTTTACACTATTTAGGACTTACTTTATTGGCCCTGGGGGGTGTGATTGCCTGAGTTGACCCTCGACCGCGATTTGAACTCACAACCTATCAGTCGCGAGTGAAGTGCTGCAAGTACAGTGCCGGCCATCTGGATAACAAAACATAACAAGCGCAAAGAAATGTTAAATGATTACAAGGGAATGTGCATGCAGTTGGGCTGCTGGTAGTCATTCATACCCTTTCACAAGGCTGCCTTTGTTAGTGGTAAGCAAGTTGTAGCCAGTTATGTAAAATTGTTAAGAGTATATTGTACACATCCCGCGGTAAGAATAAAATTAATGAGGTGGCCCATTGGCTTCTTTTGCTTGTAATTGTTGTCCGTTGTACTGAGCCAGGCAGTACTTCTGAGAGCCACCGGGTCAAATTCATCATCAATACCCGCTTAATCCTGTACAGGGTCGTGGGGGTCAAAGCGTGTCCCAGCAGACACAGGGTGCAAGGAAGGCTAAACCCAGAATGTGACGCCAGTCCATCGCAGTGTACTTGGGACAATTTACTTAGGCCAATTAACCTAGGCAGCAGTGTATTTTTGGACGGTGGAAGGAAACCGTTCTACCCAGAGAAAACCCACATGGACATGGGGAGAACAAACTGCTCACAGAAAGTCACCTGATCTGGGAATCGAACCCGGGACTTCTTGCTATGAGGTGACAGCGATACTATGCCATCGCGATAGGCAGGATCAAATTCAAGTGTTTGCAAGTGACTTAAATAGACACCCCAGTCAGTGTCGGGTGTATGGTACCCGAAGGGCTAAGTTGTAATCTTTGAAGCTGGTCCATTCCGTGCAAGATTACCATGAAAATATTTTCTTAGTCTGCAAGGGCACAATTCTAATTAGTCGTCATTTAATGCATATAGCATTTGTAACCATCTCAACACACCGTAGAGGAAACTTTGAATACATAAACAGCATATTTGTGACACAAGGAGCTGCAGTATAATTTTAAAAAAATCAGTACAAAAACACGACTTGTGCAGATTGAGCAGCAGCATGATGGAGTGGCACAAGCAGTGTCACCACCACCCTAACTCCATGCAGCAAGGAATCGTAACGTCATGTGCGATAATTGCAGCAACGACATTCGCGATGTTTGCAATGCAAGGTAAACCATGGTGGGTGATGAACAAGATGCAGATGGAAGGGCAGTCGGTATAAATTATGGGAAACCGTCTTGTTCATTCTAGTTTTGATTAGTAACATGCACATACGTATTTAACAAGCACAGCGTCAGTCATGATGCGTCCACTTAGGATGAAGGCCTCGCCATAATGTCCCCATCTCTTATCGTAACGTGATAAAAAAAATCTTAACGATTTCCTTGGAAATAAGCTCATCTTATTAATCCACCTTCATTGTGGAAACTTCCTGTTGGACATGCTCCCTTATTTCTTTGTCACTCCGTCATTCACTTTACCGTCCGGCATCATGCCTGGTGTTTACATGGACCGTCCAGCATCCGTTTATTTGCTTGAATGTCATGTTTGCCGTGCACCGTTTTGATGGCCTTTGTCCTGCCAAGTACTTTCCTTGTCGTGTTTTGTTGTGTTTTTGTTGAGTGGTGAGATGCCTCCCTCTGCTGGGCACGGTCTGTACTGGTGGTTGACGTAGCTTCTCTCGTCTCGTAAAGCTCCTTGCACAGTGCGAGTGATATTAAGCCCACGCAGCGATTTAATGTGAACGGCTCCCTTAGATTGCCTCCGCAATGAAGGCGCTCCATTATTGTGGTGGTAATGAACGTTATTGGCTTTCCTGATTGTTTAACCTTTATGTGCCGCCATTGGGCACATATTGAGCGGCACGTTTTACACCAAAAGCACCAAAGTCAGAGTGTCTGTGCCCTAGTGGATGTTGTGAGGTGGATAACGAGCATTAATGTATTTAGAGCGATGTAAATTACACATTTCTCTGGGTATCTTGATTTTAGATTCGCGCTGTTGACCAAATTGCTGTTCATGTTATTGACAATGGTGGGATGATGGCTCAGTTTCCCCTGAACCAGTTGTGAAACTTTTGGCATTTGTTGGTATAGAAATTACTCACGATGCTCCCCACCAATATGATTCGGTTGGTAAGTTATCTGTCTGTGTAAACCTTTGTTCGTACAGGAATGAGAATTTAATATGAATGATTTCATTAACATCCACAATATAACACTTTTTGGTCATATCATATAAAAAATAACTGTAAAAATCAATGACTCTTATTTTGAAAAAGTTTGAAAAATGTGGTTTCAGTGGCTTTCAGAAGTATACAGAAGAGCGATATTGAAATTATATAGTCGAAAAACTAGTGTACATGAACTTGGTGATTTTAATTCCTTTATTAAACTTGACAAAAAATCTTTATGAAACCAGAGTGAATTTACATTTTGTTTTAATCGTCTATATTGTGGTGATGCGGTGGTGCAGTGAGTCACGCTGTCGCCTCATAGCAAGAAGGGCCCGGGTTCGATTCCTGGCTCAGATGTCTTTGTGTGGAGTTTGCATATTCTCCCCATGTCCATGTGGGTTTTTGTAGGGTACTCTGGTTTCCTCCTACCATTCAAAGACACGTTGCTGCCTAGGTTAATTGGCCTGCTGAGTAAATTACCCCCAGTGCCCTGCGATTTACTAGCGTCCCATCCTGGGCATAGCCCCGTCTTGTGCCCTTTGTCTGCTCGGATAGGCTCCGGCCCTATTCGACCCTGTACATGATTACGCGGGTATTGATAATGATGATCATCTCCATTGTAGCATATATAAGTAGTGCTCATTTTATTGACTCTGGACAGATGATGATGCCCACAGGCCGGTTCATTTATTGTCTGCTTGTTGTTTGCATATGTGTGTGTGCACGCTGTTCTTTGTGCGCGCCTCTCTCCTTCAGTCTCAGAGCGACGAAAACGACCACGATCTGTCGGACGAAGAAGAGAGGGATGAGGTGGAAAAGGAAGTTAAAGAGGTGCGTCCAAAGGTGCTCGCACATTCACTTGATAGCACTTCATGCTCAGCACTCCTCCACTGTCATCGGCCCGACAGCAGGGGAGCTTTTCAACAACAACCCCACCTACGCTCGTCTCGCTGCGCTGATGAATGTGGAGTGGTGCCCATCTCCGAGAGGGGCCCTGCACCGAGGCACTGTTTTCTCCCGCCCGCCATTCCCTTCACTTTTGCCAAAGTGATAATGCTTATATTTCATCTGTAGCAGAGAGATGATGTGCTGGGCTGACCTCTGTTGAGGATTTTCCTGTGAATTAAAGTCTGAAGTCCCTGCAACACCAGGCAGCATAGCTTTGCTTCTCAGATGTCGTGAGCAACTGCAGCTCAATTGGCTTTTGAAATCTCAACAGTAGTTCATTGAGATACGTCTGCATTGAGTATGTAATTGCCCACACCCGTGCTTGAAACTCGAGTGCCAGAATGCCCATTTAAAATGGCTGGCACTCAAGAGGGCTCCAATAATTAACTTTAGCATTGCCAATAATCCAATTTTTGAGGTAAAAGAGCCTGTCGTGAGACGTCAATGTTCATGTGTTTTGTGTGGGCATGCCAGACTGGGCCTTGCATCCCAAATTTACAACACACTGGTTGTAATCTTTTAATGTTAGGGATTGGCCACTGCCGCCAGTGTTTACGCCCGGTAGCAGAGCCGATCGTGTTCATGAAGCCAAGTCTGAAATTGCTTTCTTGGTTTAAATGAGCCGGGCACAGTGCCTGCTCCTCTGCCTGCCCACCCACCCGCCCACCCACCCTTCGGCATTAAACAAACCATGCTTCCCAGCGAGTGGTCTTTTAAGTGACGCATAAAGGCACACCATCACCCCTGCGTGGTGTGGGAAGTAAAAGCAGGGCTAGCTTGCCGACACGTGGAACCAGATTGCCCTTGCATCCAGGGCACTCTTGTACCCACATTGCCTTTGCGAAAGAGGCAGTGCTATTTAGTTTGTTTCAGTGTGTTAATGTCATCGAATTCACATTCAGGATGCACGCATATGTACATTGCATTTGTCATGTGACCATGAAATGGGCGAGTGATGGGGCACGCGGTGCAAACAGCTCGTGCCATGGCACCAAGCTCAATGCGAGGAGCTCATGTACCATAACTATGCTCAAGTGTAACGTTTGCCAACGTACAAGGTGACTGACCAAGTTGCCCAGCGATACCCAAGCTTAAATCATTTCACTCTTCAAGCCATTGTGAAGGAATAACAGCGGTAATGAAAATGGTTCAGTTGAAATTGAAAAGGTGTTAATTTTTGTTTATGGCCCTCATCCATTGTTGTTGTTTTACAAAGTAGTTCACATTTTTACAACTGCAAAGCAAAGATGATTGACCATTGGAAGATTATTTTACTTTAACATCCACCATATATGGGTTGACAATTTTAATTATTGTTCCACTTGTCCAGACATAGATAGGGCTAAATCATACTAATTGTTATTGATGTGCATTAGGTCAGAAAAGCCTCAGTTTGGTCTCAAAGTTATTTAGGGACGTAGCCCTGCTTGGAATGTTTGTCCACTACCTTGTGAGATGAAACTAAAAAAACCCCACACATGAATGGCTATCTCTCAGAAATCTGCAGGGTTACAGTTGGATAGGTAGGTGCAGTGAGGAGCAACTCTGCTCCCAATCTCAAGGTATTAAGTGGGCAGAGGTAGATTCACTTGCCTGGGGTCAATAGAGGGAGACACCCTATGTGAGAGGTTGATGACTGTGATTATCCTGTGGACAGATTGGCACCTCTCGTAAGAATGGAAAAGTTTTCACAACTATCTTGGAGTGGTTTCGCGGAGATGAGCAGCTCAACAGAGAGAAATGTTGACCTTGATGGATAGATAAGCAACCTACCTGCACGGTCATTTTTTTCCCACCATGTTGGGTATCCGCTAGGCGGAATATACATTAACATACCAATCACTTATTACCAGAAGATTATATTTATTTCCAGTTACGAGCATATAACTTACATTGCAGATTCCTTTTGATGAAATGATTATTTATTTTTTGTAATTTTGGCTGAAACTGTGGTGCACTGTGCTAGCATGCTGGCATATGAGCTCCATGACCTCAGTTAAATTCCTTGCCTGCAGTGACTCTGTTAAGTGAAGTTTGACCAAACAACACCAATGACCCACTGGTCTAGAGCGGCCTTCAGCAATGGATTGACAAGGGGCTGTAAATTAGTCTTTTTTTTATTCTTAGTAAAAAGGATTTTCAGTGTCCAGCTATGGTTTGATGTAAAGTTAAACCAGATGTGTGACCGTGGCCTCCAAATGTACTGCCATATTTGGTGTTTTTGCCCAGTGCTCTGGTTTGGTGGGAGATTTTCTTTCGAATTAAATTTAGTTACATTTGAAGACTTTAACATTGTGGAGCTGTGCTGTTCCCATGATTGGGCATTGTTATCGGAGGTCATTGATTCTGAACGGTATTTTTTGTATCATTTAAGTTTTCAAAATCTGTGAAGGTTTTTTCTGGTGCAGGCTTGTTGGCGAGAACGTGAGGACTGAGGAGTTGGCGAAGTTTACTATGGCTGCACATTAGCATTAAACTGAGTTTATATTTTTGCTCCAAAAATTCAGTGGAGAAAGGTGTAAGGGATGAGACTAACACCAATGGAGTAGTTGTGAGCGAGCAGTGAGAATATGGATGTAATAGACTATTTTGTGTCAAATGTGCATAAATGTTGGAAGTTTTGAGAAGTAGGTCAAGAGCTTTCTTGCATTTGGTTTTGTGATCGAATATATAAAATGCTGGGGAAGAAGAGGAGTATTATCTGTGTTGTGTTTCTCAAAAAGATGGACTGACAAAATAACTTCAAAGGATGCTTATGGGCTGCGTGTCACAAGTGGATGCAGAGATTGCTCGGAATTTCATGGCAGGATAGGATTTGATATGGTATGTGGCAGGAATTGTAGATATAATTGAAAAAAGTCGGTTGCTATTGATTGGCCATTTGTGTAGCGTGGAAGAGGGCAGGCTGTCAATGCAAGCATTGGTATGGGCATTCATCGGTTGGCAAATATGGAGGTAACCCTAAAGCTGGATGACATCATACTGCAGCAGTGGACATTAAAGGTCAAGCAGATATTACCCACAACAGTTATGGGATCTGACCGAAGGAATTGATTGCATCATGTGGTGGCGTTATCAGCAATGTTTCTGATATGTCTGGGACGAGACACACCTCCGTATTGTATCTGATCCATGACGGCATGGAATTTGGACATGTTATATGAATTCTATTATTATTGTTGCCCTTGTATGATGACGACGCATTATTGTAACGTATGACTGGTAACAATCACATATTCAGACTTGCATGTTATAAGTTGAGCAACTGCTTATCATTGGTTATTACAATCAGCACCCGACTTCTAAAGCCAGAGCCAGGAACTTAAGACTCTACGCGATGCTTTTGGCTCAATTTGTAGACCACCACGCGATAGGAGTACAATTATTATAGTGCTCATATTTACAAATTCATGCAGGAAGTTTTTCCTCCTTTTAGCCATATTATTACCCACTTTTACTTAACTTACATTGGGGGATGTGTATCATGGTTTAAATCTTTAAGCACAAAATTAAAGCATTTCTGATAATGCTGGAGAGCAGTAAATGGCCAAGACAAAAAAAAGTAAAAATAAAACAGGATAAAAATTAAAATATTAAATGACCCGCTTTTACCACATTTAAAAGTAGAAAATAATTTTTTTGAACACAATCAATCTCTCTAGGGATACAGACTAAAAGCGAGTGGCCAAACGCTGACCGTATAAGACTACAACAATCTTGTCCTTTAATGACAACCTTTAAACCATACTGATGTTAAGTGATAACTAATAGTTGTTCCTTTTACAAAACATTAGAAGAACACGTATTTACGACAAATGATTAAAATATAAATCTCACTGTATTATCAGTCAGGCGTAAGTCACATATTGGCGGTGTTTGGCCACCCGCTTTTAGTCTATCCCGAGAGAGTTTGATATTGTGTTCAAAAAATGTATTTTCTTTTTAGTGCGGTAAAAGCGGGTCATTAATTTTTTTAATTTTTATCCTATTTTATTCTCTTGAGCATCTTCATCTGGTAGGATTGGCAAGGCACTTGTCAAAATGCTTTCGTGAACACTGCATTTGGCAGGATTGGTTTTTTTTTTCCTTATGCTGTTATTCACACACACACACAACTTCAGTTACTGATTTTTTTAAGGCTGCGTTGATCAATAGGAGGCTCAGCATAACTTAGGATACCAATGCTGTGCATGAACAAAGAGTGTGCCTTGTACACTGTCATACAGAACTATGGAGACTCTGTGCATAGCTACATAGGATAATGGGACAAGTGCTGTTAGCTAGCACACACCTAGGCCAACGTGGCACACAACTGACCGAGTTAATTTCTACTGTGGCCTTCTGGCCGAAGGACACAATCACTGCAGAAGCTGAATTCTTCTTGAATAACTCAACATTCACAATAGAAGGTAACTTAAAGGTGCTGGTGTCATTTTAATACCAATTGTGAAAAATGTCATGCAATCACATAGTTAAAATATAGCAATAAACCCTTTGCATGTCACAAAGAAATATTTAAGAAAAACAGTCCAATGTATTGTGCTAATTCTCTGCACGGTACATGGTTTAAAGGTATAATAAAGTCATTAACCAGGCCAATGGGGTTCACTAGCGGCGAGGAAACGGAGCAACTCCTATAATCCGTCTGGCTAATTTTGGCTTGTTCTTGAAAAACTGGTTTTACTGAACCATTGCTTTAACTGAAGCAATATTGCTCTTCACATGGCCATGTGCTTTAATTTGAGACAAAATCATCCACCCAAGCCTCGAAATGTAATGAGCTCAGTATAAAAATATGGATTGGTATTAATTTTTTTTAGCTCATCTGCAACTACAGTAAGCATGCCTTTTTTTTGTTACCAGAACACGTCTCTTTGGGCTCTCGCCTTGTTAACAGTAATATTGAATGTGTCCTAGTACATACACAGCTGCTTGTCAAATGAGACTTTAATCGCCCATTAAGAGACACTTCATTATTTCCCTGCCCATCTGACTTTGCCCACTCCTTGCCATGCAGTTGTACAAGTCAGAAGACACATTTGATCATCGGCAAAGTTGCGACATGCTTTGTTTCAGCAGGGATGGTTACTCACCCACCAGAGCTTACGAGTCTGCATGGCTTTTCACAGCTTGGCAGGGTAAAATGAATACGATTTAATGCAGTTGGAAATCTGTTTTGCTGACCACATAGAGTTGTCTAGACAGCGCTGGCAATTTTAAATTCAGATCGTAAGTAGGTGTGCATTTAGCAATAAGTAAAGTAGGTCTGTCAAATAACACAAGGCAGTGTAATAATCTGCGTGTGTAGCCTAGCCGTGTGGCACTTAAATCTTTTCGTTGCCAGCACATGTGTATTTTTTTTTCCAGTGGACTGTTGAACCTTTTTGTCACTTATTATATTATTTGCGTAAAAGTCTAATTCGTTATAACCGATCACACGATTGACTCCTTTTTTGTATGCCGCTTCCGTGGGGGTTTGTAAAGACACCATTATATGCCGTGAAT
>JAZEWT010000005.1:20112317-20129277 GCA_036362905.1 Mordacia mordax
TGTGTGTGTTACACTGTGTGTTACACTGTGTGTTACACTCTGTGTGTGTGTTACACTGTGTGTTACACTGTGTGTGTGTTACACTGTGTGTGTGTTACACTGTGTGTGTTACACTGTGTGTGTTACACTCTGTGTTACACTGTGTGTGTTACACTCTGTGTGTGTGTGTTACACTCTGTGTTACACTCTGTGTGTGTTACACTCTGTGTGTGTTACACTCTGTGTGTGTTACACTCTGTGTGTGTTACACACTGTGTGTGTTACACACTGTGTGTGTGTTACACACTGTGTGTGTGTTACACACTGTGTGTGTTACATTGTGTTACAGTCTGTGTTACACTGTGTGTTACACTGTGTTACAGTCTGTGTTACACTGTGTGTGTGTTACACTGTGTGTGTTACACTGTGTTACAGTCTGTGTTACACTGTGTGTGTGTTACACTGTGTGTGTGTGTTACACTGTGTTTGTTACACTGTGTGTTTGTTACACTGGGTTACACTGTGTGTGTTACACTGTGTGTGTGTTACACTGGGTTACACAGTGTTACACTGTGTGTGTGTTACACTGTTACACTGTGTGTGTGTTACACTGTGTGTGTGTTACACCGTGTGTGTGTTACACTGGGTTACACTGTGAGTATTACACTGTGTGTGTTACACTGTGTGTGTTACACCGTGTGTGTTACACTGTGTCTGTTACTCTGTGTTACACTGCGTGTGTTACACTGTTACACCGTGGGTTTACTCTGTGTTACACTGTGTGTTACTCTGTGTTACACTGTTACGTCACGTGGGTGCTCGGTTCATGCGCTGTATTTGCTTATGAAGAGCGGTGGCGCAGCGGTTAGCGCGCCGAGCCACGAACCTCGTGGCCGCGAGTTCGAGACCCGCGCAAGGTCAAACCAAGCAACGAATATACGAACGTGTCCTCGTCTTCCCCTTGGTCTGCTCAGCCTCAAATCATTACGTGTCCATGTGTGTCCACATCACAGGTCGGGAGAAAAGGCGACCGGGCGCGCTGCTGTCCACCCACCCCCCACAGTGTGCTGTGCCGACCTTCAATAGCTGCTACTCGCTAACAGCACTTGCCCCAACAGTCTGCTAAGCCTATACGGGGTGCCTTTATCTTGGTACCTGCGCAGGAGACGCGTGGGTGCGTGGGCGCGCTGTGAGTCCCAGCTCTGGGTTTCGACTGCATGAAAAAGTCTCATCTCATTGTCAGAAACCCCTTAGTCCTGTACAGGGTCGCGGTGAGCCGGAGCCTATCCCGGCAGACACAGGGCGCAAGGCAGGGATACACCCACGATGGGACGCCAGTCCCATCACTGGGGACTGCGGGCAATTTAGCCTGCAAGCCAATTAACCTATGCAGCAGCATTTTTTTTGGGACTGTGGGAGGAAACCGGAGTGCCCGGCGAAAACCCACGCGGAAACTCCACACAGAAAGGCACCCGGGCCGAGATTCGAACCCGGGACCTTCTTGCTGTGAGGCGACAGCGCTACCCACTGCGCCACCGCGCCGCCTTTCATGAAAAAGTGAATTCTGTTTGTCTGTGACTGCTGAGGACTGGGATCAGTGTCTTGTCGACACGAGGAGGTGAGTGGTCAGCACCTCCCCCGGCTGTCTTTGTCTCCCCAGTGGCGATATTTACTACGCAACCGCACCGAGTGCTCATTTGAGACTGAGTCGACCTAGGGGAGGCCCAAGACCGGTTGAGATTAATCGTCACTGGTGTTGGTGGCGGGTGGCGCAGTGAGTAGCGGCTGTCGCCTAACAGCAAGACGGACTCGGGTTCGGTTCCTGGCTCGGGTGCCTCTCTGTGTGGAGTTTGTGAGTTCTCTCTCCACCTGTGTCCTCGTGGGTTTTCATCGGGTACTCCGGTTTCCTCCCACCGGCCAAAGATACGCTGCTGCCTAGGCTAATTGGCTTGCCGAGTATATTGCCCTCAACAAATGTGTTCTGCGATATATTGGCGTTGGTTACATCCTGGGTATTCCCTTGCCTGGCGCCCTCTGTCTGCAGGGATAGGCTCTGCCCCCCACGTCCCTGTACAGGATTATACGGATAATGATAATGATGATTGATAATGATGGTGGTGTTGGTGGCCGTAAGCGGGAATCGAACTCGGGTGGCCGGATTCGCAGCGCGCTAACCGCCCTTTCGTCGATGGATTAATACCTGAGGTGCGTTCCGTTTTGCCTCCTCGTCCCGTTTTCCCGTAGGGCTCCTCCGTGAAGTTTGGCGACTGCGCGTCAACGTCACCACCATCATCTCCCCCATCGGCATCGTCCTTACCAGGCAGCACCAACGACCGTCTGTGTTTGCAAGCCTCGCCACCAGACTTGACAGGCCTTCCTGTGTCTCCCTGCTCTCGGGCCAGAGTCGTGGAGATTTAACCTCAAGCGATGGCCACTGGCTACCGTAACCCCAACGGCTCGGATTTCCTGGAGGAGTGGAAAGCCCGGCGCGAGAAACTCCGAGCCAGGATTCCTGGAGCTCCTGGAGCCCCAAGTCCTGCAGGAGGATTGTCCAGCAGCACCACTACAACCACTTCCTCAACAACCACCTCAACCACTTCCACCTCCAACGCCGGCCTTGGTGGTCTCCGCAACGGAGCGACGGGAGACGTCCCGTCTCAGGGCGGTGGCGGTGCCGGTGGGGTTACCCCCGGGGTGTCGAGTCTCGCCGGTGCCTTCAATTCGCTCGCCGTTGCGCCTCCGCCGGCCACGAGGGGCACGGCGGCGGCGGCGGCGGTGGCCAGCCGGAGGCTCGCCGAGCCTCCTCCGGCAGAGCGGAAAGCACCGGCGGTCACGACCCAGAGCAGGATGGACGGGCCCGAACCGGCGGAGCCCGTCACTAACGCCACCGTTTCCGCCGGCGCCAGCGCCACCACCGCCATCCCGTCGTCGTCGTCGTCGTCGCCCGCCTGCTCGTCATCAACGCCCGTCAAGGAGAAGAAGACGGCGACCGGGCCGAGTGCCCGGAAGAGCAAAGGGCAGATCGAGAAGCGCAAGCTGCGCGAGAAGAGGAGGTCGACGGGGGTGGTGAATCTCACCGCGGAGGTGAGTCCGTGCGCTTCTGGTCGTCGTCTGGTGGTCTGTGGCCTTGTAGGGCCACCGGCATGGACTGAAGCTCTTCCCAGGAGGTTTCCTTTTTTTCCTCGACCCAACCTGACGGCGTCACTAAATCGCTCGGCTTCCTGTTGAAATCTCACGGATTGCCAGCGGGAGTGGATGGCACTTCCGGTGGTGATTGGCAACGCTGGTTGCCCGCGATGCGCGCCGCTAGCCCCGGACGTCTGGGTTCGCATCCCGGACGTGGATGACGTCGGCGGTGAAGTGTTTGTCCTGACTCTACCCCCCGAGTTGTACGTTCACCGTGCAGCCCTTGCGTCGATCCACTGCTAGATGAGGACCCCCCCCCTCTGCCACCACACTGTGCGTTTGGCGAGGGTTATTTGGTCACATTTCATGCTTGTCGGTGGGTGCAGGGACATAGCCTAGACGTGGGGGCATATAAATATAGTACAACAAAGGCTATATCCGTCCCGCTGTGTGCGCCGTTGTCGCTCATCCAATCAGTATCCAGGCTGGATCCTGCTTAACTTTTGACATCTGATGAGCTAATATTGCATTAAACAAAGTTGCCTCGGGTTGTGAACACGCTTCACGCTCTGCGCTGTCGCTCGCCCATCACTTGAGTCTTGGCAACGCTGTCATGCTGACATCATCACGCCGAACGACTGCGTCAGCCAATTAGGTTGGGCAGCGCTGCACCGTGGTTCCTGAGCTGCTTCTTTACGCGGATCACGAGATCTTCGTTACAAAATGTTCTTTCGGAATTTAAAAAGCTGCGCAAGCTGATTAATTTGTTTTTTTTACACATAGCTTATAGCTGACGGCAGTTAAACTTATGTATCAGCAGGTATTCAACCTCAGGTGTGTCTGATAGTTTGTTATTTTCTTCTGTTATATTGTTAACATATATATTTTAAATACTTTTATAATACTAATGCCTTTTGTAATGTGATATTTTTAAAATATTCGGACGAATTGCAGTACCCTTACGGACCACTAGTGGTCCTCGAACCACAGATTGGGAACCGCTGACCGATAGGGTGTGGGTGGTGGCCACGTCCTCACTCTGGGGCATCTGTAAAATCGTCACGGCTCACAACAGCTTTTCTCCGGGGTCAGTAAACCTGAAATTGAGAGTAGAAATTGGGACACGTGTTTGTGTCGCTTCAACCCGTCTCCACGGCCAACTCTCCCGCCTCCTCCTCTGCGCCCCTTTGTAATGTTTCACCCCTCTTCTCCGAGCCCAGCGTGTTCCAACATGCCCTCGGCACGGTGTGAGGACACGCACGCCCACCATATTCCTCCCACTTGTCACATCTCGAGCTGAAGTGTCCCCTCCTCCTCCTCCTTTGCTCAGATGGGTGGATGGGGGGGTCCCAGTCAGCTGAACGTTGCGTGGCCGTGAGCCGGTGCGGTCGCTTGCACGGCCCCATGGCAGGAGGTTTCTCCATAGCGTGCGCTTTATAATCGATCTACTCTGTTGCGGTTGACATGACGTTCTCTTCACAGCTTTGTGCAGCTGTTGGTGACCCTCGGGTGAGAAGCGTTCGAGAAATGCAAATATTATTATTGTAACCGTACAAGTACAAACCGCCCCTTTGCTCAAGACGAGTTCACGGTGGTCTGATCTGACCCCATTCCAGCACACGGTCCCATACATTTACAGCGCTATCGGCGATCCACTGCTGGATGAGGGCCTGTTTGTGGCCGCGTGGGTCGTACGTGTTACTTTGTTTCACCGGTTTCGGTTGGGGAAGGGTCGGAGATCGGTGCCTTCCGTCTGCACCACCACGTTTGTTCATTGTGGTACTCATCACTACTCGTGCATCTCGCCAATTTGCCTCTCAGCAGCCAGGCGTGCTTTTTGTTTATAAAGGAACCATAGGGGAGGCACTGTGAGACAAACTTCTAGGGTGTACAGTAAAGGAGGTATTTTTATTTTCTTATCTCATTGTCAGAAACCGCTTAGTCCTGTACAGGGTCACGGTGAGCTGGAGCCTATCCCGGCAGGCACAGGGCGCAAGGCAGGGATATACCCACGATGGGACGCCAGTCCATCACCGGGCACTGTGGGCAATTTAGTCTAGAAGCCAATTAACCTATGTAGCAGCATGTTTTTTGGACCGTGGGAGGAAACCGGAGTACCTGACGAAAACCCACGCAGACACGGGGAGAGAACTCGCAAACTCCACACAGAAAGGCACCCGAGCCGAGATTCCAACCCGGAACATTGTTGCTGTGAGGCGACAGCGCTACCCACTGGGCCATGGTGCCGCCCTATTTTTATTTATAAAAACATGTTTTGGTTACCTACAATACCAACGTTTGGTCGTCACTAATGCAGGTGCTGACCAGGTTCAGCTCGGCTTAGCCTGCGAGATTGGGTAATACGTACGGGTTACATTCACGGTCTGCGTGCCACATATATGACTGCACACACGTGTTGTGCCATAGGTGCAGTACATTGGCACATAATACACGGGAGACATAGTACACACATGTTAACTGACAAGCACACGTTATTGCACACAAACAGGCGGTCATCTGATTTTCACATCACAACGTCACATACAGTAACAGTATCTCGACGATGCGCGCATATGTTTTCTGTCTCGCAGGAATCCCGCATCCAGAGCTTGCAAGCTCACCGATACTTTGTGCTGTCATGATAAACATAAGCGCTCTAGAAGTGCAATTATTATTATTTATCTACCAGCTATCTACAGGAAATACCTGCAGTGTACACAGTTCTCTTACGCCAAGCCAGGAGATGTGTATAGGCCCCCCAAAAACCCATGTCTGCTCGCTCCTACCTTGCCCACTTTTAATCAGGATTGGCATTTGGCCTCAGACAAAGTCGCCGTAGCTTGTAATGAAACGGCCGGAGCCAAGTTGTAGATGTTTTCATCCCGTGTTCCAGTGCGTGAGACGCAGCAGACTCTTGAATGTTTAGCCAAAGCCCACCGTGGCTGTTGGTTGCACGGTGGGAGAAAGAGAGAGAGAGAGAGGTGGGGATCATAACATCTTAGGCCTCACAATAGAGAGAGACAGGGGCTTTAACGATGATCATGAATTTCAATAGCAGGAGATTGCCGCGAGCAGGACTCCCGGAATGTGCCCGATCCCGTCGGGTCTGAGAAGCCGATCCGGGTGAAGACTGGACGGTGCTCCGCACCCGCGTGACCTGCTCTGCGTAGCGGCCTGGTGTAGGCTACTGCGGGCACCGCGTCACGGGCGGCTGTGCGGCAACGTCCGTCGTCGTTGGGCATTGCGCCTCGACAGGCAGGCGCCTGAGCTGAACCCGCGCTGACCAGCCTGGGGAAGTATGGTCGGCATGGGGAAGCAGTCATCCAGCAGTGGGTTTACAGGCCATACAGTACGAGTACACCGTCACGAGAGTTGTCGTCACCAGTTCGAGCACCTGTTTTACGCGGACGGAGCGAACAGAAAACGTGACGAAAGCCAACCCGGCGACCGTTTCGTCAGAGTCCGTCGTCGCTCCCTTTCTCTCTCCGTCGGACCACGCGCGCACTTTTTGATCGGCCCCTTTAACTCCAGCGGGGAATCATCCGGAGAAAGCGCGCCCCGATCGTGATTTAATGGAGAATCCAAGCGGAAAAACCGATCTGCGCGGAGGCAGCGAAAAAAACTCGCTTGAGCCTAATGCGCGCTAACAAGCGCGCCGGCGCGGCGCCGCCAAGCGCCGCTTGCATGTCCCCAGCACAACGGTGCCCGCACGCAGGCCCCGGTCGATACCGGCGAGCTCGTTTCCTACGTGGAGGACTCGGCGCGGTATCTGCTTAACGAGGTGACAGCGTCTGGAGAGTGACGGCTTAATGTACCCCGACAAACATCCCTCCCCCCCCCCGTATGGCATTAACAGGCTGCTTGCTACAAGTGTTGTAGTGCTGCTAGCGAGCACCTGTGAAGGCCGGCACGGGACACGAGGGGTTGGTGGCCAGCACCACACCCAGCCACCTTTGTCTCCTCGTGGCGACGTTTACACTCCACACCCTGGACTCATTTAAAGCCGCGTCGACCTAGGGGAGGCCCAGGCCAGGTTCAAACGTTCGCTGCTCGTCTTCATCGCGAGCGGGACCCGAATGCGGGTTCACCGTGTCCGCAGCAGGTTCCTCCCGCGGCGGCACGTTCGCCGCCACGCCACCGCTCCCCAGCGCCAGCGAGAGCGGCGGAGGCGCCGGCGTGGCGGCGTCTGCGCCTGGCGAGCGGTCAGCGGAGCCGGCGTTGGGAGGAGAGGGTCTCGCGGGCAGCGCGCCGTGGGGCAGACTCAGGTGTTGAAGGTCACCAGACCTGGCGGACCAGTAGATTATTATTAATTATCATTTAGCAGACACCCGTATGCAGGGCGACTTACGTCGCACGCACCACTACATACCAAATACATGAAGGGAAACATACGTCATGCTGGTAGGCCAACAGATATCAGACATGTAAATAATGGTTGAAGAGATGTGACTTTGAGCATTTTCCAGAACGATGCGAGTGACTCTGTGGTCCTGAACTCTATTGGGACGTCATTCCACCGTCATGGGGCCAGTGCGGTGAAGCAGCGAGACCTTGGAACCCGGAGAGCGGACGTGTCGTGCGACCAGACGACCGGAACTTGCTGAGCGGAGAGAGCGAGAGGGGGTGTAGGGGGAGATGGTGGTGCCGAGGTGAGAGGGAGCAGAGAGGTGGAGACAGCGATGGGTAAGAACCGGTATTTTGAATTTGATGCGCGTTGGAGGGTTCTCGAGAGACTTAGCCTCGTCTCGCGGCCCGTCTGCTCTTTGAACTCGTTGATTTAGATTGCAGCAATGGACGCGTAAACAAAGACACCTTGTAAAGACTTTAATAACGTTGGGGCGATTGGTGTTAGCGAGCACCTAGTAACGGCCGAGGTGCCGCGCGAGCGGGGCGGTGTGGCCGGCGCCGCGCCGTGCGACAATCATCGTTCCCTGCCCGCAGTTAGGTTCGTAAATAACACGGAGTGCGGCGGTGGCTCGGTGGGTAGCGCAGGTGGGAACCCGGGCCGACCTGAGTTCGAGTCCCGTCCACGGCCGACATCGGCGGCGGTGAACGCCAACTGAGCCGGTCCTGGTCTCGCGCCCCCTGTCTTCGCCAACGCACGCGGACCAGCGTGGAGAAGTATGGTCCGGTATCGCTTGTGGCTGACACGGTACAAGTCTTCACCCCGGAGCAGTGCTTTCCATATCGACTGCTCATGTTGTAAAAAAAAAAGAGAGATTAAATATAATGGCTTTTACCATTTCTGGCAATCATCATCTGTTTGCGGATTACTTTGGATGATCATCTCATCTCATCTCATTGTCAGAAACCGCTTAGTTCTGTATAGGGTCGCGGTGAGCTGGAGCCTATCCTGGCACACAGGGCGCAAGGCAGGGATATGCCTACGATGGGACGCCAGTCCATCACCGGGCACTGCGGGCAATTTAGTCTGCAAGCCAATTAACCTATGCAGCAGCACGTTTTTTGGACTGTGGGAGAAAACCGGGGTGCCCGGTGAAAACCCACGCGGACACGGGGAGAGCATACAAATTCTACACAGAAAGGCACCCGAGCCGAGATTCGAACCTGGGCGCTTCTTGCTGTGAGGTGACAGCGCTACCCACTGGGCCACCGTGATGATCATGGAAAAGTAGAAACCTCGATTGAATGGACGAGTATGGGGGAAAGGGTGTCTGGAAAGCGGTTCAATCCGGATGTTTGTATAATGACCTCATTGCATACAGTAATGATCGTATCTTATAACAACCTGCTTATTAAAACCCGTTCGTTCAGTAAGGCCTTTAAGTGCTCTGACTAGGACTGTTGATGCTGCTCACTGTTGTATGCTTGGATGACGGCTCGCTGTTGACCCGTTCCTGTTCAGCAACACGGCTTCCTTCCTCTATTTGTTTTAACAATGTTTTACATTTTTTTTATTTGTAGTCCTCCTTTCATTTATCGCCATTATTTTGCTTGTTTGATCTGTTCCGTTGTTGTTGACATGCCGTTCCCACCATAGTACTCTGCAGCGCGGGTAAAAATCGCTGTGGAAGTGCAGTTATTATTATTATTATCATCCCTTTAGGGTGGCACGGTGGCCCAGTGGGTAGCGCTGTCGCCCCACAACAAGAAGCTCCCCGGTTCGAATCTCTCGGCTCGGGTGCCTTTCTGTGTGGAGTTTGCGAGCTTCTCTCCCCGCGTCCGCGTGGGTTTTCGCCGGGCACTCCGGTTTCCTCCCACAGTCCAAAAAACATGCTGCTGCATATGTTAATTGGCCTACGCAGACTAAATTGCCCGCAGTGCCCGGTGATGGACTGACGTCCCATCATGGGTGTATCCCTGCTTTGTGCCCTGTGTCTGCCGGGATAGGCTCCGACTCAGTGCGACCCTGTACAGGACGAAGCGGTTTCTAACAATGACATGAGAGACATTAAGAGCTCTCCAAGGTAATTGAGGCGACTTCTGTACGCGTTCATTTGCAAACGTTATTCGTACAGGTTCGTCTGGATTCACCGGTGCTGTGGTGGTGCAGCGGTGCTGTGGTAGTGCAGCGGTGCTGTGGTGGTGCAGCGGTGCAGTGGTGGTGCAGCGGTGCTGTGGTGGTGCAGCGGTGCTGTGGTGGTGCAGCGGTGCAGTGGTGGTGCAGCGGTGCTGTGGTGGTGCAGCGGTGGTGCAGCGGTCGTGCAGCGCTTGATTCACACTTGACGGGATGTGTGTAAACATCTCGGCTTCGGAGGGGGGGGTCATCTCTGCCTGTCCTGCTCCTGAGATCAGTACATTGAGCACCGCATCAGCTTTTGCGAAATCAGTAGTTGACGGTAAACTTTGACAGCTCTTTATGAATCCGCTGCTGGATGAAAGTTTCAACACGCAGTTGCCAGTGATGGGAGGCGGGAGGGGACGGGGGAGTTTGGCTTCAAGATGGTCTCAAAGTGCACGTGGCCTGGCACAGGCCGCTGGGAGATCACGCCGCTCAAGCGGTGAAGGGCCGTTGTTGTTGTTTGACCGTATTGTACCACGGCGTTCAGTGCAAGTTGGTGAAGTCTCGGTGGGGTCGGCGTTAGGACGAGGTTACCACCGCTCACCTTCCCGGCCGCAGTTGACCTGTGCTTGCTCACCTCTGTAACCCAACGCTTGTGGCGGTGGAGGTTGATGGATCACGTACACAGATCGTCACCTGGTGAGAGTACAACAAGTCTCATCTCATTGTCTGAAACCGCTTAGTCCTATACAGGGTCACGGTGAAGCCGGAGCCTATCCCGGCAGACACAGAGCGCAAGGCAAGGATATACCGACGATGGGACGCCAGTCCATCGCCGGGAGTACCACAGGTCGGTTATTGAATTGCTGGTGCAGGTACTTCAGATGGTGACTGCTTCCAAAAGCTGCCCTTTCAGGATAGCCGTGTCGATCGCTCCTCGGCTCTCCTTCACGACGTTTCACCTCTACTTTAGAGGCATCCTCAGGCGTTTTGTGGGTGAGTCGTGTGTTACTGCTATTTATATGTCAAGTCACTCCCTTTTACCACGTCACTCCTTTCTAGGGACAATGGAAGGGGTTCGATTTTAAAGGGTTCCATTGTCTTGTTCGCATATTAGAATTCAAAGTAACTTACTCCAGTTCCGCCCCTGATTTACCAACGAATTTGTATTTCCTGAATGCCTGTCCAGTTGCATTTACTGGCGTGTGTGGGTATTCTCAGGGCACTCTGGTTTCTTCACACATGCTGTGCCTCTGTGAAGAATCTTCCAATCATCCCAATTCAAGACCCACTTGAAAAATAGTCTTGAAAATTAGTTCAGCCTTTATGCTTTATGCCGAGAATGTATAATAGTGGCAGTTAAACTCACTGTCATTACAGAACTTGACATGCCAGGAGTGCTTGAGCAGTGGTCTGTGTGTCTCTCAGTCTCCAATCGAACTATTATTCATTTTCAATTGCGACCTTGAGCCCTTGGTGGAAATTCTACATTCCTATGAACGAAAATATATCGGCTCCCTGAATCGCATAACTCTTGCCTTTTGGCAAAGTGACACCTGAAGCCATGGAGGCTGCGTCCATCTCCTAACAGCATTTAAACTCAAGACTTATGGGGTTGAGTGCTTTAAGGACAGTGGCACTTATCTGGCTGTGTGTGGCCCGCGTGAGAAATAGACGTGAGCACGTAATTATTTATCATCATCGTCGTCGTCTTCGTTTCTTAATGAGGAGCATAGTGCACTGAACAATGAAACGAGGTGCGGTGGTGCACTAGTTTGCACACCCGCGCTCTAAGCCCTGCGAGATGAATTTACTTCCTGGCAAACTGATAAATACATATTGGCGAATGACCTTTGAACCGGACCTGGTGCCACCCCCTCTTCATAACTTGCTCCGACCGGCGTGGAGAAGTTTGCTCAGATAATCCCCCATGACTGACGAGGATTGGCAAGACCTTCAGTCCGCAGCAAAACGACACGCGTATTTGCGTAATGTTTTCATTTAGTTTCAGCATGTTGGGATGTCCACGAATTTCCTTGCGTGTTACTAAAAACTAACAAATCAACATTTCATTCAGTGCAGGAAGCACGACTGCTTGTTTATTTCTGCGTCGCTCACTTTTTGCGCCTCCGCAACGCGTAAGCGTGAGAATTAACAATAAAAAAACGGCGCTTTCGAAAGGCAAATATTATTATATATCAGAGGAATTCCTTGAAATGACTGCGGCTTGAATGTGCTTTCGCACGCTATATACAGACTGAAATAACAATCGCACACATTCTTTTCCCCATTCACGAAAAGCTCATGGAGTCTCTGTGCCCTTTTTTTTACATTTGCCAAATAAGGTTGGAAGATTTCGTGCGCTGGCTGTGTCCGTCCCAGCGTCTGTGCGGTGTGGGCTGGATGCACCGTGGATCTCGTGAAGGTGGCTTAATGTGAACCAACTGTGGGTGTAAAGTTTTGCTGCTCTTAGGGAATAGTTGCCTTGGAGAGCAACGATTCTCAAGCTCTGTCACCCAGCCAGTCAGTTTATATTTAAGCTGGAAGGAAACCGTTGCACTGTGTAGATATTTTTAACAGTTGTCCAGTAGGGAGAGATAAGAAAGTTAGACGACAACTTGAGTTGTGCCCGGTATGGGATAATGGTCAATCACAGGGCACGGTAGGAAATTTAGTGAGCATGCCAACTAACTTAGGCAGCATGTCTTTGGACTGTGGGAGGAAACCGGAATACCCGACGAAAACTTACGCAGATGGAAGTGCTGCTCACTGCGCCACCGTGCCTCCCGTTATTCCACGGCTGTCAGACTTTCAAATTGGTTCGATCTTCGTGACCACGCCGCACCAAATTACCCCACAGTGGGGACACGGTGGGTGGGTTGATGGGATTCTGGGGTTCCTCGTTGAGGAAAGGTCGGTAGGAGATGGGGATTGGGGCTGGATTGGCCACCGAACGGCACGGAGGAGCGTTTATTGTCTCTCGAGAAAAATTAGGTTTTTTTTTCCTCCCTTTTTCCTGTAATTCTGTGAAATCGCATCGCTGCACCTGGGAGATTTCCCGCACCGCTGCGGGTGGAGAACTCTCCAGATTGATCAAATGTTGAGCAACACGATCCACAGGAGAGAAAAAAAAACTCCTATTTGCAAATATGATCTGACAGCTACACATCAGCTGCCGTACTGCAAATCATTCATTAATTATTATTACCCGCTTAATCCTGTACAGGGTCTTGGGGGGTCCGGATCCTATCCCTGTCGACAGAAGGCACAAGGCGGGGGAATACTCAGGATGTGACGCCAGTGCATCGCAGGGCACACTTTTTGGGGCAATTTACTCAGCCGGTCAGTTAACCTAGGCAGCTGCGTGTCATTGGAAGGTGGGGGGAAACTGGAGTGCCCAGCAAAAACCGACGTGCGTACGGGGAGGGAAGCCGCAAACTCCACACAGAAAGGCACCCGAGCCGGGAATCGAACCCGGGTCCTTCTTGCTGTAAGGCGACAGCGCTACTCACTGCCCCACCGTGCCGCCCATTCATATTTCGCCAAAAGCAAAGGCACGTTGGGCATTGTTACATAATCCGTGATGCGTGTACACGATTTTTCCCAACGTTTTTTCCAGGGTTCTCTGCTGTGGGATGTTTGGTATTTGTTTTTCTAATGAGCGTTCTTTTATCCACTCAGATCTCTGACTGTATCCAAGACAGTGCGGCCCCCATCCTGTGGCCGGCAGTGGAGGGGGAGAGGGCCGCTCGGTGGGGTGGGAGGAGATTGCGGTGAATCCCGGCGGCTGTCCACGTTAAGGGTTCTCGGGCTCCCGCCGCTTAACTCAGGAATGCATTCCTATTAATGAGCTGCGGCGCTCCGAGCGAATTAACTGTTGAGCGAATTAACTGCCGAGGTATAAACCAGTGCTGGCGGCTTGGCCCTGACCGGGGGACGGGTTTGGTGCGGCGACCACAACAGTGGCCTCGCTCTCTCCTCCGCATCGTCTCGATACCCAGGAAATATCGAGATGCAGCGGCGCTCCGGAGCAACGAACCCGATGCTGCGCGCAGCAGTCGCTATTGTTGCCGGTTTGAACGGCCGCTGTCCAGGTGGAGCCGGCTTGGCCGGCTGTCTCCCCACTCGTAGGGGGCATTGGAGAAGAATTTTACGGCTGGGTCTTTGGATTGCTGCTTTGTTGGCACCTCTCCCCAGACCTGTTCACCGAGGGAGACCTTAGCGGGAGTGCTGGATTCAAGACCTGTTCACCAAGGGAGACCCTAGCAGGAGTGTTAGACTCCAAACCTGTTCACCAAAGGAGGCCCTGGCAGGAACGCTGGATTCCAGACCTGTTCACCAAGGGAGACCCTAGCAGGAGTGTTAGACTCCAAACATGTTCACCAAGGGAGGCCCTGGCAGGAATGCTGGATTCCAGACCTGTTCACCAAGGGAGACCCTAGCAGGAGTGTTAGACTCCAAACCTGTTCACCAAAGGAGGCCCTGGCAGGAACGCTGGATTCCAGACCTGTTTACCAAGGGAGACCCTAGCAGGACTCAAGGCAATAGCTCTGGGGTTGATTGGAACATACGTGGGGGGAAAGAAAAGGAAAAATAACCACTCATACGTGGAACTCGTGGCCTCGGGTTTGGAGGACGTGCCATGCCGCTGCTGTTACCGAGCTTCTCAATGCTTCACGTCCGGACACTCGGTGCGGCTTGAAGTCGCATCGGGGAGCTGTGAAGCTCGACCGGGAAGTCCCCCCACAGTAGCAAAATGGTTCGTGTTTGGGCATTAATAACAATAATGGGAAGGCATCTGTGGCACGGCTGAAAATAAATCACGCTTTGGTCCCTGAACGTACGGGTCTTGCAGAGGAGTGTTAAGCGATGCTCTTTGTGGATGCATGGGATGTGTTGTTGTTTTATTTTGATGAGGAAACATATGCCTGGCTCGTTTATTTATTAGCCAAAGCTTCCCTTGATGCCTTACACGTTGCACTTTTTGTTGTTGCAATCGGCTGCTGGTTTTTTTTCTCTCTCCTCGGCGCTTGTCTCTAATTTCCACGCGAATCGTAACCGATTACATCTTGCAGATGAGTCTCGGAGAAGTGCAGACGATTTTGTTGTTGCGGATTACAGTGAAGGGTAATCTATCCACTTCCGGTTGAAGGTCTCCACGCCTGCGCCATCGTCGCTCATCGTCCCGCAGTACCTAATGACGGCGCAGGCCTTTGTTTTGATGGCGTGCCCTCGAAAATAAAATTTGGCCGAAGTAGAAATAGTTTTTCAGGCCTGATTGCCTGATGAGACCCCTCAGAGAGTCTAAGCTGGTGCTGAGTTTGTATGTACTAACAAATGCTCTAACAAACGTTAGTGTGGTTGGCAGATAGTCTCCTGTGCGCGTTTTTTTCTCCAGTGTAGAAAAATATCTGTGGAAATCTTGCTAGCAATATTTCACAATAGCGCGTGAGTTGTAATTACGTAACCGTTAATGAATGTATTACCCGCTCTCTGGCGAGGAAAAACGTAATTATTTTGCTCGCAAAGGGCATTGTTTTAATACAAATTGAGTATTCATACAAATCCAGTGACATGAACAAAAGCACGTGGTCTGAATGCGCATCGCAAGGGATCCATGTTTCAACTGTGAGGAAGCTCGTCGTTAGTCCGCTGTCAAACCGTCGTTTATAATGAAGCTAGGATTGAAATTTCGGTTTCGTCTTGGGCTTCTCTTCAGCAGCAAACTTCAGATCGAGCCCGAGAAACACGCGTCTGGATTCAAGTTGAGCCTGCGCTGTTGCGGGGTGCCTTGCGAGAACCCCCTTGGCGCTTTCTGCTCTCTACGTTCCGCCGGCCCGGGCTGAGCGCTCGTGCGCGCATCCTCCGCCCTTCCGCGCCGTAATTGTTTTCAGGCGGCGTGCGTTTTATGGGGAATTCGTGTCTCATCGTCGGGATGATGGCGGACTCGCAGCCTGGCCGTCGCAAGCGAGAGGCAAACGTGCGGCGACGATCGCGCCGCTGCCGCTGCGCCGCCGTGGCCTCGTTCTCCCGCTGTTTTCTCACCGCAGAGTTTTACGATCATGCCTGGACCGTCGTCAGGGTCTCGACCCGAGACCTACAATGTCGGATTCATCGAGGAATTGTCCGAGCGTTTCTTAAAGGACCCAGATTGAGACTTGCCGGGGTGGACTTTTTTCGCGTGAATCAAGTGGCGGTGACTCTACTCGAGGAGTCATAGGTGTCGTCTGCCTACATTGATGCCACCGAGCCAGTGCTGGCAGAAATGAGAATCGCTCTCAGGAGCCGGCCGTGCCGCGCGTCCATCCTCGCTATCCACTTGGGAGGCAAAACGTTGCGAAGGAGAGACGGGGGAACCTTTCGCACGATTATTCCAAAAGAGCAGCTCTCGGGAGAAATTTTCGTACATCGAGCCGTGTAAACCTACATCAATACGGTCGTGGAAATACCGCATCCTCATCAGAGGGTGTGTGGGGGAGTGGGGTGGTGAGGACATCTCTGACACAGGATGTTGAATCCCCACAAAGCAGCGCTCAGTAACTTGTCTTCAAATCACTGACGCTCAGCTGAGGCAACCGCCGACCTGCTGGGCCACCCGTTATCATCATTACTCGTCTTTGTATCGATATTAATGATAATAATTTGGGGTAGGTTTTTACAGCTCCGTGTGTGACGTTGCCCTTAAGAGCTGCTCTTTGTCGTGGTAGCCGTGCTTCAGACTAGCCTGGAGGAGGAACTCTCGACGACAGCTAGCCCGAAGGTGCAGCCGCTAAGAGATGAATCCCATTGTCCCGTGCCGCCGCAGGAAGCGTTCGCACAGGAGCAACGCGCTCGCGGGTGACGCGGCTGACGACAGGAGCGCCGCGGCTGACGACAGGAGCGCCGCTCGCCCTCTCCGTTCTGCCGCCTCCCGGCGCTCGCTGCCCGCTCTCCCACCACGATGACGAATTCAATTACTCCCTTCGCAAAGGGCATAGTTTTAATACAAATTGGGTATTAATACAAATCCGGTCACATCCGCGAAGGCGTTTGTTCCAGGATACAGATTGTGAGGACTTTGATGTCTTGAATGTTAGTAGATGATCGTGAGCCTGCCGCCGTCACGCAGTACTTGAGGCTGAGGATTTTAATACCTTCAGTTTCTAGTGAGGCCAGCGATGCATTGATGTGGGTCTTTTCGGCTTGATGTGTGATGGCAACTGCTTTCGATAGCTGCTCTTTCGGGATAGCCGTGTCGTGCGTTCGTCTTATCTCCTTCGCGACGTTTCAACCGCCCTCGCGGAGGCATCGTCAGGCCGACGAATGCGGCTGCTCTTTCGGGATAGCTGTGTTGAGGGCTCCTCCTCGCCCCCCCTCCCGTTCCGTCCTCCCTGCTCCCCTCCCGGTGGCATC
>JAZEWT010000005.1:20147753-20172980 GCA_036362905.1 Mordacia mordax
TTCATTATCCAAGGTGTTGGCGCATTCAACTCTCATTTGCAACCGCCTTTGAAATTTGCGCCCCCTCCCTTCATCGTACTCCCCGCCGGCGATCTGCCCGTCATCTCGATGCTAACTAATGCGCAAATGTCATGCCCCGAGTACCGGCAAAACGAAATGGGACTCCTCTCTCCCTGTTTCGAGTGTGCCACGTGACGACCATCCTGACCGGCCGTGTGGCTCCCGAGCCAACCTTAGTCACGGCTGCCCCTTTGTTACCCGATTTTACCCCCCACACTTGAGGGGGGGGGCGGGAGGGGCATTCGGGTGGCGCAGTGTTATCACTGCGCCTCGTATATTAAAAATGCTGCCCCAGGCAGTTCGATTCCCACCTAGGGAGCCCTTCTGTGTGGAGTTTGTGTGTTTGCCCCCTGCTCTGCGTGGGCTTCCTCCAGGTTCTCTGGTTTCCTCCCAGATCTAAAAAAAAATATACTCACAAATATAACGCAGTGTCTGGAAAATGTTGGTGCCGACTGAATACATGGCTGTCTCCTCCTCGCCGCTCTGTGGTTTCCTCTCACCTCTATATTAATGTAAGTCGACCTGGATAAGATCGCGTGGTAAATAATAATTAATAATAACAATAACTGGTCCCATCTCTGGATAAAAAACAATAACGCTCCAGAGAGTGAAGGCCGTGGTGGGGATGATCTGAACCGTGCTTGCACGGATCGCAGCGGAGCGCGCCTGGTGTGCGCTGCAAGTGTGGTGCGGCGTGCGTGCTGGGCCGGGATGAACACGTGGTTGCGGTGGCGATGGCACCACGCTTGCAAACACGGCCCCCACATTGCCCTGTGGCCTTCCTTAATAGGCACTCACTAACAGCACTTGCAGTCTGTTTTTTTTTAAAGCTAAATGGCAAATGTGTGCGTGCTTTGACTCTAAACGTTTACCTTAAAGTAGACTTTTCTCAGTGCTGAAAGCTCCAGCTCAGTAGCCTGTGCCTGTGAAAATGTAAATAATTCATTGAGCACAGTGACAAAATAAATTGCCAAGATCGAAGATAGTTTACTTTAAATCTCTTAGAGGTTGAGGTTACAATGAAAACTTCTTTTGTAAAAATGAATTGAAAGTTAAATCATTCCCACCTGCCCTTCCCACTGAAGGGCCGGTGTTGTGCTCATTTTTTTTAAAACAGCTCTGAACCAGTTGCAAACATTTTTTTTTAGCACAGGAAAATCTGACCATATCTCAAAAACCTTTGTCGACTCTCCACAGAGCTGCTGTTTCAAAAGTCACGGCAGGATAGTGAGGGCCAAAAGTCCGTAACTTTTCAGAGCGGGAGGGCTCATGGATCATACGTAGACCAGCCGAAGCAGGCCCCGGTGCGGCTCGGCAGGCCCCGGGTTGTATTTCCACCGGTCAGGACGAGCCGGGCAGCTGACGTGGGCGACACGTGTTGAGCGAGTCGGCAACGCAGCGAATGCGTCATCAGCCCCCCATCCAAGGCTCTGCTTCGCCCCCGAGGTGGACTCTTACATCGTGCTGAATCAGCAGAGAGAATAGCCGGTGGAAAATCACGTGTACCGCGAGGGTCCCTGGGCTGGTTCAGCTTGGATGTGCCAGCAGAAAAGGGGTGTTTATGGCACGGTGTCTGCTTCGTTCCCAATGTATTGCATCACTAGCCCTTAAGTCTAAGAGGAGCCGACACGTATATTTGTCGCGTAGTCGATGCGTGTTTTCTTTCATGTACGCAACAAATATTTTACACTTCCCCCATGCGCAACATTTTCATAAACCGTGGTAGCAATCGCGTGCATTATATTAGCGACGATTGAACCCACCGTGCCGTTTAGCAGTGCTATTGTTTGTCAGCTGGAGCTTGCGCAATCGTGTTGCTTTCATGTGCTTTGTATTTTTAGAGAGTGTTGTGAGAGGGAGTGCTGTTGCATCAGAGGTTCCAGGGATCAAAGAGGGTGTAGCATTTCGTCTGCTTGTTTGTCCTATTAATAGAGAATAATGCTTGGCTCGCTTGTTGGCTGGCCTTACCCAGCTTGTTTCACAACATATTTGCATGTGTCAGGTGCACTGTTACTGGCTAACAAATTACATGCATTATTGCAACCGGATTAATCCGATTATCATTGCACACAATGTGCTCGTTGATTACTTTCTAACCGTTTGATGTTTTTATTAAACTTCGAAAAATAATTAAAAGTTCCAAACGGTTGTTTCTACAACTTGGCTGATTGTCGGCACAGTGGCAGCCCATGCGCACACACCTGGTGATACAATTTCCACGGTTCTGCAAGAGTTGAAATTGATGAAGGTCCTCCCCTACAATTTCTTTCTCTTGCGCTGCCGGCAGAAGGGTCTCCAATAGAGGGGAGCTATGGATGTTATTCGGATGTTTGACCAATCATGCATAACAGCGGTTTCAGGCTTTGGGGTTACGTTTTGCGCAATGTAGGAAATTCTGTTGTACTCTACTTACAAGCGCCTAAGTGCGTGTTCCCTACCACAACCAAGCTGCGCCGACCAGTGTGGCGAAGTATCGTCAGATAATTTCCCGCGATCCGCACACCATGGGGAGGCCCTTATCCATCAGTGCGTTGACAAAGGGTGTCTGTGTCGTGCAGACTACATCCCACCGGTCGTCCTTTGCCAAAATAACCTGACTGGCGATAATATTGTCCACAATGGGCTGTAACGGTAATGGCATCCAACAGCAACAGCAATCCCTGTGACGCGGAACGTACGAACCGCGGACTCCAGGTCTTCCACTCCACGTTCCCGCGACGACCGTGCCGACGTTGGTTCGACTCCCTCTCCCTGCAGAGTCGGTATAACGGGACTCGACTCTCGATCCATTATAACACCGACGTTGGTTCTCCTCCCTCTCCCTGCAGAGTCGGTATAACGGGACTCGACTCTCGATCCATTATAACACCAACGTTGGTTCTCCTCCCTCTCCCTGCAGAGTCGGTATAACGGGACTCGACTCTCTATCCATTATAACACTCAGGACTTTTATTGACCGGCACTGAACCCGAAAGACAACACACGGTCAATGCGCAGTACTGTACCACATGGGTCCGGCGTCAATCACCACAGAGAGTCTGACGATCACCCCTCCCCGTGCCCCGCTTTATATCCCCACCTCATTCCCATACCTCATCTCATTCCCATACCTCATCTCACACCGTGCTCTTATCCAATCGCATTCTCCCACGACCGCTCTCTGTTCCCACCACCTCTTTCAGCCCACGTGATGTTTGCCGCCGCGGGAGATCGAGCAAAGCACCACCACAGTCGTCCTCACCTGACCCCTGGTCACCTCGGGCGACCCCTGTCCACTCAAAGCGCGGTGACCTTAAACCCCCGCCTGTTCGCCTTGGCGTGGGCTTCGCGATGCACCTGTCCTGGCACGGCGCGAGGCTTGACGCCACGCACGCAAGCGGAGTGAGACGAGGGCATTGATGCCAAACACGGTAGCAAAACAGTACAGAGCGCTTAGGGTAGAGTAAAGCATGCAGTGACAGCAAATCAAATAACCACCTTAACCCTCAACGGTATGGGGGACACCTTTATCTAGCAGCGGCCTCACAAAGGTCTGTACTTGTACTTTTCAAAAGTAACCTGCCGAGCGGTGGAAGCAAGTGGTTGTGATGGCTGCTGGCAAACAGTGTTTGATTCTTGGGTGCAGTAGGGGAGGAGGATGATGATGATGATGATACACGTGGCGTGGTGTGCATCTCGCTGAGAGGTGAGCCCGGGGAGCCACGCTCACTCATTCATCCGCCACACTCCTCGAATGCCTCCATTTTATTTCTCCCAGCATCCAACGATTTTTCTGTCAAGCGTTCGTCATTTGAGAAAAGGCCAAGGCTCGGGGCTATAGCTGAAAACATTTGGATGTCGGAGACAGAAAAGAAGAGAAAGTTGGGAGAGGAGGAAGGGTAGTTTTGTTGGCTCGTCTGTGGGATTGTTTTCCCATTGATCATATCTGAATTGTGTTGTTTTTGGACGAGTGTAATCTTGAGGCTTATGAATATTTGTATGAAGGGCCTGCAGCCATCGTGTCAGGGAATGGCACCAGCAGACGTTACCGCAGGATGTTCAGAATCACCTTGGGAAGTCCATCTCTTCCCAAGCTCCACCGCTATCCTTCATGCTCGGTATTTATGAAGCCTGTGCCGATTCAGCTTATGGTTCATGCAACTCAAGGTGATGACATCACCAGTGGTGAGAGCTTGAAGGCCACGAGGGAGCAGAGTTCATAAGTATGAGTCAACAACATGGGACCTAGTTTGTATTTGTCCACAAGGGCATTTGTCATTGTCCCGAAGACCCTTGAGGGTCAGTTTGTAAACTGTTGAGGAGTGCCCTGTAATGGCGTGGCCAATAGAATCCTGGTTTACAGACTGTGGGGTCTTGGGTGAAGTGGTATTTCAACTGGGCCTGTGCTGTCCATGCTCAGTAAAAAGTGATTTCACTCCACGTTGGTTAGCTAATGATTGTAATACAGTTTAACTCAGAAAGGTTGTGCTAAAATGTAATCAAAAACATATTTGAGATCTTGCTGATACAGCAGAAATCGGGGAAAACTGAGGACCTGGTTTACTTACGAGAGGCTAGAACCAACGTGTTTTCAGTGGCAGAAATACAACCATTGGGCCTTTTCTGTGTTAGATGCTGAGAAGGGTCCACATGTACGAGAGGAGAGCACGCCTGGGTATACACACAGATGGGTCAACAACCTACTTTCTGTCCTGTCACCTAAAGGTCAGATTGTGCCCCTGCGGATGTGCGTCTCTGCGTCTCTCATACGCTGAGGCCTCTGCCGCGGTTCAGTAAATCCTACCTCCTGAGCGCTTTTTTTTTTGAAACATTCGTAGGCATTGCCAGAGTCGCCCGTCTCCCTTGAAGGTTGAGAATTTAATTGATGGTGCAGATTTGGTAAGTGCGGAAAAGCACCGTGTCCATCAGTCAGCGCTGCTGTAATCGTAATGAACGACAGACGTGGGTTTAATTTCGTGCGAGGTTATTAATGGATACCTCCTCGTTTTGTTTCTATAGCGACCCCGCTGTGCCTTGTGGCCACCCGAGGGGGTTCCTTCTGTCGCAGCCAGATTAAGTCGAAAGAAGTCTGTGTTGGGGCCCAACTCTCCTATAACTGATAATTAATCACGTCCTAGTGGATTGCAGGTAATTAATAAACCAATAGGTATTAAGGTTTGGGCTTAATCGCTGCAGATAAATTAGCATTGATCATTGGATGAAATGTTTGTTTTGGCAATGAAATGGACGGAATGCAAGCCTTATATGTTACTTATAAATAATAAAATTTCAGTCTGCTAATAGATTAAGGCCTTCCCACGTTTTTGTCGACAGTGAGACTTTTTGACCGCTTCTCAGTGGTGAGTGAGTGGCTGAGGACCGGCTCTGATATCGCTCACAGCTGATGTTAGCTATGGCACGGTGTCTGATCTGGTAACGTTTACGCTTTACAGAAAAAAGTCCAGCTCCAGGCGGTTTGATTCCTGCCTTGGGGTGCCTCTCTGTGTAGTGTTTGTGTGTTCTCTCCCCCTGTTCCACGTGCATTTCCTACAGGTTCTCCGGTGCGTGCCCACAACAACAAAAAAACCACTCATTAATGAATTGGCTGATAATATCATAATATATAGGATGCAGCAGCATCTGGCAAATGTTGACGCCTGCTGGCTGCATGGCTGCCTGCTTGCCACCTCTTTGCGGTTTCATCGCTACGCTTCCGTATCTGCGTCTCGTCCACGACCGGACGTGGGATTTGCGCGGCGCTTTGCAAATGTATTCTTATTATTAAAGGATTCGAGATCAGGTCATCGCGCTAATGGTGCGGTGTCAACCCCCAGTGTTCGACCCCAAGCTTCAATAACTGGGCACAAATTCCGCGTTCTGTTCTCCGGCCTTGGCTCAAACTGCGGTGGATCGGCCCTCATGGGTTCGTATAAATTTAAACAAACATCAGAAAAAAATGCAGGTTAGCAAAACCAGGCACAGACTGGAAACGATATTGCTGTGTGCACTGTCCCCGGTTTCGACGTTTGTTTTTCATTTCGTTGAAATTAATGTTCGCTTTGCCCCGATACTCTGAGATGTTGAGTCACAGTTTTCAAACTCTGCTGGGCTTGTGGTTATTATTTCCCGCTGGGCTGCCAGAAACCTGCACCCTGTTTAAAAATTAACCATTTAAGGAATTTCAGAAATGTAAGCAAATAAGCGGTGCGTGAGCGTGGGTCTGTGAATGTACGCGAGTACCGTGATTGTGGCTGCAACGTTGACGATTTTCTTCCAGCTCTCTCCTAATAAGTTAATCTCTACCTCCTTGGACTTGTTTATTTAAAAAAAACCCGTATTAATCACTTAAAGTTTAAAATGAAAATATCTTTGTTGGCAACCACGACGGGCCTTAATCACCCATTGATGAAACCCGTAACAGCGCCGTGATCGTGAGTTTGGCGGCGCTGTGTTGCCAGATGACTTTGCACGCCTTGCAAAGTACACGCGTCTCTGTAAAGTCTCTCTCGTCCGTCAATGTGAATTGGAGGGCAAGGACCGGTGGGCCCTGCAGCAGTGGCACAAATTCCACACGTCTCCTGCGACGGGTCAGTCTCGTGCATAGGACGAGCGCTTTCTGCCTTCCAATGGGGCAGCACCCATTTTATTAGGCGATGATGGGGGAACATGCTGACCCCTGACCTGGGCTTGAACTCGTGGATGTTTGATTGTGAGTCGAGATGTCCACCGTGGAAATGCCACGCGTATAGATGATGAACTCGAGGTCAAACCACGGTCGTGGCTTATCCGCTCAACGTCGCAACTCAACGAGCGACGGATCCAAAATTCCTGCTGCCGGCGTCCTCACGTGAATCCATAAAGGAGTCTGCGTCTCCCCAATACTGTACTGCGATCGCTCCACTGGCTTCTGAAACATTCCTCCGTCAATGTTAAGGTCGCGCTCGCCCATCTCGGAGAACTTCCGCGGACACTGCCGCTGCCTGCCTCTTCCCCCTCTGCTCACGCGTCTCCCATGCGAGCACTCTCCTACCTCTGCCCTTCTCGTGTCACTCCGTTCCCCTTCATGCACTCTCCGCTCCAGTAACCGGGACTCTCTGCAGCAAACCTGTCGACTGTCGCTCCGTGGGAGGCAGTTCGCGTGTTCTCCTCTCCCTTCACACACAACCAGCCGTGCCGTTGACCTCGTCCCCCTACGACAAGTTGAAGCTCAAGACATTTTTTTTCAAATTTTCTACGACCAGATACGTCTGTTTTAAATAAATGTGCCCACCGTAATTGCATACCATCTTAATGTCCAGTCGCATTTGGACGCCGTGTGAATATAAATTGTGTTTTGACTGTGTCGTCGTTTTTTTGATAAATAACCCCGCACAGACCAGGGATTCTAAGTGTCGTAACGCGCGTTCCTACGTGAGCAACCTATGCCTTGTCTGCCACGTTCTTTCCCTTGTCCACAGAGCCCCGAAGAGGATGATGAGGAGGTGCGTCAGAAACACCGGCCCGATGAGGAGGAAGCGACGCAGCAAAACACCTTGGTCAACGAGGCGAGCAGCTCCTCCCACGTGAGTCCCGTGACGCAGAGCGGCTCTTTCAGGATAGCCGTGGCGAGCGCTCCTCCTCTCTCCTTCGACGTTTCGCCTCCCACGTTGGGGGGCATCTTCAGGCGAGCTGACATTCCCCCGATCATTGACAGCAGAACCGCGTTCCGCGGCAGGGTGGCGCAGCGGTAAAATACGCTCCTCAAAGAAAGTCCTGCCCGAGGCGGTTCCACCCCCCCCTCCGGTGTCTGTCTCCGCTGGGTCTGTACGTTCTCCCTCTGTTTTGCGCGCGTTTCTTCCGAGTTCTCCAGTCTTCGCCCGCAAATGAAAACAAAAACGCTCATTAATGAATTGTCCGATGACATCATAATATATGGGACACAGTGTCTGGCAAATGTTGGCGCCGGCTGGCTGCATGGCTTCCTTTCCCACCACCTCCCTGCGGTTTCCTTCCTACACCTCCGTGTGTTGTCCATGACCAGGCGTGGAATTTGCGCAGCGCGTTACATATTGTATTCTTCCTATTTATTATTTATTCCGCCCAACGGTGGGAAATGCAGACACGGTGGAGGACACGCCGCGTCCCCAGCCTCTCACTCCCGCCGCGAGAACTCAATCTGCTCGTACGGAAAGAGAAGTGGAATGTTGCTCCTTTATGAATCGCGAGTCGGGGGATGCGGGCCAGGATTTTGCGAAAAAAAAAAATTGACCATCGTTCTGCCAAAATGAGGCAGAGTGGTGGCAAGCAGCGCTTCCTGATTTGAGAATTGTAGCTTCACCGCTGTCTCCACCGGTTCGGGGAGGTGGATTGTCAAGAGGCTCTGGCGAGCATTATCCAGTGCTCCCTGGCATTTGCTCGCATGTCTTCTGGTGGAGTTCATTATGCACTGTAATTAATGTAATTCATTATCATTGTTTAGCTGCGGATTTTATATCTCTCTCGGCTTAGCTGTGTTACCCTTGCCTCTGACGCATTAAATAATTCTATTTTGGGGTCTGGCTCGCCAATAGTGCCCTATAAGGAAGGGTGTGATGCTGTGAGCCTTTCTTGGCAATGTATGGCTGTGTGCTGCTGGGTATGGAGCGGTTATCGAGTGATTAGCGCCATGTGCTCTGAACCCTGCGAGTCGAGTTCGATTAACGGCAATGGACAACGTCAGTGGCAGGTGATACAAGAACCAGTCCTGCCTTACCTTCCCTTTGCCAAGCTGCACTGTTGACCAGTGTGTTGATGTAAAGTAAAAAAAACACACATTTCGTGGGGAGGCCTTCATCTGTGAGTGGCTTGAGAGTGGCTGGAATTTATTTATTTTTATCTCGTAATGACACCTTTATAAAGGCTAGACTACCCATAATTCACAATAGATTTTTTGGTTAAGGCTAGAGATTGAGGCCTAACCCAAAAATCCATTGTGAATCATATGACCTTTTCAAATATTTGTTTTGAGTTGAACTCTCCGTAATGGCTTTATCCAAAGGAAGTCAGGCAAAACAATTAATGTAGGTTACGGACAAGTTAAACTTATAGGACATTTCAAATATACATAGTTATTTTTTTAATTTTCCCAATCTCGTTGAAACAGCGCTAGTGTAATATTATATTCTCCGCTACTTTCGATTTTTCGAGGCATCCGACAACAGATCTCTGTCTCACTACCTGGTGTGCGGACGTTAATGGCTTCAGCGTTTGGGTCGTGACAATTGTTTACGATTCCAGCTTGGCTGATCAAGGGAACTTCATGCACGTGCGTGCGAGTGACAAAGGACGGCTTATGCCCGCAGGGGGAGTGCGATTTCCGGAGCAATTCCAACTCTCGTGTAAGCTCGACCTCTCCCCAAAAAAGGTACTGAAGCGCAGAGAGGCTTTGGAGCTTACGCATAGCAGCGGGATCGCTCGGAAGCTGCCAAGCCCTAAATATTAAAATTCTCCCGCAAAATCAAAGAGGCCTTACAGAATAAGCACGATGTCCGTCTTTTTCCCACGAAGGGCTTTTTCATTCAGAGCCTCGTGATGGCAAGTGGGTTTGTTTGGTTATAGTTTTTTTTTATATTGCTATATTTGGCCAATGAATGAAGAGATTTGGATTTGGGGTGGGGGGGGTGGCGGGGGGGAGGCATGGGGAGGCATGGGGAGGCATGGGGACGGAGGGCACAATACACGACATCGCGCAGCTCGCACGAGCGCTAGCAAATGTGACAGCGAACGTAAGTGGGCGCAGAGACAGAGCACCCCCCGAGCAACCTCCCCGCACCAGCTGCTTGGTTTGGATAGAATTGTTCGATTGTGCGCTCATGAGTCATAACCGTATCATGGTGGAGGAGCTACCGTATTCCAGTGCACCCCAGAGCGATGTCACCTGGAGTCCAGTGCTCCTGGTTAGGTCTCCGTTGGTGAGCATGTCTGGAGTCTAAGACTCCTTAGGGTCTCCTTGAGCAGGCCCAGAACTGATTATGGCATCATGCACCACTGATGTAAGCCATGGCCAGTAATCGTACGTAGGTCATCGAATTTGTGGTGCAATGAGTTGACCAGATGTACCCATCCTACAGCACTTTATACAACAAGAAAGCTGGCCGCCATTTGTGAGTAAGGGACGCTGAAGCCAGCACAGCGCTTGTGCCAGGCTGGGTACACTTTAAATCCTCGTGAAGTGTCAAAGGGTCGCTGCGGCAGGAGATCGAGGGACAGAACCAAGGTGTGTTGTGGGTTAACCGACTCGAGACAACTTGCCGAAGCGCCACCTGCGCTCCCCACTGTGCCACACACGTAGGCACATGAGCACCCCTGCTGATGTCAACGCAAGCCCAATCACACACGAACACTTGAGGCTTGCACAACAACCACACACACAAAAAAACCCACAACTAAAAATACATCGTTCTCAATGGGTGTCCAGCTGTTTCTCAGCTAAGGAATTGATTTGATACAGAGGTGAACAAAAGACCATGACCCCTGCAGAGCACTGGGGAGACGGAGACAGCCAGGTGTGGTGCTGGCCACCCATCCCCTCGTGTGCCCAGCATGCCTCCATAGGCGCTCGCTAATGGCACTTGTCCCAAAGTACGTTAAAGGCTATATGGGCGATATCTATCTCTATGCACGTGCGCACGTGCGTGTGTGTGTGTGCTCGCACGTTTCTGTGAAGACATGAACACTTAATATTCCTGTGAATGTCCGAGGAATATAATTAGATACGGAGCATTCTTACAGCTCAAGGTCTTTGGAATATGAGGATGTATCCGAAGATCTAACACAGGCTCGCTTAATTGACCATTTTTCTAGCATGTTTCATTATTATTATTGTTAATAACGTGATATATATATAAATTTCTCCACCGCGCAAGGTATAACATTGGACGCGGCATATTATTACACGCAGATGTCATTGGCTTTTCCTGCCAAGGTTACGAGTGTGATTGAGTGGCGTCGCGAGGATATCCCTATGGATTGTTACTGCATTGCTTCGGGCTCCGAATATCGGGATGCAGATCGCTCATGAAATAGAGGGGGTGTAATTGCTCGTTGTGCATGCGTAATTTTTTTTTTTTACGGTTTTCTTCCTGTCAAATCCTTTTTGCCTGGTTTGGAATCCAGGTTTCATTAGTGACCATGAAGTGAGATTTGCGACGCGCCGGTGCATGCCGGTATTTTAAACATGTGATGCACCAGCGCACCGGCATCTGTCGTCGTTTAGATTTGAAAACTCACAAATGTTTGCGCTGCACGTGCAGTAGCTCTCAGCTTTATCCAGAGCACCAGCTCAAAAGAACTGTGTGCATGGGCACTTTGTTGTTCAGACCACCGACTCAAAGAGTTGAGAAAATGCAGCCACATACCAACAATGGGCAGCAGTGAAACAGACACAATACTAGAGCGGCTTCATCCGCATGAGTACTCATCAGTAGTCAGGAATGTTTGTCGCTGTTACACGGCAAGTTGTTCATGCTCTTGAACAGCCGTTGCCTGACAAAATGTTCAGTAAGTCTTCCTGTAATAAATTCGGCGTTAATGTTTTCAGTCTAAACTTTTATATCCCTGCCATCAGAGTCCCTTTGGTTCCACTTCCTGGGAATCCAATCTCAGTGAGAGCCCATAATGGTGCTATCCAGCCGTAGCGTGCTCGCAGCTCGTTGCTGGGGTACAAATATTCAAATCCACTGGCCATCCCGATTCATACTGCGGCGATATTAAGCGTAACGCTCGTTGTCTGCCACATAGTGGATTTTAATGATCGCATGGCGTCAGTCAGAGGCGTTGAGCCAACGTGTGTCAGCGTTGTGGTCCAAATTTGTCGAAATCTGAAAGATTACAAAGTCCACAAGAAGCGTTATCCGTTTCTTAACGTGGGAAGACTTGGCAGTACCTTCGCATACAAGTCACGAGACTCGCTCAGTGAGGCTTTCCCATCTAAAGCGAGCGGAATATTGAGAGCTGGGGCAAGGAATGCCACGCAGCCCCACTATGATGTCTCTTTCTCACCAAAGCTCTCGCCGGTTTTACCAACATTATTATGACATTTTTATCCCACTTTCAACCCAACTGAGCGTGCCATGTACCTGCCTGGACACAGATTTGGTGTTATATTTACCACGGCCTGTATTTTATTCCATATTTAACTTTGGCAGAGATTGGTTTAATTAGCAGTGCTTAGATATGTGGCATGTTTTGAGACCTGCGTTTAGTCACGCAGGTAGTTATCTGTGGACTGCAAAATATATTCTAGCTTGTGCCATGATATTCAATTAATGCTAACAGCAATTTTATCGTTTGTACTGATGTAGGTTTTCACGGCTCGATGCATGATGATTGCTTCCCAAGGCTGTTCTTTTGGGATGATCATGTTGAGCGTTTCTCCTCTCCATCGCCTGATGAGAGGAGAGAGAGAGAGAGGGAGGAAGTGCTTGGCATGGCTATCCCAAAAGAACGGCTTTGGAAAGCAATCATCAGTCTTACCGTTTCTCATTTGAAAATTTCAAGTGTGCCTGACGGCTGTCGGTGTGTTTCCCTTACAGCCAATCACACAATTTCTACATCCCCGCCCCCCTTTCCTACTGCACGCGAATGTAAATTTACACTCGAGCAGTATAACACTGCAGCCGCATTTAAACGTGCTAATTCATAAACACCGTAGCTCCTCGGGCCTTGGCAGAGGCACCGAATTTCAGCGTTGCTCTTTTCTTTTTTTGAGTGTGGCAGCAGTATGTTTCGTGAGCTAAATGCCAATGTCAAGGTCTGCTGGCCAGGATGAGTGGGTTTGAAGAGGGAGTTTGTGTAGTTTTTGCCGTTCCGCCGCTGAAGGAGAACAAACTACAGTCGTTTGCTTACAGGGCCGTTGATGGGAATGATGTGGCACAGGTGGTTCAACACGCAGTGCCTTTCTTTTGAACAACCGTGTCGCGTCTTTTAAAGGCCATTCCACAACGGGAGGGCTTCTTTTTTTGTATTGACGCAGGTTTCCGCGGATGGATGTATGAGGATTGCTCTGAAGAGTTGCTCTTGCAGAATAGCCGTGGTGAGCGTTCCTCCCCTCTCCTTTGCGACGTTTTGCTTCACACGTTGGAGGCATCTAAAGCAGAACTGCGCCACTTTACAGCGACCGTGCCTTTGCAGGAATGTAAATGTGTGCCTCCATGATTTATTATCAAATACACCTATATATCGCATTGTCATAGGAATGTGAAATGTCCATCACTTGGTCAAAGGCTGCCAAGCAAGGGTGAGGACAGATACTTGTTGTCCGGCATGTTCTAGATGGGTTGTTGTCCCATCGTTGTGGTGGACATCTCGCATGTATCGTCATGACTCCCACCATCACGAGATGATCCACCCATCCCATTTCAGGCGTGCAGGCTGGGGATATATCATCACCATCTTATTATATTCATTATTTTACTTAATTGAGCTATTCTGATGCTGTTGTTGTTGTTGACATGCCATTCTCTCCACAGCTCTGTGCAGCGCTTTAATATGAAAATTGTTTGCACTTCTAGAGCGCTTTTCACCCGAGGGGCACAAAGCGCTGCACAGAGCTGTGGAGAGAATGGCATGTCAACAACAAGAATAACATCAGAGTAGATCAATTTAAAGAAAATAATGGCTTAAAATCAATTACACACATACAATAACAGATACAAATAATTGTTAAGCAAATAAGGGAAGGAATAAATGTTCCTGAGCAGGCGCAGGTCAACAGTGAGCCACATTCCAAGCACAACAAGAGTGAGCAGCATCAACAGTCCTAGCTAGAGGGCTTCAATGCCTTACAGAATAAGTGAGTCTTGGGACGGGGTTTGAAGATGACCAGGGACTCAGCTGATTGAATTTGCAATGGAAGGGCGTTCCAGAGCCTGGGAGCAGCGCACGAGAAGGCTCCGTCACCCATCAAACGGAGGTGCGATCTGGGCACATGCGGGATGGAAGTTGTCGTGTTTTGTGACCCTCCGGTGAAAAGCACTCCAGAAATGCAATTATTATCATCACCAGCACCATTCCAAGCCTCGTGAACCGAAGATCTCATCCCCACCGCACTTTGGTAATTTGGAGGTCGATTTCATTTTCGTCAAATGTCACAACCGAGCGGCAGGGCAAGACGATTACATCACATTGCAATATGGAGAGAAATACCCAAGGTGTGTCTGCGCCATGGCTCTGTAATGAGCATAGTGCAAATATAGTGGCACCGAGCCTGGATTAATAGAGGCAATTGAGCCTGGGCAGGACTTGTCGCTAGGAAGGATGACGGTGGGTGGTGTGAGACTAATGTTGGAAGTGGCAGCTGGTGTTTAGACTGAGCCAGGAGGACATCCACCATAAAGATGGGGCTATTAAATCACCTCGTGTGCAGGTTCTTTGTAGATTGTTGTATCGCAGGACTGTGAGCGATGATAATGACTTGGGGAGGCGTTCATCCAGCTGTGGATTATGGCTGATGACGATGGCGAGTTTATGTTAGGCCAAAGTGACTCCTCTGCTCATGCAGACAATTTGGTCATTTCTGTTGGTGGCCCCAAACCGCTTTCGAAAATGAGGGTAACTGCTGACCTAACAGGGGCTATTTATTGTTTCAATCTCAAAGATGTCAAAGACATAATGAGTTGAGTCAACCTGTGATCAGGGCAGGAAAGCAACATAAGCTTTGGAGGTTTAATGCAGATTAGTGTTTGTTCAATCAGCTTCTGATAGCAAATGTTAGTCTGGATGACCAAAAATAATAATTTGCTCTTACTTCTTGCTTGTCCATTAATAATTACCCATGAGGTTCCCATGCTTCCTGTAGTTTTATTTGGCGGGTTTAACACCCGTGGAATGGAGGAGGAGGAACAGCCTGCCAGGAACAGGTGTTGGAGCGGCACACGGAGCCCAGAGTCTAAAGGGAAAGCTCCACTGCTAGGTAGGAAGACGTAACTACAGAAGCATAACTCTGAGCTCTCGCATCAGACTCCCGTAATGGGTTCAGATTGCGGCACAGTTCGCAAAGTGGCGGCGTGGTGTTTCTTGGCACGAATGTCATTGGCTGCGACGGCTCGCCTTATGTTCTTCATCTGCCAACACCCTTGCCGTCTTCTTCCCGGCAAAAGAACAGGCAGCGTGGAAGAAGCGTCGGCAAAATTGGATCCACTCGTGGCGAGGCGCGTCGCCCGGCTCGCGAGCGCACGCTTTAAATTCATCGCGCGTCTTCCTCGGAACCACCGCGCGTGCCAGCGCCCGGGACCCCTCCATTAGCGGCGCCGAGTCTCCGGCCATTAGGGCCGTGGACGTCGGTTGCCTGATTGAGTTTTGTTGAGCGGCACGGTTGGCGGGTGGGGGGGGGGGCACGTGTGTGGTTGGGGAGAGAGGGGGGGGATGCGTGTGGCCCATTATGCCCCGTGGCCCCGTGCACCTCTCGACGGTCAATCTTCATCCCGGGCCTGAAAATGTTACTTAACTCGGCCTGATGAGGAGCAGCGTCGGCGAGCATAACGAGCGGGTTAGCGCCGGTGTCGACGCGGATAAAGGTCTCGGACTCACGCGGATTCACTTTGACGACTGTGGCTTAAGGGAGGAGGAGAAGGCAGGGCAGATAAATGTAAAACTCAGGGCTGCGTGCCTAATTAATTGTTAAGGTCTTCGTCTATCAACTGCCACAATGTGTGCAAAGCGCCGCTGCCTTTCCTGTACGTTTGTTCCCTAATCAAGTGCTGCCGTTAGCGTTTCGTAAAAAAAAATAATGGTATTCGTCGTCCGCTCCCCTCTGCCCTCTGCGTCGTACCCTCTGTCACAGTGGTACGGGCCCCGTAAGACCGCACGGTGCCGTGCTCGCCCGCTAATTCAGCCCGGTGCCACTCTGTCGGAGCGTGCCACGTGCAGTCAGAAGGTTGTCACTTAAACTGCTGGCTGGGGGACTGACCTGGGCTATAACTTTTGCAGCGTCATTAAAAATAAGATTCCTTTTTGAGAGACACTGGACCCGTTCTGGGAATGAGCATTTTCCACCACTTGCTAAGGAACATCAACTGAGATGTTTGCCACCAACTTTGCTCATTAGAGCACGAGACACTCGCTCTTGGCTTTGACCTAGGTGTACACAGTCACAAGAGTTTCTGGGTTAACAAGCCGTAGACCGTTGTGGAATTAATAACCGACCACTCTGGGAGAAGATTAATTTACATTAGAGCATCAACAACGCCGATGCTATGGACACTGAGCAGATTAATGCAGCGGGCCTGACTGGGCGAGGCCTTGTGGCTGGGCTTCTTACACTGGCTGTGCCAGGGCAGCAAGCCAGCCCCAACTGGGACCGTGGATTTGAATGTGGGCTCAGTGTCAAAGATAAACCAGATTGTCAAGAGGAGCAAGTTCGATGGCTTTTGTCTCGCTGCCTAATGTCTGCGCACAGAAAAACATTAAATAATTACGTGCAAATGACTTATTATTTTATTCATCTGTGGTTGTCTCTTAGGGCTAACTGTGAATTAGTATTATTATAAGAGTCAGCTCTCGTGTCAGTTCTTTACTGAATGATAGCCTCCCCATGTTGTGGTGGTCATGGGGTCACCACCCCCCTCCACCCTGTCATCACCTCGCACTGACCAGTATGGTGATGTATGGTTGAACTCCTGGTTAGTGGCTTTCTCGGTCCATCATTCTCCCAGCGTCATTAAAAACAAGACTTGTTGTTGAGGATAGCATACTTGACCATACTTTGCTATGCTGGGTCAGTGTGGGGTGATGACAGGATGGGGGGGTGGAGAAGGGGGATTATGACCGTCACTGCTCTTGGCTCTGGCTGGGATTCTGATGCCGGTCGTGAAGGTAGCACGGCGCGTTAACTGTTGTGCCATCGCTGCACCGTATATACTGTATTGCATACACTGTATACATTAGTAAAACTGACTTCCTGTTCATCGTTCAGCAAAATTTTGTAAAAAAAATATTGGGAAACATCCACATTCCTCTGGTGAGTACCATTTTATCAACTGGCATTAATTCATCAATCGTTGTCTTGATTTGTTTTTCTAAAGTGTGAGCAGTCGTTGTTTTGGATCGAATTGTACATAAAGCGTGTATCGCTCTGTGGAGAGGCAGCTGTGGTCGTCCTGTGGACATGCCATAGGAATGTGGAATCACCATCATCTCATTGTCAGAAACCACGTAGTCCTGTACAGGGTCGCAGTGAGCCGGAGTCTATCTCGGCAGACACAGGGCGCAAGGCAGCGATATACCCACGATGGGGCGCCAGTCCAATCACCAGGCACTGAGGGCAATTTAGTCTGCAAGTCAATTAACCTATGCAGCAGCATATTTTTTGGACTGTGGGAGGAAACCGGAGTGCCCGGCGAAAGCCCGCGCGGACACGGGGAGAGAACATGCAAACTCCACACAGAAAGGCACCCGAGCCGAGATTCGAACCCGGGACCTTCTTGCTGTGAGGTGACAGCGCTACCCACCGGGCCACCGTGCCACCCAATGTAAAATCATCACAGCATTTTTTTTCCCTCTCGATATATTTGATGCTCAGGCCATCGTTGATAATAATAAAAATAATACTCTTCATATTGTCAGCATTGATTTGAACTTGGAGGGTATCATCAGCATCCAAATTAGATAATGACTATGATGATGATGAGGCTATTAAATTCACATCCACAACATTTCCATTCAATCGACATTACAATATTTGTGGACAGGAATTTGCACCTTGATATACGAAACGGCATATCTCCCACACACCGGTGTGCTGATAGTGAAGGAATTGGCGCATTCTGTTCACGTGACAAACCTTACTGATTGGCCGTGTCGGGTGTTGGAGGGTTAAACGACACTCTTTTTTGCGTGACCTGACCCAAAAAATGAATTTCATTGATATGCGAATCATGAAAATGTTCCTTCTCGGCCGAGATATTGGAAACAAACGGAATGAAAACCAACGAGAAACCGCGCACGCGAGACGGTGATACTTTTTTATTTATTTTAACTGCGGACGCTAATTGAAATCAGTGACATGACAACATGCAATCAATAGCGGCTATGAATTGCCGATTTTTTTATATTGGGATTGTAGGATCGATGGTGGCTGCAGGTGTTCGAGGGTCGATTCCTGAGTTGATTGCTATTATTAGTGACATGCTGTCGCACGGACTGAGTAGCTGTGCTTTGAACGCAGGGGGTTGGTGGATCATGCAGAGATTTGTGAGAATCTCCAACCGGCTGGGATTTAAGGTGGTCAAGACGTGGTTGCACACCAGGTGTTGGGGTTTTGTGTCCGTTTGCTCTCTGCAGATGTTTTGAATGTGATCCCATTCTCTCATGTGGGGTTTATCCAGGTACTGCAGTTTCCTACCACTGATCAAATGTATTGTATAATACTATGCATTGTAGTATAACAATGCTTCATTATGCAATTGTGGGGAAAAAAAAAACCCAATCTGGACTGGATCAATATTATTAAATAAGCTTGGTGTGGGAGTTTATTTTTTATATTTCTCAAGAACTAGTCAAATATTAACTCTTCCTGCATCGTTCATCCACAATGTGCTTCAAGCCCATGGAGTGTCACTGGAAAATAATAGCAAACAAATTCAACGTTGTTTAAAATAATAATTGCAATTCGAGAGCGCTTTTCACCCGGAGTTTACAAAGTGCTGCACAGAGCTGTGGAGAGAATGGCATGTCAGCATCAGCCACGACATATGAAGGGCACATCAACAACAATAACGTTTTTTGTTTACATCCGTACTGCATACGTTCAGTAGAATCTTCATTGCTGCACAGATTTCCTTGATTCCGTTTTCATTATCAGTGTCCACTTAATCTGATAGAGGAGAGCAGTGAACCAGAGCCTCTCCCGACATAGTGTGTAAAGCAGGGCTATGCCCGCGATGGGATGCTAGTCCATCGCAGGGTATCGAGGGCCGTTTAGCCAGGCAACCAAGGCAGCATGTCTTTGGACTGTGGGAGGAAACCGGATTACACAATGAACACGGACACGGAGGAGAACGTGCAGATTCCGTACAGAATTGCCACGCAAGCCGGTAATTGAATCTGGGATCGTTTTGCTGTGAGGCGGCAGCAATACTCACTGCACCACTGTGCTGCCCACACAGTTTTGCATCCACGGTTGAAAACATTCAACAAATGAAATAGTCTCATCTCATCTCATTATCTGAAACCACTTAACCCTATATAGGGTCACGGTGAGCCGGAGCCTATCCCGGAAACACAGGGTGTAAAGGCAGGAATACACCCGACGACGGGACGCCAGTCCATCGCCGGGCATTGCGGGACAATTTTAGTCTGCGAGCCAATCAACCTCTCCAGGAGCATGCTTTTGGACTGTGGGAGGAAACCGGAGTACCCGGCGAAAACCCACGCGGACACGGGGAGAGCATGCAAACTCCACACAGAAAGCAGCACCCGAGCCGAGAGATTCGAACCCGGGACCTTCTTGCTGTGAGGCGTCAGCGCTAACCACTGGGCCACCGCGCCGCCCACAAATGAAATAGTTTTTTTTTTAAACGAAATGTATTTAGTGTCGGTCGTGATTCAAATGCTCCACACCAATGGAATACACACTCTACACTGGCTACCAACACAACAGTGAATCAATTACAAGACTGCACGACTCTGCCGCGGAGTCATGCACTCGGGACACTCGCGATGCCTCGCCAACCTACTCGCACCGCTCACGGCGACAAGCTCACCCACCGCCCGCAGCTCCTCACAATGCACTTGGCATCCCTCGCTCCAAAGCAAAGTGTCTCCATACCTGCACGCACGACATAGAGCAGCCTGTCTCTGCACGCTCGACAGATCAACACAACCTTGAAACAATAAAAAAAATAACGACTTAAACACCACCTCTGTCATTAGGCTTTCTCATACTCAGTTTGGCTCTGCGCTTCAATATCCGTTTCTCTAAGACCAGGCACAGAAATTGCGTGGCTCGTTATAATTTGTATTATTACTATTTACGGGGCGGTATTAGATCAGAGCTGGCTTTCGCCGTTCAACTGGATGCCAGTGAGTAACATTCTAACCATTTTTGGTCAGATTTCCCGCACGCACTTTGCTGGATTGAGCTCATGACGTACACAAACCCCACCAACGCCAGCTCTATTTTGATACAAGAATAAAACTCAAACCCTATTTAGAATCTGAAAAATTGCCATGTGAAGAGACGAATATGCACTGCAGGCATAGATGCTGTTTTCTCTTGACTTTACGGCACTTTGACACGTCACTGCTGGATGAATTGCGTGCTCCCCATGCCTTGTCGCTGATGGAGGCTGGTTCGCCATACTTCACCACAGCAGTCAGCTTCAGGAGGGGCATCCGACTGTGAAACTCGGCCATTGGTGGGGCGACCAACCAAGCTGGCTTCAACCTGGATACCGGGTGCTTAAACCGGCAGCAGCGACAGGATGTACACATATAATCGTGGGCCTGGCTGGGCAAGGCTGTTCAGCGATATTTCGTCGGCTCCAAATGTCACGATTATTTTATCTCCTGAAAGGAGCAGCAGTCGAAACACCGGCCACAGCTCCTCAGAGTCACCGCTTTTATTCTGGCGCTCACGGCAGGTTCTTGAGTTATTTATCGGCCTACTCCCCCATGGCCGCTTCAGCACGACGGGTAAAATGCCCATCCGCCTGCTTCTCTGAGCGTTTGCAAGTTTTTATGTATTTTTGTGTGTGTTTGAAACGCGGCGGTGCCGTTTGCGCGCGCGTTCCGAGCGCGTCAGGCGGAATCGCGTCTCGATTCGCCCTCGCGGGGCTCGGTAGCAACACCGAGCCCTCACCCACCCCCCCTCGGGCTGCCACCTGTGGGGTGCCACCACACAGACGAGATGTCCTGGGAAAAGGAATTTCTCGCAGTGCCCGGGAGATGTGATGCGTGTCAATGCGTTGATTCGTGAGTTTTTAATTACAGATGTCAAACGACAGGCACCTCGGGAAGAGGCCGATCCTGGGGAAGCCAGGATTAGGTAATCTTACGCTTGCCTAACCCAGCACGTTTGAGGGAGGGGTTGGTGGATCATGTAGATCTGTAAGAGTCCCAGCCTGACCTGCTGGGCTGCGCAACGTGACCAGGAGATGGCAGTCGAGCAAGTGGGTGATTGAACGCTTCTGTGCGGTGTTTCAGCGGTATCTCCATATATGCAAAAAGTGTCCCTCCGGGTACTTCAGTTTCTGCGCACATGTAAAGACACTCCTTGACATGGAAAAGGACATCCCATGTATAGGACCGTCTGGAAAGAGTGAATCTTTTATAAATAAATGCCATTATTATGGTTGATGCGGCCACAGGAGCAATCGGTCGCCGTCATAATGGAGATCGAGTTCTACAACATCGTCATCGAGATCCTCGTCGACAACGTTGAGAAGGTGTTCAAGAGGCCCCCCGATCCCGACGCCCCCCTCCTCATCCCACAGCCGAATGTTCATCACCGGCACGGCGAGACGCCCGGTGGCACTGTGGCCTTGTTTATTTATAAATAAATGCCATTATTATGGCCATTACTATGGCATTTATTTATATTTATTTATGAAAGAGAGTTCAAAAGCGATTTTGCGGGTACATTGGTGTGGTGAGTTAATGTGCTGCACTGTAAATCCAGCTGCCTGTGCTTGGTTCCCAGTCACTGCTGACATCAGTGGCGGTGAGCGATATCAGAATTGGTCCAGGTCTCACTCAGCACCAACCCGCACTCACCAGCGTGGTGACATATGGTCAGACAGTCCCATGCTCGTTACTTTTGTTAAGCAAAAAGTATCTTCTCATCTCATTATCTGAAACCGCTTAATCCTATATAGGGTCACGGTGAAGCCGGAGCCTATCCCGGAAACATAGGGCGTAAGGCAGGAATACACCCGACGACGGGACGCCGGTCCATCGCCGGGCATTGCGGGACAATTTTAGTCTGCGAGCCAATCAACCTATCCAGGAGCATGCTTTTGGACTGTGGGAGGAAACCGGAGTACCCGGCGAAAACCCACGCGGACACGGGGAGAGCATGCAAACTCCACACAGAAAGGCACCGGAGCCGAGAGACTCGAACCCGGGACCTTCTTGCTGTGAGGCGTCAGCGCTACCCACTGCGCCACCGCGCCGCCCCCAAAAAGTATCTTCACATTGTTAAACTGTACACGGCTTTGTGTCATTAATTTGTTTGCATTGTTGGTGATTTTTATGGTGTGCTGTTTATTTTATGATCGTGGTTGGGGGTTCGTCTTTACGCAAATTGGTGCGTTGAGTTTATTTATTCATTTTGTGATTTTATACATTGTCGCGTTGGTTAGTTCGAACACATCTTGCAGCGCAGGAATCCCGCTTCCAGAGCTTGTTAGCTCACAGCGTATCTCATGCTGTAATTACAAGCATCTCAACATGTGTATATGTGTGACTGACGTGATGGTGGCTCGGCCCTCACCCAAGAATAGGATAAAAATATTTATAGCCATTGTTAACAGTTTTATTATTGTTATTATTAATATGTGCGCTCTTGTCGCTCAGAGGTGCGCTTGATGGAGCCGCTGTCGTGCCCGCTAGTTAACTGCCCATCCAGAGGCTTGCCAGGCGCTGGTGCCTGCGGAAGCTTCCACAGCAACAGATTCCATTCGCTCGTTCCCGGGGTCCCTTCAGAGTGCCGTTTCATATCGCTCGCAAAAAAAAGATCCCGAGGCAGGTGTTGCGCAAATACTCTGATTACTGGAAAAGAGTCCTGAGAATCGGTGAAGCTTTCTCATGTATCTGAGAGGACGCTAATGCTTTTCTCTATGTCCATTTATTTCAGTACTGGCCACTGGTCATAAATCACTCGCTGGACTCTGTTACTGCCTAAGGGCCTATTTATATTCATTGTCTCTTTACTGTAGAGCCCTGGGTAGGCATACTTATACAGGGATCATTGTTTTTGATGTCAGTGTTGGATACATTTTCACGTGTGAGATTTTCTAATTGAGAGGTGGGCCATAACGCTGCCATAATGTGAACATATTGTGCCTTTCAAAGGGATGTTATATTCCACTGGAGTATAATGTTATTTGCCATTTCTCACGTCAGAATACACATTTGTCACATAGGCAAATAACAAACGAATACGTAACGCATTCACGTAAGGTTTCACTGCTCGACGCTCTGAGGAGCTGCTTTTGCTAAATAGGTTAAACATCCTGACAGTGCCCCTCCAGTGTGAGAGGCAGGATATCATGAAGGTGAGATGGAGGAATGCTCGACATGGCTATCCCGAAAAAGCAGCCCTCCAAAGCAAAAAGAATGATAATGGCAGTGTTTGCTGCTTGTGATGAGTGGAGCACTGGACTTTGGAGACCACTGTTGGTTCGAGCTTCCGGACCCGGAGGTTGAAAAAAGTGGGAAAGTTTCTTAAATCTCTCCGTGTTCTGTCCACCCAGCAGCGTGCACCCGTACACTGCTGTCATATCATTGGCAAGTCGAGTGTGGTGGAGGTAACATGTGGGTACTCCCAGCTCTTCCAACAGGTCCCGCCAGCATGGAAGATTAGGCCACATTACTATGCGGAGGGTCACCCTAACGTTGCCTGTAGTGCAGGTCCTTCCGCCAGCAGTGACGTGAGCGAGACATTGCACGGCCGGCCCTTTCCTTTTCACCCGGTTGCGAGTAGCCTCAACAAATTCATTCTCGTCGGCCGTGGCTCTTTCGCGCTTAAGCGAATGATTGATTCGACGTTACCGTTCGGGAAGCTGTGGGATGTGCACCTTCGCGCGCGTGCTAAGTGGTCCCGGCGGAGATGGAGGGCAGCGCTTACCGCCCGGCGCTGCGGCATCGGTGCTGACCCCCTCCTCCTCCACCACCACCCTACCGTTCCCTACCCCACAACCTCCAACCCCGCAGCGGACACAGCAGGCAACCGCCTGCCAACCGCGGCGGTTGGCGCGGTGGCTGCACGCTGCCCGCCAAGCGTGCAGCCCGGTCGGCCGTGGAATGTGATAATCTGAGCCAGCTGTGTGTACATGGTCTCCCGAGACATTGGTAGAGTAAACAAGGAGAGGGCATCGGGTCTGGGAGGGGAGGGGAGGGGGCTAGGAGTCTGCGCGTCACGATGACACGCAGGGGTCCTGCAATCCGATGGAGTCCAAAATTAACTTCGCTTTGATTACGAGACGATGGCCACCTCAGCTCGCTCCTCGGAAACGTGGCCGGAATTTTAATCTCGCTTCCGAGATAAAGTGCTCGTGCCGCGGCGGCATTCTCTGCGCAATTAACTGCTCCTCGCGGCCACACAGAGAGAGCGACGCTCCCCCGAATCGCTACCACGTGTGTAGCGCTGGCACGTGCGGGTGCCGTGAGCCAGCGTGCCTGCTGTGGGTCGCTCGGCTTCGTCTGCCTCGTTACCCCAACCTGGCCTTGGAGGTGATAACGTTGTGGGGAGCGGTAGTGGTGCGGTTAACGAGCTGAGCGACGAAACTGTCGACCCGAGTTTGGTTCCCTCTCACAGCCAGCAGTGGTGATGAATTCTATGATTACATGTGAACTGGTGCAACGCCTCCCTTAGGTCGACTTCGTCTAAAAAAAATACGTGGTGCGGAGTGTAGAACAACGCCACGAGGCCATGCGTGGTGCTGGTCACCCACCCCGTTCGCGTGCCATACTGGGCGCTTGCTAACAGCACTTGACCCTACAGTATGTTTAGACTCTGTGGAGGATTCTTTGTATTTGTGTGGGCATCTTTACACGGATCTATGGGCGAACCCTCTCGACACCCGGGTTTGTTCCGTGCATCCCTGCTTTGACATTTCGCGTGGCCGCAAAGTGCACCTAGCCTGGCACAAGTGCCTCGGCGATATTGTGCCCGTGCTCCGGCATGCGTGCCACGCTCCGATTTGAATCCAGGTAAGTATCGGCGTCATTGTAAAATATCCTACGCATCACCTAGGTTTACTCAACCTTAAACGAGTTGCAGGTGCCCCGTGTAAACATCATCGGCAGCAGGGGGCATGGAACATTGCTGAGCGGATCGCGCTGCTGAATAGACCGCAGTGTTTTGTGTTGTTGCCAACAGCTGAGTAGGTGGTGATGCGCTTGCTAACCAGCAGCTGCGCCTAAGAATGCGAGACTCAGTGGGGGTCTTTGTGTATATCTTTTGAAAGTTCTCCAACATCAGGATTAGGGTATTTTGGAGCCCTGCTGGTA
>JAZEWT010000005.1:20174154-20185141 GCA_036362905.1 Mordacia mordax
TTTTTTTTTACACCTCCACATTTAAAATGCGCAATACGGTATCGGCCGAGCAAATATTACAAAGTATAAATGTCAGCGAATCTCCCCGCGCTCGAATAAGCAATTGGGCCGCATTCATCTCTGTTGGCGTCTCTGAGCCGCCGATGGGAATTCCTCATTCCCATGACGGGGGCTGCTGCCTCTGTAGGATGACCCCTGTTGACCTCTCACAAATTGAAGCTCATTCTGTAAACCTCCGGTGGAAAGATAAACATTGATTTTTAAAAAAATCAAGTAATTATGCAGTATCCATTGAAGCCAGTGGCATAAGGGGGAAATATTCTAAAACACTGATGGGTCAAAGCCGGCAGGATGCTGCTGCTGCTGCTGCGAGGTTTTTATTTTATTTTTTTATTTGAAGCTAAGTCACTGCGTCTGCATTCCACGCCCGGAGGAGTCTCGGCCGTTATCGCGCGGCTCGTGTAATAAACCCGGCCGCTCCCCGTGGGGCACAGCCCATAGATGTCTGCGGAAGCCTTAACGCAATCTACTGCGGCGCAAGCAGGAGCTTCTCGGCAAATTGGAATTCACGCAGTGCGCGCTCCGGTCTTTGCGGCAAGGGATGGGGGAATCGCGCCCGCGTGTGGCGCTTGCGCCCGGTGCGTACGTGGCGGCGGCTGTGGATACCGCGTGATCGGAGAGCTGATGACGACGGTGATGACAGCGGCACGATGTCTGAGAATTGCTCTCAAGAGCTGTCGTTTCAGAGTCGCCGTGTCGAGCGTTCGCATCGTCAGACACCGGTGTCGCGAAGGAGTAGATGGTGATAATGAGCAGAAATGTGTCCCCCAAATGTGCACCATGTACAGCTCTCTTTAAAATTCCACACGACGGGTCGTCGATATTGTTTCATATTGTTGAGGTAGGTAATTTATGTGTGGTACATTGTTGAGGTCAGTCGGATTTGTTTTCCTGCTGACACAAGTGATGGCGAGTGGGTGGCAGCGCTCGTGCGTGGGCGGAAGGTTCCGAAATCCCAAAGATTTTGCTCTGTGGCAATCGTGCAGATATAAGGCAGTTACATGCATGGGTTTTCAAGTGTTGCTGACCTGTTTCCCGGGATTTTCTCTGGGCAGTCTGGCGTGTGCCTACACATCTTATATTGTCCCGGCCTTTATTACAGATATTGAATTTCTCACATATATATTAGTCGAGTACCCGCCGTACGGGCGATCTTGTTCCAAGTGTGTAACGTTCACCTGACCTTTCTGCTGACGTGACTGCTTTGACCTGGATGTTTGCCCGTTGTCCTTTTTGGGGATATCACTGCTGACTCTATGAAGTTTCAGAAGAGCAATCATCCAGTGCAAAGCAAAGGTGAAACAAGGCACAATAGCCTTTGTGATGTGCGTGATACAATTTGTGCTTATGAAGGATTCGAACCCGGTACCATAAGTACAGACATATGAGTGTATGGCTTTTCTCAAGGTATCCAGAGTTGTCAATGAATGTGAGCACTGCCGCATGTGCTGCTGCCTTGATCGGTTTGAGCCTTTGTTTCATCGCAGGAATTCCGCATCGAGAGCTTGCAAGCTCACTGGGTACTTTGCGATGTAATAATGCACCTCCATCTATCTTACTCTTGAGCAAAAGGACATTTTCCGTTGTTAGACGGCTGACCATTTTGGTCAAGTGTCTGTAGAAACGAGAGTGCACGGAGAAAATCCACGCGCACAGGGAGATAATAATAATAATAATAATTGCATTTATAGAGCGCTTTTCACTCGAGGGTCACAAAGCGCTGCACAGCTGCGAAGAGAACGGCGCGTCAACAACAACGACATAAGAACCGAAAATCAGTAACAATAACTTTTTTGTGGGATTTTTTTTTTTTTACAAATTCAAGCTGTGAAGAAAACGGCATAACAACAACATCAGAACAGTTCAATTGGTTAAGATATGGCTGTACCGCCATATCTTAACCACGAATTTGGCTCGCAAGTTCAAATCCCGGTGAGTGGTTGTCACAAATCAGCATCTCCAGAGGGTTGATAACATTAGCGCCACTTTGCAAAGAAGCCAGCTGTACATCAATGGCCTTCTACCAGAGCAATATGGAATTTTCTTCATTGGCTCAGGACCACCAGCGGAGATGTTGCCGCACATATTAACTGGAATACCTCCTTGCTGTGCTGCCGCCTGCACCACTTGGCCTGGTAATTCGGGAGTCTCGCAGACAACAGGTTTCCACATTCCAAAAGACCTTTGAAACACTGCATTACAGGCACGCATCGACGTCTCGCCCTGCTCGCCTGCCTTGAAGGCCATTGTGTTGAATTGATCAAACTCAGATAGAGTTAGAAAAGAAAATGTGGCCTTTCTCATTTGGATTGTCCGGTCTGTTTAGCTTGGAGCAGACACCAACCGCTGGTTATCTTTGCAGGGCTCTCTCTAATGGAGTTTCTTTGCTCTGTAATGAGCAGCAGTAAAGCCCTGTTCTGGTAATAACCTTGTGGCCAGCAGGCAGCTGCAACCACGTGGCCCCCGGACAAGTTTGCAAGTGTTTTTTTTTCTCTCTTACCATTGTGTTTTGTTGTAAGGAAGGGAAGAACAAATGGGAAAGTGAATAAAAAAAACAATGGAAATTGTGTTTCGTTTTGCTCGCTTCCCTGTGTGTTGCGGCACAGCAGAGGAAGGCTCCGTGACTCACGCGCTGCGCTTCGAACCCGGTGACCTGAGGTCAGTTCATTGCCACGGCTAACGTCAGTGGCGAGTAGTACCCGAACTGGTACTGGACCTCCCCGAAGTTTGCTCAGCCTTAAATTAGTCCTTGGTGCAGTGTGTGTGAACGTTAGCGCTGGGGAGACGAATATGCACGGTGTGACCACAATCCACCCACGTGTGCGCCGTGTCAGCCATGCGAGCTATTCAATCGGGGTGATTGAGTCAATCAGCTTTTAAAAATTTCAATTGCAAGGAACCTTTGAGTTATGTAGCTATTTTCAATAGTTGTCGAACAGGCAGGTGTAAGCAGACAAAGGGTGCAATGTTGGGCCATACCCATGATGGGACGCCAGCCCATTGCAGGACACCAGGGGTAATTTATTCAGTAGATTAATTAACCTAGGCAGTAGCAGCAGCATGTCTTTGCACGGCGGGAAGAAACCGGACTATCTGGTGAAAACCCACTCAGACATGGGCAGAATATGCAAACGCTACAATAAAGGCACTCGGGCTGGGAATCGAACCTGGGACCTTCTTGCTGTGAGGCAGCAGTGCTACCCACTGGGCCACCGTGGCTTTTGCCCCAAAAAACCCACGTATGCTACATTGGGATCTTTGTGTTTGGTTTATTCTTATGACTGTGAACAATGATGTCTTTATAGACAATACCAAACCTTAGCAAGATAACTTTTTGCTTCAGAATGAAGTTGTTTCTTAAGAAAACGTTTGAGCCACAGAGAAAACCAATGCCCGATTTTAAATCCACAACATTTGCAGACAGTGAACACTAGGACTCCTGCATGAACACATGTTGGGTGCTGCTCATCATCTCTATTGCAGACACGTCCACATGCTCATGACGAGGAACCGGTTCCCATTTACAGTGTTCCCTGTGGACTTCCTACAAGGACCTACTCACAGTCGGAAGGTTTGAAGGTCACGTCCTGGTCGGTGGATAAACTTGGCCCATCATCTGTCAGCATGTGAAACATTGGTGGCACTTTGTGGGAAAGCAACATCGGAGGTTTGTGGAATTTCCTCCAGCAGTTTAGAGTTTCCGCGGGAGGTGAGTGCTGCCTCATTGCTTCTCTGAGCAGGAAGAAACTTTGACTTTTGGCCTAGCTGAAAGCAGAAACATATCAAAGCGTAGGCTTCGACCTACACACATTGTGTGCTGTAATTATGCAGTAATTAATATACGCTGTCCATCCTCTTGATGTTTGTTATTTGCTGGTAGAATAAATTGAGTCATTTAACTGGCGTCCCTTTTAAATCGGCTTCCGCTCGCAGACATAGCCTGGAAGTGTGTATTTTTTTTTAAAATGCCTTCCACATCTTACGGTGAGTAAACGATTGGACAATTGTGAGCGCTTGCGCACCAGCAGCCGCCTGTAGGTTGGTCCGTCAAGAACGTGCGTGCAGGGCGGTGTTATCGATCCAATCGTGAAAAAGAACGCAGCGTCTGACGGGTGTTGGTGCCAGCTGACTGCATGGCTGCCTTTCCCCCACCTCTCTGTGGTTTCCTCTTGCCTTTTTAATGATGCAAGTCGTCCCGGATAAGGGCGTCTGATAAGTAATAATTAATAACAATAATTAAAAAGTAAGTACTTGAATAACCAATTGTTTGCTAACGTGATTAAATATTTGTCAGCAATCAACCAACGCGAGCCCGTTGTCAAAGTGCCTGTATGTGGCCCATCTCTTCGAGCATGGCCAAGATATATTTGTCAATAGATCTGTGGGACAGGATGGTAGACGGGCTATCGTACAGCTCGCCGAACTAGAGTTCAGTTCCCTGCTACAGCGGGCGTTTGTGATGCGTGAGAACTACGTAAGGGTCACATTTGCTGGAAAGTGAGACGTGGCATTGGCCTCGGGGTTCGAGTCGAGGGTAAAACCGGATGACCAGGAGAAAGGGTGTTAGGCACCGTTAAGGATGAGAATATGTAATTGGTGGAGAAGAGGAGCAAATAGAACTTTTCAAGAGGTGAAGCTTCCGGATTGTTCTAAGGTTTAATCTCTTGGAAGGTTCCAAAAGGAATGCCGGATATATAGGATAAAATTGGGCGCATGGCGAGATAAAGATGTTTTGGTGGTGAAGCTCACTACGAGTGCGTGTGTTGTCGTGTCGTTAGCATAAAGTGCCTTACCAAAGAGATAACTCCCATGGACTCCGTTTCATTGAAACCAATTCTGAACTGTCCTCTCCATTTACCAATCCATACTGACGATTATGGTGTAATATACTCTAAGATTAAAAAAACAACCCACTGGAGTCCATATAACTGTTGATTAACAATGAGCTGTACTGATATCAGTTTTTATGGCTCGATGCGTGGTGATTGCTTCCGAAAGTTGCTCTTTCAGGACAGCCGTGTCGATTGCTCCTCCTCTCTCCTTTCTGACGTTTCGCCTCCCATCTTGGAGGCATCATCAGGCATCCTGGAATGTTCTTACAGGATGCCTGAAGATGCCTCCAAGGTGGGAGGTGAAACGTCGCGATGGAGAGATCAGTGACGATCGACATGGGTATCCCGAAAGAGCATCTTTTGGAAGCAATCGTCATTGATAATAATAATTGAACTTCGAAAGCGCTTTTCACCCGAGGGTCACAAAGCGCTGCACAGAGCTGTGGAGAGAACGGCATATCAACAACACCAACACAACAACATTAGGACAGTTCAACTGAAAGTCAAATAATGGCAATAAATTATAAAAGGACATAAAATAAGTGATAAAAATAATTCTTCAACAAACAAGGAAGGAATAAAATGTTCACGAGGAGACGGAGGTTGGCAGCGAGCCATGATCCTGGCACGACAACAGTGGAGTCGCATTAACGGTCCTGGCCAGAGGACTTGAAAGCCTTTTGGAACAATTGAGTTTTGAGACGAGATTGCAAGCTCTGGGTGCAAGTAACACGCCAAATTGCACAGCACAAAAATGACAAATAATTCAAGTAAATTAATAAGAGACAAAGAGGTGGGGATCAATAACAAAATAAATAAGCTAACAACGTGTCCCCTCCATATATTTCTTTCTCCACGAAAAAAACTATTACACATCCCATAAGCTCAATGCCCCTCCGGATGAACGGGAATAGAACAGTCATCTCATGGAAACTAGAATAGAGACATTCGGTTTTCAAGAACGGAGTGTGGCTCAGCCGTGATCCATGGATGTGGGGGTGAGTTCTCTATTTGTGTTTCATCTTTCACGCCACTGCCCGACTCGCCGGGGTAAATGCCCTCTCTGTTGCCACGATGATTAAGTCTGCCAGAGGGGGCCAACAGAAACGCATGCGGTTTGATGCATGGATGCGGACACATGGGAGGTAATGTTATTTTCTGTGCCCCAGGGTGAGTGAGTGCATCTGGCTGACCAGTCGCCCATCTCGCAACCGGAAGGCTGCGGGGTTTGAATGCAGCCAATTCCAGGTTTGCCCCAGCCTCGTAGTCCCACAGCAGGAGATAAAAGGGGCCAGACGTTGTGGGAAGTCACTGTCGTTCCTTTTTCCCTCGCTGATGTATTTGGCGGCTATGCTTGTTTTTGTTTGTTCGGTCTTCGTGGAAAAGTTGACGTTCGACTCAATTTGGTCTTAAATGAATTCTATAGAAAACGTAGTGGGTTTTTGTCAATGTACTGCTGGATGAACGATTTTTCACAGTGTGAGTCATGTGGGTTGTTTGAGTATACTTCCCCACACTGGGCAGTGTGTTGGTGATGGTGGGGCGGGGGTGGGAGGGAGGGGGGTGGAGGAGGGGGCTGAATCATTTGAGATACCACTTCTGCCTGATCTTAGTTGTGAACATGAATCAAACTCAGGTTGCTGTAGTCATAGTGCAATGCATGCATCGCTGCACCCTCACTTCCCACATTGTTATGAATAAATAAAAATGTGTGGTTTTCATATGGATATTCTGGTCCTCGTGACAGGAATGTGGAATTTCGAACAAGTGGTTCAGGATCGCCAAATGGAGATGAGTTCTGGTCATTATTGCTCAGTCGAGCGTGGATACATCTTGACGTTGACCGTTTCAGGCATATCTACATTTATACACACGGATGACTGACAATTGGCACACATGATCAGAAATTAAAATGTTGTAATAATAATAATAATTGCACTTGTAGAGCACTTTTCATCCGAGGATCACAAAGCGCTGCTCAGGGCCGTGGAGAGAACGGCATATCAACAACTACAGCAACATCTGAACGGCGCATCAACAACATTTCTTTATAGTCTTTAATCAATAAGCAGCACTCTGCTTTGCGTTACTGTTATTTTCATTTGATCAAGCGATGTGGGCAGATGGTGCAACAGCAGCAAGCACATGAAGTTCGGAGGGCTGATGCCATGGCGTGGCACTGAGCCAGCAACACTTAGAGGCACCGGTTTTAACCCAGGTCGCAGCTACTCCCAATTAGACTGGAGTCACGTGCAACGAGCAGACGGTCACATTCCAGCGGCAAATAACCGCTCGAGTCCACGCGGGTTTTTTTTTGTCAATTCCGTTTGTGTCAGCTCGCACAAAGCTAATGATGATTTTATCTAAAATAGCATCATTCACGCACTAATGTCGGTTTTCACGGCTCGATATGGGTGAATTGCTTTCCATTAGTGTTTTTATATCATTCTTTGTCTTCCCTTTGCTGGAGGCAAATGTATTCATCCTGTACAGGCGGGGCTGTACCTGGGATGGGACGCCAATACATCGCAGAGCACTGGGGGGTAATTTGCTCAGCAGCCCAATTAACCTAGGCGGCAGCATGTCTTGGGACTGAGAGGAAACACGAGTACTCAGTTGTGGATGCAATGTTTGCAAGGTGAAATGTCTCGAAGGAGAGAGGGGTAATGCTCACAACGGTTATCCCGAAATAGCAGCTCTTGAGAGTAAAATTCTCTAATCTTTGTATTTTGTCATTTTGATGAGCGGTGGTGCGGTGGCGCGGTGGGCCCCGCAACTCGTGTCTGTGTGTGGGTGGCCTGTCTGGTGAGATGCCATCCTTTCATTAACTTTCCTCTTGAAGCGCGTGTGACTGTGAGGAGAACTCTGAGCGTTGTCGGATCGTACATGTGAGGGCACCGAAGAAGACCTTCACGCTTTTTGAGCAGGTGGAATTTTTCACTCGTATTAAACGTCCAAAAATAGCGTCCACGGTCATTCACGTCTCCCCATATTTGGTATGCGTTTGTGGCGTGGCACAAAGAATAATTTGTTGGCATTAATGCAGGCACGCTCTGTTTTTCAGATAACATCGCACCGTCGGGTACATTTCAGCTTTTACCTCGTGCGTACGAGTGTCAGAGAATCGTGACGATGATTCCAAACATAACACCTTCGAAATAATAAAATAGGTGTCTTTCAGTGCTTTTGCATTTCACTGCCAAGCAAAGGACCTCTCCACAGGGTGTCGACGGAAAAAATTGTTGGATCGTTTGACCATACTTCACCGCACTGGTCAGTGTGGGTTGCTGAAGGTGGTGGTTGCGCAGGAACCCGTTTGGATACCGCTCGTCACTGATGAGAGTGAAAAACTATGCACGTTCGCTTGTCTGCCTTATATTCCGCGCAATTCCCATACAAATACATGTGTGTTAGTGTATGCATATACATGTATGGGCAGTTTGTTCGTATTGGCTGTTAGTCAGCTCTGCTTAGATCATCAGATCAATTCTGGGTTCCAGCCATCTGTGATTAAAGGACATTTTAAAGGTCGATAGAGTCGTGAATTCATTCACACGACCACCATTGACCATGCCATAGAAAATGTACGTAATGTTACATTTTGTTTTTAACTTATCATAGCCTTTGCCAGCTCCAAAGGGTCAAATGTATTAACACCTCAGATGATTGAGGTGTGGTGAGCCAATTTTTTATGGCGCACACACCATGATCCCATCTAGTACTGGGTGGCAAAGGTCTGTCCAATTGACTGGTGAAGTTCTGTACTCACGTCATGTCATCTTGCATGGGGATTTTTCAATAGGGAATAACCCGTTTGGAACCTACTCAAAGCAATTATTGCCACGCACAGTTAAAACTCGACAGGGCCCTCATGAGAGGAGAGAAAGTTGTGAAACTCACCGAGGCTCTCCTGGTTAAACAAGCGCAATCATCTCATTTCATTGTTAGAAACCGCTTCGTCCTGTACAGGGTCGCGGTCAGCCGAAGCCTACCCCGGCAGATAAAGGGCACAAGGCAGGCATATACCCACGATGAGACGCCAGTCCATCACCGGGCACTGCAGGCAATTTAGTCTGCAAGCCAATTAACCTATGCAGCAGCATTTTTTTTGGACTGTGAGAGGAAACCGGAGTGCCCGGAGAAAACCCACGCGGACACAGGGAAAACATGCAAACTTCACACAGAAAGGCACCCGAACCCGGGACCTTCTTGCTGTGAAGCGACAGAAGCGCAATTATTTTAATAACAATGTCCTGAGCTTTTCTACTGACCGCAAAAGTTCCAGAGAGATGCGTCGCCTCATAAGAGTTGACCAAACGTAGACCAATTTGTTTAGAAAAGAGCTATTTATCATAAAAGAATTTCAAAAAGTGTGCGCACAAAATATCAGCACTGTCTTCAAATATTATCCTATTCCAAACAAATGGCAATGTAATTTATCAAAATGTATAATAATAAATAACAGAATGACAAAACTTAAAGATAAATTTATCCACTCCGTTTTTAAATAGCGTTTTTTTCCCTCTCAATGTCTGTTCGACGTAAAAAAAATCAATTTGTCTTCTTTGTCAAGTGCAAAGATTTGCCCGACCATTATTCTCAAGATAAATATATCCTCGTGACAATAAATAACCATTATGAGCGCACTTTATTTGCCTGTGGTTGCGTGTGCATGCGCGCGTGTGCGATTTTAAAGATACATATCATCAGGATATTAAAGCCGTCGCCCCAGATCATTAATACGTGTCGACATATTCTCCCCACGGTCAAATGTTTGTTGAAATGTTTCCTCTTCGTGCTCTTGACGATAGTTCATGTCCCCGCCCTTGCCCAGCGGTGCTTTCTCCCCAGCAGCGGCAAGGTAGCCAAGGCCCCTTGGGATGCGAGCATCGGTCTTTTTTAGTCGCTGCTGAGAATAATGTGGAATTTCCTGTGATTTATAAATCGCCACGAGTCACTGGGCCCGGCCGCTCACCCCACTTTCTCGGCGCCTGTGCCGTCGTCGCGGTCAAACCAGCCGCGTGCCTGGAAACCTCGACCATCTCTCGCGATGCTGTCCGCTTATTTAAGACTCCGTCCTCCCGTGTTTTCTGCGAGGTCATAGCTGATTTATGAGCTGCAAAAATAATAAGGATTAGTATTCGTTTTGGATTGGGGGGTGGGAGTTGTAGTTTAGCACGCCGTGCTCTGGACCATGTGTGCTAGAGTTCAGTTCCCGGCAATGGCCTAAGTGGATGGCGAGTGATATGTGAATCGGTGATGTTATAATACAATGCGACGGGCATGGTGGCTCAGTGGGTAGCGCTGTCGCCTCACAGCAAGAAGGTCCCAGGTTAGAATCTCGGCTCGGGTGCTGCCTTTCTGTGTGGAGTTTGCATGCTCTCCCCGTGTCCGCGTGGGTTTTCGCCGGGCACTCCGGATTTCTCCCACAGTCCAAAAAACATGCTGCTGCATAGGTTAATTGGCTTGCAGACTAAATTGCCCGCAGTGCCCAGTGATGGGCTGGCGTTCCATCGTGGGTATATACCTGCCTTGCAGCTTGTGTTTGCCGGGATAGGCTCCGGCTCACCGCGACCCTGTACAGGACCAAGCGGTTTGTGACAATGAGATGAGATAATACAATGCTTTCGTATTATTTCTTCAGCAAAGCCTTGTTTTTGCTGCGTGCCAAGATTTATGTCGTGAAGTTCCTATTCGGGAGGTTTGAGCAATGGCTCCATGTGTATTTGTGCCAGCAGCAGGAGACCGCGGCGCCTAGAGAAAACACGAACATTCCAGAAAACAATTTTCCACAATCCACACAATAGTTAATCAGACAATGTGTCCCCTTCACATATCTGCCGGTCCACATAGTAAATAAATGCATTGTTTACACAGCCAGGGGTGGGGGAGGGGGAGCAGGGTTGGGAAGAGCTTCACTGCCTTGGGGGAGCGCATATTCTCGGCAACATCAGAATTAATAATAATAATAATTGCATTTATGGAGCGCTTTTCATCCGAGGGTCACAAAGCGCTGTACGGAGCTGCAGAGAGAACGGCATGCCAACAACAACCACGTCTTCATCTTCATCCGCTTTATCCGGGGCCGGGTCGCG
>JAZEWT010000005.1:20187538-20205118 GCA_036362905.1 Mordacia mordax
TCCCCACGCACCCACCGTGCATGCCGTGTTGTTTTGCTTCGTACATCCGCAGCAGCCTGTACGTGACCGCCCGTCTAAACAGCTCATCGCGGCAGACTCTTAGGAATGCAGGAAGGGGGCGAAACTGAAGGGAAGTTGATGTTTTTGTTATTTAACTAATTCGCGGTCTGGTGCACGGAGCTCTGTTCTGCTCTTCGTCACAAATGTCACCAGCAGCTACATAATTACCGCCACTGTTTTGCTATTATTAGTGTATGATCATCGTTAATGGCCTTCACGCCGACCTCTGACCGCCTCGGCCTGGATTGCTTCTCAAGTACTACTAGATGGCACTGGTGATGAAATAAGCTCCGAGCCGAGAGAACATCTCACAGCTCATCCTCTGTAGAGTTGTCCTGTGACACGATCAGCCAATAGGAACACTCAATGTCAATAGGAACACATTGCATCACTGTTGCAGGGGTCACCGATGGTATTACTGTGACAGCGGCCAGCGTGACCCCCCCCCCCCCTAGTTATCACCACTGCCATCTCTGCCAACTCCATAATAAACACTGCAGCCACTACTCACAGTACTATTGTGTCACGATCACTCCATGAGCACCACCGTTATCATGATCAGGGCAACTTCCCCAGTTAATACCACGGTCAGAGGCAACGCTACCACACATGGCTGCCATCACGATTATTACAGCATTACCACATCACCACCATTACCAACTCCACCACACTCACTACCAACTCCACCATCATCACTTCAAGCTCCATCGTCACCAACTCCACCACCAACTCAAACACTACCGTACTCCCGACTCCACCACGACCAGAATAGTTGCCACTCTTGCGATTCACCACAGGTACACTTAGTCACCAGGCTTGAAAACAACACATTTTCACCATCAATTTTCATTTCGCTCCCACTGGGGGCTCATGTTGTGCCTGTGGTGGTGACACAATGTTGGTTTAACAATAATTGTGTTCAGGATTAAAACAAGAACATGAGTGTTTGGCTAAAACTATTTTGGGCGAAGATTGGAAACAAAAACGAAATGCTTCTTCAACCCAACCTTCTGGCTCTCAGGAAAACCAAATATTGTCGTTGGAGGAGGTGGTGGCATGGCAAGCGGAGGTTTAATTGACAGCATGAGGAGTCATTTAAAGTAACATCGTGTTGGACGATGGGCAAGGAAAATATATTTACAGGCCCAGCGAATACTTTGTAGAAGGGGCCAATTGTGCTAGAGGTCAAACGTGTTTGCCTGCCGCTTGCTGCGGGCTCCGGACAGTCGTGCACGTCAAGATTTGCAGACACCATGTGTGTTATAGTAGGGAGCGGTAGTGTAGTGGATAGCGTGTTGCGCTATGAATCCGGCCACCCTGGTTCTGGGCTTCTTCTAGGTAGACTAAGCCTCAAATGAGTACCTGCTGCTTTGTGTTAACATTGCCACCAAGGGTACAACGGTGGCCGGGCATGGTGCTGGCCGCCCACACCTTCCGGTGATGGGGTTTATAGGTGTTTGCTAACAGTATTTTACCCAACAGTCTGTTAAGCCTATGTGGGGGTAAGGGGTGGGAGAAGTTTATCTTTGTGAGTGGGTGACGCTGTGGTTTAGAGAGCTTGGCTCCGAGTAGGAATGTTGTGAGTTTAAATCCCGATTGAGGTCATCTTCCATTGTGGGTGGATGAAATATAGAACGAATTTGAGGCACGTGAACAGAGGCTATGCCTCGTGCCACTGACCCTGATCTTGGGACAATTTCACCACGAGCTCAGGGCCACCAACTGAGATGAGGGTTATTGCTTAGTTGTTAGAGCACAAGAGACGATTTGACCAGATGTGGCTTTGATGTGTTTGTGTGTTTGCGTGTTTGGTCTGTTTGTGGAATGTCCGTGGTTGTGGGTTTATGTCTGTGGAGTCTATGCGTATCCGTCTGTGGTCATTTGTGTTGGGCTTGGCTGCAGAGTTTTCACTTCAGATCAATCGAGCAGCATTACCTACCTCATCATCAGCTGCGTACCATTGTTTGCAAGTTACTTGGCCAGAGTTGTGCCGTGCGGTTGCGTGTGTGCTTGCAAAACGTGGACCCCTCCGAAGGAACGTCTGCACCAGTTTGAAACATTCAGGTTGGTCTGCCTACGACTCGTCCTGGGCTTAAGCAGGCTCACAGCCCTTTGAAAAATGTGAACACTGTTCTGTCGGTGAGCTCCTGGTAATGTTAGTCTCCATACCCAGCCGACGCATGCCCATGCAACGTCTGTTTAGCCAGATAAAGGGAGATAAATAGGTTGTGGCAGGAGTTGGAGGAGAAATGCGTGGAGTAGGATGTCGATCCCATTGGAATTACCAATGGTTAACTGGTACCAGCGGTGTCGACATCGGCCAGTGTGGAGGAAGCTCGTGAAGGACTCTTGAGGCCAGTTTGAGGAAGTCGTCCTCCCAGTGTTGAGCAGAAGTCCATCAACATCTCGGTCAGTCCCGTGCTCTGTCAGCGTGCCTTCAACACTCTACGTGGGCTCAGAGTTTACCTAGCCTGGCACAAACACTGTGGTGATGTCGCCACAACTCAATGACAAATTGTGTTTCCTGTGTATATGTTGTTTTTCGTGTGTGTATTTGTAGCATGTGTACACGTGTGTGCGTGTGTGGTTGTGGTGGTGGGGAGCGGTGGCCCAGCGGTGAGTGCTCTGGGGCTACAAACCCGGCAACACGAGTTCGAATCTCGCTCACGGCAAACACCAGTGACGATTTTCTGGACCGGTCCAGGGCCTCCCCAAGGTCGACTCGGCCTCAAATGAGTAGCTAGTGCAGTGTGTATACATTTCTACTAGGGAGACAAAGGTGGCCGAGCCTGGAGCTGGTCACCCACCTCCTCATGTGCCGTGTTGACCTTCAATAGGTGCTTGCTAACGATACTTGGCCTTAAAGTCTGTTAAGGCTATATGGGGGATCTTTGTCTTTGTGGCGCATACAAGTGGGTGATTGTGTTTGCCGCGTAAGTGCGTGCGTTTTTATTTTCGTGCACTGTAACTGCGTGTGTTTGTATGGTTCCCTGAATGCAGTCCCTTTTAGCTCAAGTGATGGCCCTTCAAAAGCATAACTTGAGCCGTAGGACCCTGTCTCTCTGCGTGAAGAGTGCGCCCGGGCACTTGGTGAATTGGGTCCTGCTCTGGCAACCGAGTGAGCTGTGAGACAGGAATGGAAGTGACATGAGCTAAGCAGTATTTCAAGCATCGCACTGTGAACCCAGGTGCCCTGAGTTGGATTCCTCGCCAGGGCTAACGTCGCAGATGTGTGTGACGAGATGTCTGAACAAGAGCAGCGCTGGCGGAATCGGTTATGAACGCGGAAACCCAAGTTCGAATCCCGTTCATGGTCAGCACCACTGTCAATCATCTGAACCTGACCTGTGCCTCCCCTGGGTCAATTTAGCCTCAAATAAGTACCTGCTCATCATCCTTATCAAAACCCGCCTAATCCTTAACAGTGTCGCCTATCCTGGGAGACAAGAGGGTGCAAGGTAGGGCTATACCCAGGATATGACGCCAGTACATTGCAAGGCATTGGGGGCAATTTACTCACACACATACTTAATACAGAAAGGCACACAAGCCGGGAATCGAACCCGCGTTTTTTGTTGATGTGGGGTGACAAAGCTATTCACTGTTGCACCGATAAACATTGTCACCCGGGAGATGAAGGCAGCTGGGCGTGGTGCTAGCCACCTACTCCCTTGCATGCCTTCATGGATTATTGCTACGAGTACTTGCCCCGACACAATGTAAAGGCTATACCGGGGATATTTGTTTCACTTCACATCTCCGCACTGAGCAATGTCGTACGTTATGGTTGGACAATGAACCCCATGATTAACATAGCATGTTTCATCCAGCAGTGGATAGTCAAGCTCCGGGGCTAAACTTTGAAGTTGAAATACTACGGTGTGCGAGCGTAGTGATGCCGCTGCGATTCATCCGTGTCTCCGATCCCAGCCTCCTGGGTTTTCTCCCCGTGCACCGACAACGTAAGCTGCGCGTGACATTGAAACCCTGCCCCGGGCCACCGTAGGTCAACCCTACCTCAAACGAGTACCTCAGGTGGTGTGTAAATGTCAGCGGTGGGTAGACGAAGGTGGTTAACTGGCTTGTTGGCCAGATCACCCCCTCGTGTGTCATTCTGGCTTGCGTAAGGTGGGCCCCCCTTAACAGAACCTACCACTGCATTATTTAAGGGTGTGTTGTCTCTGTGGGGCAGTGTGATGAAACGGCAGGACACATCGAAAAAGGTTAATTTTTTTTGCTTCTTCTCATCGTCCTGTTCGTGAGCTCGCCTCTGCTCTTGGGGAGATCGGGGAAAAGGGCAAATTCAGTGACAGATGCCATTCTCCACGAAGGCGATGTCATTTCCACGGCACCTGTGTCAGGATGTGTGCCTGATCTCTTGAGAGAAGCAGTGCAAACTGTTCATTTGTAAATATACAAATCTATATATATAATTAATCACGTGCTAATAGTCATGTCCACATTGATGGCACCAGGTTCGAAACCTTCATGAGCACACCTTTTATCTGCACAACACCGGGGCACGTACGTCTTATTTCAGCTTTACTTGCCACTTATTGATTCCCGTTCTGAAACTTCAGAGGGCCAGTGACATTCCCCAAAAGGACATCTGGAAGACACCCAGGTCAGAGCAGTCATGTGAGCAGAAAACGTTATCAACAAGAAATATCAGAAGAACGTTTTTACATGCTTGGGACCAGGTGGCCTGCAGGGCAGAAGGCGCTCTTCCTTGTGTTAGAGAATGGCTCATAGAAGCAGGGATCACAGTGCTACCTCTGAGATGCCTTTAGGTGACCTTTGCTCCTCTTTGGCGTGAGGAAGTTGGAAGGAGCCATTTACAACCTGCGCTGCCACTAAGAGTAAGGAACAGTGTTTGTCACATGACGGTCGAACCCACGGTTTTAAAAAAAATTTGCTTTGAGCTGGAGTTGAGTCAAAAGAGAAGAATTCGTTATCAATACCCGCTTAATCGTGTGCAGGGTCGCAGTGAGCCAGAGCCTTTCCTGGTAGACACAGGGTACAAGGCCGGGCTATATCCAATTCGAAAGCCAGTCCATTGCAGGGTGCCGGGGTTATTTGAGCCGGCCAATTAAAATCTAGGAAGCACGCCTCTGTACTGTGGGATAAAACCGGAGTGCAGCTCACCCCGACTCGAAGCCAGGTTCTTAACGTTGCCAGTGCAGTGTCTTGTGCCTTCTGAACCCACGCGGCCTCCTCGCCGTCCATTGTGCCAGGTTGCTGCGCTTTGTCCGCCGGGCGCTCTGCTCGTTATTGCGGGCGACGCTCTTTCACCGTCCGCTAATGCTGCCTCCGGGTCACGTCACTCACGACGCGCACGTTGCGTGCAGCATCACCCCCGGCGCCCTCGCACCGACGCACAAAGACAAAGATCCCCCGTGTAGCCTTAACAGACTGTAGGGTCAAGCGCCGTTAGCGAGCACCTATGAAGGTCGACGCGGCACAGGAGGAGGTGGGTGACCAGCGCCACGCTCGGCAGCCTGTGTCTTATGAGTGGCAATGTTTACGCACTGCAATAGGTACTCATTTGAGACTGAGTCGATCTAGGGGAGGTCCAGAACCGCTTCAGAAAATCATCACTGGTATTTGCCCTGAGCGGGATCCTAACTCGGGTCGCCGGGTGTGTTGCCCAGCGTGCCAACCGCTGTGCCAACCACTGTGCCACCTCTCCCGACACACGCGCACACGCACGAGATATTTTCCCCCGCAGAAAGGCTCAATCACCGCCGAGTCAGTTTCCACAGAGCTGTGATTATTCAATTCCCACCGATCTCAGGCGTGCACATCCTTAAAAAAAAATGTGCTTGAAAACTTACGGAGTACATTATTTTTCTTTGCACGTAACAAAGTATCTACCAGGGTTTATGTAGCGGAGTTGGCCAAGAGGGAACGGAAGTACCATCCCTTCCCAGCACGCGTGGCGGCAAAGTGTCCTTTTTTTGTTATAAATAACGCCAGAGCTTGTGGTGTTCGGTTGTTTCGTATGCTGTGGCCGCGTACAGTGGCACAGATCATTAATCCCGTCACTATGAAGGAAGGGTCCGGCGGATCACTTTGGGTTCTGTCTGAGCTCAGACTTCCAAAACCTGCTGGGCTGTGGTGAGTTGGCCAGGAGATGGCAGTACAACAAGTAGGCGTGTGACCTGTGTGTTTTTTAAATGAAGTTTTCACTGCTGTGGGCGGTATTTTCCAGGTCCTCCACATTTCTCTGTGTGGAACATAAAAAAAATCGCTGTAAGTAATTAACAGACTGTTCTGGCAGCAGTGTGCAAAACAGTTAAATATATATATATATGCATGTATACTTTGAGGCAATGGCTCGAGTTTCAATATCATTGGAGCATCTGTCTTGTAATTAGAATCTTCAAAGCTCGAACATTATCATCCCACCAACGTTCATACAATGAGCATAATATTACGGGAAGACTGCAGTGATTGTGCTATAGATAGATCGACCCTTGCCTTTGAAATGTGGAATTTTAACTGTCTTAGAATCTGCACGGATAAGCACAGCCTAGTTTTGTAGCGCCTAGACATATTGTCATCCGCCATGATCTCTGCACTGCTGGATGAAGGCCTTCCCAAGCCATCGCTATTTTTTACATTCCTACAATGCAACAATCTGTCTGCTCCTTGCTATGAAATTATAAGTTGTTTCATGAAAATTGGTTTGCTCGGTACTCCGGTTCCCGCCCACTGTCTAAGGACACGCTACCTATGGTGCATTGTAACGCTCACTAAATTGTCCTCCCAGACTGGAACAGACTGGCATTTATTTGGGGGTTTAGCCCTGCCTTGCACCCTCGGTCTGTTAGGATAGGTGTAAGCTTACTGCAGTCCTGTACAGGATTACGTGGATACCGATGATGAATTAAGTGATAAAGTAAATAATAAAGTAATTCTTGAAAATTTGATTTGAGATGTAAAATCATAAATATAAATGGAGACTATGTTAACACGCACAGATGTTCTGACGACTACAGTTGTCGTACCATCCAATTGAAATGAACTCTGGGAAGTGCTAAGAAAAGTTATGCTCTCTCCACAGCTCTGTGCAGCGCTTTGTGACCCTCGGGTGAAAAGCGCTCTTGAAGTATTGTTATTAATAAACATCCTGCGATGACTGCGCCTCAAAATAATAATAATAATAATTGCATTGCTATAGCGCCTTTCATCCAAGGGCCACAAAGCGCTGCACAGAGCTGCGGAGAGAACGGCGCGTCAACGAGACAAGAGCGGCAAATCAGCAATAACGTTTTCTTTTCTTGGAGGTTTAAATAAACACGTGTGCATCCAAATTAAGTACAAATATAATTTTGAGCTGTTTGTCGATCCACTGATGGACGAATGCCTCCATGTGCGACTTTGGTCACCGCGGTTGTTTTGGCCATGCTTCACCACGCAACTTGGCGTGGGTTGGTGAGGACACCGCTCGCCACTTTGCGTTGTCCTTCGCCGGAGGTTGAACTGTCACCGCTTTCACGCGAGGGACCCGCAGGAGCGTGAGGCCAGGCGGGCACGTCTCCCGTCCCGGTCGCCCAACCCACGGGCACCCTGTGGCCCCCACGCTTGGTGAGGCCCTGCATAGTGTCACGGTTGTTGGGTTGTCAGAAGAACAGAAAAAAAACGCATCTCGATCTGATGAATTGTAATCTCATGGCATTCATGGCCCAAGGCCTGGCACATTTCATAATTAATGCGCCACGTAGTTATTAATTAGATTTCTCTTTACGTTTGCTACTGCCAGCACGTACGCTATATATGTCTGTTTTATAGAGGTGCGCGTTCCGAAAGAAATTAAGCATTACCGTCTTGGCATATCGCTGCTCCCGATGGCTCTGCCGGGTCATTGTTAAGGGCAGTGGAACGTTAGTTTGTGGGATTATGAGCGTGAATTCCACTCCACACAGACCACGCTCTGAGAACATTTCACTGCTCAAGTGAGCGATGGGTTAGCGTTGCCACTTGTCCTGTTTGCTTTTTTCAGAATCGGCTTCCTTTTTGAGGAGACAGCTGTCCAGGGAAGTCTGTTTTCAGGAACCATTCAAAGTCTTGGGTGTTGCCAGTTACACATCCAGTCCTCCCTCTCTTATTCTGTTTAGCCCCATTATACGTTTTAGTGCCTCCGAGGTGACAACCCCAGCAATGGGGTGGTGCACATCTCCATTTCTGGGTCTGAGTTAGTGGATGGAATGACGCATTTGCGTGAGAGTGGTCATTTCCTTCTCAATTTGCAGCGTGACCACTATTTACTTTTCACAAAATGCTGCTTGTTTCATTGACCCACGAGGGAGTGATGAGCTCACGTCCGCAATCTCCAAATTGTGAGACAGGTGCTGCAAGCATAGTTCCAGTCGACTGGCTCGCCATAGTATGAGCAATCATCATCATCGTCATTATCAAGATCCGCTTAATCCTGTACAGAGTCGTGGGACACTGGAGCCCATCCTGGCGGACAGAGGGCACAAAGTGAGGCTATACCCATGATGTGATGTCAGTACATTCGCAGGGCCGTACGATTAATGTGCAATAATTTCAAATAATGAAAATTTAAAGTGCTTGGACAATTCATTGCTGGATGAAGACCTCTCTCCTCATGTTTGTCTGACGATATGTCACCATACTGGCTGATGCAGGCTAGTGTAGGTTGGTTTTTAGGACCATTGTAGCGATCAACCAAGTCTGATATTCGCGGTGACCATGGATTAAACTCACATTTCGCTGCGGCGATTTGTAAATAATTGTGTGATGCGCAGGCAAACCTGTAACCATAATTGGAAGCTTGATGCTGTATACCAAGTTGATGCTGTGGCACAGCGCTTGACATACATTTGAAGTAAGTCCTTTGTCAGTTGAGTTGTTACGTAGCCCGCCGTCATAATTTTATGGTAGATAACAGAATTGCCTTATGTGTGGAAGGGAAGTGAGTGTCGACTTGTGAATAAACCAGTCTCTGTCATAGGAATATAGAATTTCCAAGATTGGCTCAGGATTTCCAGTGGAGATGCTGTCGGTGTATTACATCGGAGTGGATTGGTGGCGCAGTGACTTGCTGGCTGCAGCTGACATCGGTGGCGAGCGATATTTAAACCGGTCCTGGCTCTCCTTTGCGTTCACACACGTGCATTGGCCGACATGGAGACGCAGGATTAAAAAACCCTCATTGGCCACAGTACATGCAGAGGCCTCCATTTGGTGGGGCATTTTACAAACGGCCTAAAATAAGTGTGGTAGTGATAATAACGTGGGGCGGCGCAGTGAGTAGCACTGATGCCTCACAGCACGAAGGACTCGGGTTCGATTCCCAGCACGGGTGCCTTTCTGTGTGGAGTTTGCGTGTTCTTTCCCCGTATCCGCGTGGGTTTTTGCCGGGTACCCCGGTTTCCTCCCACTGCCCAAAGACACGCTGCTGCCGAGGTTAATTGGCCTGTTGAGTAAATTGCTCCGAGTGCTCTGCGTCGTACTGGCGGCACACCATAGGTATAGCTGCGCCTTGCACCCTTTGTCTGCCGGGACAGGCTGCGGCCCCCCCCTTGACCTTATACAGGATGAAGCGGGTACTGAAAATGATGATATTAAGGTGCCTCTGAAGTCTCAATATACTCATCTGCCGGTCGCTATGCGATGCATCATTGGCATCTACCAATGCACCTCTGCTTTGCCTCACCCCTAGTCCAATGTGGTTGAGTGTATTCAAAATCCGCATTGGTGAGAAAAATAAAGAACCACCCGGCACATTGCGGTGGACAATCCACTTGCCCTTGATCGATGGGTATCCATTCTAAATATATGCTCTCTAACAGCCCTCGTCTCCATAGCCTTTGGCTAAATGGAGGACATGTTTATTCTTCACGTTAATCCGTGCGGGAATCTCACAGTCATTTTCCACGGGCCTGCATAGGAGGGCCCCCACAAACGTCCTGTGGCCGTTCAGAGCGGACTTCTTGTAAACACCTCTCTTGCGCCTCTGGAGAATGCGTCATCCCCCGCAAGGTTGTGTTCAGTAATATTCCATAGATTCATCGCATTCTTCGTAAACGTTGCGCTTTCTCATGGGCAGCAATAAATATTCGCGCTTGGATGTGATTGCGCTCGGAGGATTCCTGCCAAGGGCACATTGCTCGGCGCAGGTCTAATTTTAGTTGGTGCGGCAGCAGGGAGGGCCGCTGCATTCTTCCCTTAGCGGTGGTGAATGTTACATCTCTGGTCGACATTCAGAGAAGCGGCTGAGGACGCTGGACGGTAGTTTCTGACCATACACTGTCTTCTTTCACCCATGCTTTCCTGCCACATTTAAACAGTTTCCCGAAACCCATTTAATGCTTTCCAGCTTCTACGGAGGGAAGAGGAGCAAAACAGCGATTTAATTTGACCTAAATCCAAAGAAAGTGCTGCCGATGCAAACTGCCGACTCATCATTGTAATCACTCTGCGCATCACTTTGCAACTTGGGAAGTGACGGGCGATGTTTTGGGTTTATATTTGGGATTGATGATTGCTTCGAAAAGCCGCTCTCTCGGGACAGCCGCGTCGATCGCTTCCACTCACACTGCGCCTGAGGATGCCTCTAACGTGTGAGGCGAAACGTCGTGAGGTGGAGAGAGGAAGCAAACGACGCGGCTGTCCCGAGAGAGCAGCTTTTCGAAGCAATCATCATGCATTGAGCCATGAAAACCTACATCGTTATGTTTTGGATTGTTAAAAAAATCTCTCATTGTGAGAATTGAGATGTTCTCATCTCATTGTCTGAAACCGCTTAATCCTATATAGGGTCACGGTGAGCCGGAGCCTATCCCGGAAACACAGGGCGTAAGGCAGGAATACACCCGACGACGGGACACCAGTCCATCGCTGGGCAATTGAGATGTTGCTCATCTCCTATTTACAGCCATGAGTCAGTGGTGGAAATTTCGCACATAGTATGGCAGAGCAAGTCTGTCCGTAGGACAACCGTTGTTGACATCCCCACAATATTGTTGCAGTTTTATCTACCCCAGAGGGATGACTGGCTGAGTGAACCGCAATAACCAAGAGTGGAACTCACAACATTACAAAGTGAGTCACTCTATTTATTACTGAGCCACCGGTCTGAATTGATTACCATGTAACAAATCTCATTTCAACGGCTGATAAGCTTGTCACCTAGGTGAGCGCAGTTGCAACTTCAAAACTACCTCTGCAGTGTCATCTGTGCAGCGCTCTGTGACCCTCGGGTGAAAAGCGTTCTAGAAATGCAACTATTAGAATTATTATCTATAAGTGCAAACATTATTATTTTCCGGGGACCGTTTCCCGACTTGTGATGACTGCTCCGCTGCGGATAGAATTTCATCTTTTGACCTGACGCCGGCGGAAATGGTTGTCGTATAGCGATGCATAATTTACACCACTTGCTCAAGGCTACAAGTACAGAGCGGTGCATCTCAATGCTTTTCCGAGCAGGGATGCGCTTTGACATGACTTGAAAATGACACTGGTTTCTCAAATGGCTTCTCATCTGGCTTATAAATGAAGGCCATTGCTTCGCTGATTGATTTATACAACCGAATGCCCCAAGGTTAGGCCAGGGACCACGCGTTGCCGTTGCTATTGCACGAAGCCATCTGCGCACATCCCTGAAGCTCGCAATCATTTCGCGGTCATCATTGCAAGACTATTATTGTTAGCCTCGTCAGTAAGACATTGAACCTCTCATTTGCAGACCTCTTAATGGAAAAGTATCGCCGATCTTTTTTGCGTTGCCCGCAATGCGCCCAACCCCCGCCGCCAGATCTGGGAAGCTAAGCTGGAATTGAGCCTGTCCAGTGCTCGGGCACGTGACCGCTGTGGACCTCTGTAGGATGACGTCATCAGCGCAGTGCAGCGGAAGTCCGCTTTTCGTACTCTACAATGCTCAAGAGTCTACGCTCCCCGTTTTCGCAAACCCGCGCTGGCCCGCAGGGGTGAAGTACGGCCAAATAGTCCCCACGATCCGTGCAGCGTGGGGAAGCCGCCGCCCAGCAGTGGGTTGGCATCGAGTGCCGTGCATGGATGTCGCGTTGTGCGCACGGTCCGTTCTAAATGAACGGAACGCACCGTGCCGGCACGCACTCTGCAATCAGAGAGGTTTGTTTGTTGTTTCATCGTCGAACAGGACTCATTGACAAACGCTTTCCCTATGAGAGGCCCCCCCTTTGTCTGCATTTCTCTTCGTTTGCAGGAATCATTGGCACTTTCGATTCAATTATTGGGGCCGGCTGTAAATAAGGCCCCATCTAATGGGATGTATGGGCACATCTTATTTAATTACGGGTGCGTGTTCGGTGTCATTCTCGGTTGTGGAGATGTAACGGCCACCCGGGCGCGAAAATGCCGGGCTTGCGACGCCACGTCTCCCTACCGGAGCACCGGCGCCATGACCACCCACCCACCAACCAACCATCATCTGCAACCCCTTCCATCCTCCCCACCCCGACAACAACCGCCATTTGCCCCTAAGTGGGGGTAACGTCACCGCAGAGCCTGTGCCAGGCCATATGCACCGGGAGGCCACGTGAAGTGTTGAAGGGTCGCTGACAGGAGGTCACGGCACAAACCCAGGTGTTAGGGGTTGCCTGACTGAGATGACTGGCAGGTGCACTGTCTAGGCTCCCTACTCTGCCAACCAGTTGTGTTTTAGGTGCCCGGCGCTCGGCTCGTTGTTGTGAAAGTCGCTCCTCTGCTCTCGGCTGCTGTTGGAGAGTGACTGCTTTCAACTGCCCAGTAGTCTCCTTCACGCGCCTCCTTCTCAGTGTCGGATTTTGACACCACTGGTAGCAGTCTGCAACAAGTCCACCCAGCTTCAAGTCCTGCTGTGCCACATCAGTCCACCTCTTCTCTAGCCCATGTCAGGCCTGTTTAACTCCCTTTATCCTGCAAAAAACATAAGCTGATTGGGCATGCAGTGGCTGGGCATGTGGGTCACATGACCCAGCCACCGCAGCCTCACATACCGGAGGAGCTTACCAATAGGACCTTGTCATGATGTTTTGAGAATGTGTGAGCTCTTCACATAATCCAGTCTGGTTGAACCCAGGATGGATCATAGGCAAACCAGCGGGAAAGTTTAGCAATGGTGCAGATCATCCGTCAGGGGGGTCCACGTCTCACAAGCATAGAGAAGAGAGGGCAAGACTGCAGCTGAGAAGACCAAAAGTTTCGTGTGGAGGACAGACCAGGCAGCTTCCAGACTAGCCGATGAAAAGATAATGCCTCCTATCTGGTTTTTGAACGGTTCTCTGCTGCTGAACCAGTACTGGCCATAAGCATACTACCAAGGTATGGTAACATCACCACTCTCTCGACAACTGCCCCATCACTTTTGGAGAGCTGAGGGGGTGGAGAACTTGATGGCACAAAATACTCAGGGCAGGTGCTTGGTTTTTGTGGGACTGATGGTAAGACCCCACCACTTTGCGGCATGCTCTTAAGTTAAACAGCAGAGCCCCCAACTCCGACTCAGAGTGTGCAGCAATTACCAAATTGTCGGCGTAAATAACATGTTTGGCAAATGGAGAGCGATACCTTGACCGCACCCATGCGTCCATCAGCCTCTCGTTGTACCTGTGCAAGATGGAAATTTCACTGGCACATCCATGGAAAGTCTCTCGAACTACGTGGTCAAAAAAGATGTTAAATAATGTAGGAGCCAGAGGACATCGCTGTCGCACCTCAAGGTGAACAGGGAATGGCTCCTGACCACGTAGCTTTACCTGGGCTTGCCCATCGTCATGCAGGTCCTTAATGAGAGTGAGTCATAGACCCTGAAAGCACAAAGAACAACCCCTAGCCCTGGCCTCTACTATATGTTGTCTGTATAGTCTGCATATTTTGCCCTGCCCTGTTGAATGTGTATTCAGCCTTGTTTCTGGTTTTGCACCGGAGACCATGAGAAACGTAATTTCGTTCCTCTATATACTGTAATTGTATACGGATGGGATGACCATCAAGTTTATCTATCTATTGATGGTATCGTAGGTCTTGACCAGGTCAATAAAGCAGAGATGCATGTTTTGTTGTATTTTTCTACACCTCTACCCTAGCAGGCGAACAAATAATATTGCATCTGTGCAAGGCTGCCTCAGCCTGAAGCCACAATGGGCTTCTGGAAGCCTCTGCTCAGCGTGCCTGGCAAGGCGATGTTGAATGGTCCTTGCTGTGACATTTTCCAGCACACTAAGGAGCGAGATGCCCCTTGTAGCTGTTATAATCGGTGGGGTCTCCTTTTTTAAAGAGGGGGGGCTACTAGGGTATCTGTCTATTCCTGTGGAATTTGTCCTGTGCTCCAGACTGTTTTAATGATGTTATATAGGGCAGTCTGCAGACAAACACCACCTTTAGCATTTTGCTTGGAAGATCGTCTCTGCTCTGTGTTTTAACATGTCTCAGGCTTTGGACCACATTACATACTCCCTCTATAGATGGCACCTCTGCTAGCCACTCACAGGAGGTGGCTACTTCTTCAATTATCTGTGGAACTGCAGCCCAAGCAGGATTACCCCCATGTTGTCCTATGGTGTTATCTGAGTCAAGAGGGTTCCCCTCCGCTAAGACCTCATAGAAATGCTCTGCAAACCTTCAAACTTGTTCCTGGGGGTCAGAGATCCAATCACCATTTAACCCCCTTTAAGGAAGGTAATTGATGCGGCATTGGCAGCCAATCTTTTGATGGGATTTAAAAGTGATTTGTGATCATGGGCTACTGAGGCAGAATCCATCTCCTCAGTAGCATACGGCCACCACTCATCCTTGCAATGCAGCACAGCTCTCCAAACCTCCAAGCGAAGGCTGCGGTAAGCCACCTCATTTTCCTGTGTGGGATATTGCAGACAGTGGGAGTGGGTCTGCCGTTTTCTCTCCGCTAGCTTGAATACCTCCTCCGTCAGCCAGGGTTTCTGAGGAGTTCTGGACCGTGCACCCAGTACAGCCATTGTAGCTACATGAGCCACAGCCCTAAACCTCATCCATTTTCCCTTCATATCAGGAGGAGGGATAGGACGATGCCAGCCCCATCTGCCAATGATAATGATATTCTCGCTTGCAGCTTTAATTAGCCACCTGAGACTTGGTCATTCTAGGTTTGAATGGGGTGCTTGGTGAACACCCACCACTGCCGTGGAAGAATGGCCGGTGGATCTTAGAGATGGCAAGCCGATGGTTAAAGGGCTCCATGGTAGGTCCTGGTGTCAAGGACTATGGCCCACATCTGCTGCTCCACCACTCTGTTTCCCAGAAGATGTTCTTGCTTGGACCCAGTATGCATCCATAATGTTGTGTCGATGTGCCGATGACGGAACAGCACGTTGGTGATTACCAGTCCATGGGCTACATAAGTCTAGCAGCCTCCTGCCATTGTTGTTGAGTTGATATGACCCATGCCTTCCCATCACTCCAGTCCAGATGTCTGCATCCTGACACACTAGGGCATTAAAGTCATCAAACAGGATGAGTATCTCGAGGAGCCACTTTAGCCAACACCTGGCACTGAAGGTCATAGAAGGCATCTGACTCATCGGCCTTTCCTGCATCCCTCTACCGATGTTTATCTCAGTGTGGGTGTAAGCCATCACCACCAGCATCCCTCGCCTCCCCTTCATTGGGAGGCGAGCCCACAGAAGCCTGAGACTCGCAGGTTCCCACACCGCAACGCCACTCACCAACCCACCATCATCTGTAACCCATTCCATCCTCCCCACGACGATGACTCCGGTATCCCAGCCGTCACCTCGCTTTTCCAGCACCCGCACGCACCCCAGAGCTACCGCCCACGCACGTCACGGTCACCTACCCCCCCAGGTGCTAATGACTGCAAGTGGCTCGTAGTGCGAGAACCCAGATGAGTTATTGCGCCGTCGCTGCGTCCTCTGCGGCCAGGCTCAACGCGCCGCTTCATTATTGTTGTCCATTGTCTGCAGGGTCCCCCACGGCCCCACGCAGGGGTACGCTCACTCACGTCGTCTACGGGGCTTCTTCCGCTGGTTTTGTGCTGCCCCTCGTCTGTCTCTGTCTCGGACCCGGCCAACAACTTTGTTGTCTGGATCGCAGTGCTATTGTTTTTTTTTCTCCCGCATTCATTTTGTTGAGGAAATTCAAACCACCACAGCATTTGCTATAGACTAGCACCAATGTGAGAATTTCCATGTAAGAGCTGTTCTTTCAGTATAGCTGTGTCGATCGTCTGTCCTCTGAGAATTGCCTTCAGAACACCTGACGATGTCTCCAACATGGTAGGCGAAACATCACAGGAAAGGAGGAACACTCGACACGGCTACCCTGACAGAACCACTATGGAGAAATCTGCGTCATTCCATGTCACATTCTATAGGTTCACACCAATGTGGATTTTTGTACTCGCAGCACCAGATCATCTTATCATAGTAGAGTCTACACATTGTGTAGATTAGCATTATGCCACCGTGGAGTCAATGTATTCTCACTACAGTAGCGTTTTCAGATTTATATGGCTGAGTTGTATATTTCGACAACATTGACTTCAACAGCTTTATACAACTTTCCAATACATTCGGAAAATAAAATAAGTCACAGCTCTTGGTCATCTCTCTGCTGGCTGAAGGCCTATGTACCCATGCTCTGTTTGTCAAGCGGATTGGTGAAGGGGGTGCAGGCCCTGGACCAGTTCAGACAATTCTTGCCATTGATATTAGGCCTTGCATAGAATCACACTCAGCCTGCAGTGCATCGTTGTACCGAACTGATTATTTGAAACATTAAAGCTCTAAACTGAGGTATCAGAGCCTCGGTTTATCACAGTTTTTATCAGCGGTTTTGCATCCAACTTTGTCTAAAAACTATACGGAGCACTGCACGCACATTTGTAAGCTGTGCTGATAAGTTTTGCCAAGATCGGTTTATTATATGTTCAGTTCACTATCAGTACTCACTTAATCCTGTACTGGGCCGTGGGGGGCCAGAGACTATCTCGACAAACAGAGGGTGCAAGGCAGCACTGTACCCAGGGTTTGACGTCAGTACATCACAGGGCACTTTCTGGGGGGTAATTTACTCAGCAGGCCAATTAACCTAGACTACGCGAACACGGGGAGAGAGAACACGCAAACTCCACACAAAAAAGGCACCCGAGCCAGGAACCGAACCCGAGACCTTCTTGCTGTGAGGCAACAGCTTACTGCGCCACCACGCCGCCTTCGTTAGATGTTGATGTTTATTATGTTGATGTTAATTATAACAGCAGAAAATGCAAGTTCTGGGTGCGGGATTCCTGCGATACAATGGACGTTAGAACTGACCGGCTCAACAACGTATAAAATCACAAGGTAAATAAACTCATAGCACCGAGTTGTGCAAAAATGAAACCCTAACAATGATCATAGGATACAAAGCAGTGGAATACATTGAAGAAGATTATTGCATAATAAAGCGAGATAACATGTGCAGCCCTTCAAAACACCGAACAATATTTACAATTGCAGCTCGGCGAATGTTGTATGTCTATTTGTGATGTAG
>JAZEWT010000005.1:20209168-20224409 GCA_036362905.1 Mordacia mordax
ATTTAAGCGAAGATTCCCGTTACATCGTGGGATCGTAATCTACAAAGAGCATCTGCGCCTTTAAAGATTCGCTTCATCCTGGAAATGCAATTTGCCAACGCGTGCGCTGTGGCGCTGGGACATTACTCTGCCGAGAAGCAGGAGAACCTAACGAGTCGCAAGATTTGTGCGCGCCGTGCTGTGCTCTTAATAAACGGGGAATGAAAATGAACGCTCTCAAGTGATAATACCCAGATAACAGTATTCCGTTCCCCTTTATGAAACGCGCACGAAAATGTACAATTGTGCGTTACTCTGCAGCCTGCCGTTTGGCGCCCGGATCCCGCCGCGGAGAGCGGGGCGGCGATTGGTCTTGCACTAGCTGGCACGCGTGGCAAGGGTTGGCTCTCGCAGTGGCAGCAACAAGCGGCGGATGGTAATTTCGCATTGTAGCCGTGCCTGTTAACAGGTGGCCCGCCTCACCCTCGTGACCTCTCTTCCCAGGCCACCTCGGTCCCGTTGTTTATTTTTTTTCTTCTTCTTCTAATAACGGCGAGCAGCACGGGGCCCGGTGTTGATGAGCTGTGCGGACGCTGCTTGTGCAGGTGGCACCGCGGATGTGCTCACCTTTGTCAGGATTGTTTGGCACGAGGCGCTGTCGTAGGCAGAGGGGGTCACAATATTAGACTTGAGGACGGGCGAAAATTAACGCTTTGGGAGGCTTTAAGTCATTTTTGCTGGAAATGGCGTAAACCTTTTTTAACGAAATATTTTAAGACGGATGTATGTTTATTTGTTGATGTTGACGTGCCGCTCTCCCCGCAGCTCTGTGCAGCGCTTTGTGACCCTCGGGTGAAAAGCGCTCTGTAAAATGCAATTATTATTATTATTTCTAGTGTCTTAAAGGGGGCGGCGTTGTGACGGAATGAGCAGTGCTGCCACTTCAGAGCTCGAAGGCCCTGGGTTCGATTCCCAGCTTGGGTGCCCTTGTGCAGTTGGTATGTTGTGCCCTGTGTCCGCGTAGGTTTTTGCCTGGTATTCCGGTATCCTCAGTCAAAACATATGCTACTGCTGCCACCCGAGCTAATTATCCTGCTGACTTAAATTGTCCCCGGTGCCCTGTGATGGACTGGCGTCCCATCGCGGGCACAGCCCTGCCCTGCCCTGCCGGAATAGGCTGCGGCTCATCTGGACCATGTGCAGGATGATAATGAGTGCGAGGGTGCCACGAGTGGGGGCCCACGTGGTTGATGGAGGCATCCAAGGGCGATGGCGACATTCCTCAGGCTCTCTCGTTGCGCCCAATCGAAACGTCGTTGGGTGGCAGTGTGGCACAATGGTGACATCTGCGCCACACGGAGAGAAGCTCCTGCCCAAGGTGGTTTGTTCGATAACTGGCCGTGGGCGCCTTTCTGTGTGGAGTTTGTGTGTTGTATCCTTTTCTCTGCGTGGGTTTTCTCAGGGCTCTCCGGTTTCCTCCCACATTAAAAAATAATCCACACTCATTACACATGCCTTCATAATGCAAGGGACGCAGCGTCTTGTGGGTTGGCCCCTGCTATCGGCGTGGCTGCCTCCCTCCGCACCTCTGTTGCCTGCAGCGCGTTGGGGCCTCCGGGTAAAAGGCACTTCTATATACAAAAATAAAATGAAGTTGTTGATATGCCATTCATATGTTGTTGTTGTTGTTGACAAGCCGTTCTCGCAGCGGCTCTGTGCAGCGCTTTCTGACCCTCAGGTGAAAAGCGCTCTGAAAGTGCAATTATTATTATACAAATGTAATAAATGATTATTATTATTGTTGCCAGTTTAAATAGCAGGTATCCAGCTTCACTTGCGTTGACCAGTAGATGGAGGAGGGTCTTCGGATCGTTATTTGTCCAGAACCTCCCCCCAGACCTGATTGTCACCAAGGGGAACCCTAGCAGGACCGCTTTACTCCACACTTTTTCACCAAGGGAGACCCTGGCAGGAGTGCTGGTGACATAGATCTGGGGTTCCTTCGAAAACGCAAATCCCTCCACCACGATGGGGTTACAATATTGCTTAGAGGAGGGGTGCTCAATCTGCGAGCGGTGTTTTTCCATTGCAAGCCCATGAACTAGGTTTGTGGGCGGTGCGGTGGCGCAGTGAGTAGTGCTGCTGCCTCAAAGCAAGAAGGGCCCGGGTTCCGTTCCCTGGCTCGGTGCTCTTCTGTGTGGAGTTTAGGTGCTCTCTCTGCCCGTGTCCACGTGGGTTTTTGCCGGGCACTCTGCTTTGCTCCCACCATCCAAAGGCACGCTGCTGCCTGGGTTAAATCGCGTGCTGAGTAAATTGCCCCAATAAGTGTGCCATGCGATGTACCGATGTCACATCCTGGGAATTCCCTTGCCTTGCTCTCTCTGTTGGCCGGGATAGGCTCTGCTCTCCCCCCCTCCCGCCGTGACCCTGTACAGGCTAAAGCCGGTATTGATAATGATGTTGTTAAGAACTGGCTGAATTTATATGGTTTGAGGTGGCTCAGCCGTGTTGGTCCTGCCACGCGTGGCCTGCAGGTGGTGCCATTCCACATTATCACTCGAGTGCCCCGTGTCGGCCCCTTTCTAAGCCTGCATCTTCGCAATATCTCTCAATATCTCTCCCATCCCATCCTCACCCTCGGGCGGAGTCCGGGAAAATGTTGATGCCAGGATAAAGAATATTACCAACATTTTATTGCTTTTGAAAAATGTGCATTAGGCACCATCGCACACACCCTGAGCGTATATAGTTTTTGAGTAAAAAATAAATATTGATCATGTGCAGTGACCAAGTTGCGGCAGGTGTCTCATATTAACACAAGCAATGGGGCTGGTGCTCATCCCTTTCCATTGGCCAGTGGTAGAAATTCCACATTCCTATGGTGGTGGCCATTCCCTATAGAAGACGACAACCGTTTATTGTCCACAAAGTGGTACATATTTTATTGACCCCGAAGGGATGCTGGGCTGACTCAGTGACGGACAAAACTTTGAACTTGAAAACCTCCTGCTTGTGAGTTGCGAATTTTAACAAAGCACCACCTGGTTGAATTCTGGCACGAGTAAATATTTAAAATGTGCAATGTGTGCAATGTCCTGTCATAATTCGTAATGTATGTGTAATCCAGTAAGACAGAGGTACCCTGTTCATCATTATTGACTCTTGAGGGGCAATGTTGGGATTTCGTTAAGGACACATTAACAAAATCCCAAGCCAGTTTCGGATACCAATTACAAATTGTGTTCATGACCATGCAGTGAACACACGCTTCATGAGATGCATGTGCAAGGGTTTAAAAGAAAATCCCTTTTTCATCATGGTAAACATGTTCCGTCTCTCCTTGTTTTCACGTGTGTACTCTGTATGAACGATGCTCTCCCGTAAACGGGGTAAACGGTGACGTCTGATTATTTTCCTGCCAGATTTGATGCCTAACATGTTAATTGGTAGCATTAGCCAAACAAATAGCATTACGCTATCAGTGGATCAAAATTTCATCTCGACGATCGTGCTGGGCTCTTGTTATGTCTGTAATTTCTTGTGATACAGATGTGGCTCTTGCCAGTGTTTCAAATGAATTGAAGAGAGTATTCATTGCACTGATGTAGGTTTTCACGACTACTCCTGAGGATGCCTTCAATGTGTGTGGCGAAACGTCGTTATGAAGAGATGTGCAGTGCCCGACAGGGCCGCTATTGTGAGATGCTCCTCTCTTTCTCCCTGCCTGCTGCCTTCCTCAATGTTTATTTACGACTCGGTTTCTTTTTCTGCCTTCTCTTTAAGTGTAGATTAGTCTGCTTGGCTCCCTCTTTGACTTTCTATCCATCCCTTTTGATGTAGGTTCTCACATCCCGACCAATGAGAATCCTTGGCAAGAGCTGCTCTATGGGGATAGCCGTGTCGCGCGTTCCTCCGCTCCCTCCAGCGACATTTCGCCCTCCACATTGGAAGTGAAATACCCCAGATCCCGAAGGGAGCAATCGTTTGTCAAACTGTGAGTGTGCCTGCTGTCTTTCTGCCATTGTATGTACCCGATCCGGTGTCATGACTGCTGCGTGGATATCTGTTAATCTTCCTGCTGCTCTGTATACCCAAACAAGTTGTCTGTGTCTTGTCTGCCCACGTGAAGCATGACTCAGCGCGCTGTTCAGCATTGCCCATTGACCATTGCTGCAGCGAGAGTGATGTCACCATTGTTCCTCGTTGTGCAGTTCATTTATTAAATTCATGCATTACCTAATGAAGGGCAGCAAATTGAATTACAATATAATGCTTTAGCAAGACAGCGAGTAATGGCTTTTTAGAGTCTTCTGGAATTGCCAAGTGTGGGCTGACTTGTGCATGATAAATGAAAACTAAATTGAGGCAGGTGGTTGGGAGCTTCAGAGGTTTCGAATCCTCATCCAGTGCAGCTTAGGACCTGGGTTTGAATTGGAGTTTTGGTCACCAGTGCTGAAAATGTATTCTCAAGTAGAGTAAGTTAACGGCCTCAGGTCAGCAATAACCGAAAAACGTTCATCTCATCTCATTGTCAGAAACTGCTTAGTCCTGTACAGGGGTGCGGTGAGCCGGAGCCTTTCCCGGCAGACACAGGGCGCAAGGCAGGGATACACCCACGATGGAACGCCAGTCCATCACCGGGCACTGCGGGAAATTTAGTCAGGGAGCCACTTAACCTATGCAGCAGCATGTTTTTTGGACTGTGGGAGGAAACCGGAGTGCCCGGCGAAAACACACGCGCACACGGGGAGAACATTCCAACTCCACACAAAAAGGCACTTGAGCCGAGATTCGAACCCGGGACCTTCTTGCTGTGAGGAGACAGTGCTACCCATTGGATATCGGCCTAATTTCATTTGTAAAAAAATGTCAATTCTGCGAATTAAAAATATAAGTTGGACCGCTACTTGTCTGAGGCAGTTTAAAAATCGTCGATAATGTTATTTGCTTTACATTTGTTTTATTTTGAAATTTATTTTTCTTGCACTGCTGTAATTTCTTTTTTTTGTGTGCGTTTTGAATTTATGTAATTGTTTGTTATAGCGATCAGTCAAGTCACACATAAGTCTGTGCTATTGGGTTGCCTGTGGGAACAGTGGGCTGTGTCTTTGTTCAATTTTGGCCAGCTGGCTCAAAATCTGAACAATGTCTCATCTCATCTCATTGTCTGAAACCGCTTAGTCCTATACAGTGTCACGGTGAAGCCGGAGCCTATCCCGGCAGACACAGGGCGCAAGGCAAGGATATACCGACGATGGGACGCCAGTCCATCGCCGGGCACTGCGGGACAATTTAGCCTGCGAGCCAATCAACCTATGTAGCAGCATGCTTTTTGGACTGTGGGAGGAAACCGGAGTGCCCGGCGAAAACCCACGCGGACACGAGGAGAGCATGCAAACTCCACACAGAAAGGCACCCGAGCCGAGAGATTCGAACCCGGGACCTTCTTGCTGTGAGGCGACAACGCTAACCACTGGGCCACCGCGCCGCCCTTCTGAACAATGTGACTAACATTTCTAAGCACATCTGTGGGGCCGGTCTAGTTTCGATAGTATGTCTTCTCACTGGAGATAGCCATGCACTGAGTGGAGACTTTCTGTCACGTCTCACGACGTGATACTAATAGCACAGTTGCAATAGAACGACATAACGTAAAAATTACTTCGGGGCAATTTTAGTTTCATAGACAAATTGTCTTTTTGTTTTTTATAGATAGTACGTCACAAACCAGAATTTATCTTTCGCAGAAAACAACAAAGTTGTTTAATGCGTTTATTTACATGCGTGCATCATTTTCCCTTCAGGGAATTCGTTTCCGTGTGCTTTTGAATTTGAGAGCCCATGGAGGCTCATTGAACGAATCCTAATTACACCTCATTTGTGACAAATGAGGGTTCATTAACTAAGCCATTGTTATTATTGATGGTAATAACAATCATACTATTATTCGTCAGTTTGATTAAATTTTGTATAACCCAGCGGTGCTTTAGCAGAAAACCACATTTGAAGGTCGCGAGTTAAATTCTCAGACAGGGTCATCTTACCCCGTGGGCCCTGAGGGGTCGAAATAATTAGCGCCGCTTTGCCCAACCGTCAGCAGCGGTTGCCCTGTGCAAACATCGGTTCCTCCAAGAAGAGAAAAGAATGTGGGATTGGCTCTACGTCGCCTCTTTGGAGGGGAGCTGCCACCGGCGTACTTGCGCGCGTACCGGGGTCCCTGCGTGCGTACCGGGGTCCCTGCGTGCGTACCGCGGTAGCTGCGTGAGTATCGCGGTACCTGCGCTTGTGTGCCACGCGGCGCGAGGATTGTTTTGAAATCAATTTAATTTCTCGTTTTTCTGTTTGTCTCTGTTTCGCAGACTTCACACAGGCCAAGTCCTATGGGCAGATGGAAAGGGTAAGAAACTTTGTACAGAAACATTTATTTCTCAAGGCCAATTGGTATTATTATTTGCTTTAATATTGCTCATTAATATTCACCACGTGCTGGAGGGAAAAAGTCAACGGTTTAGTTTTAAAGTAAACTTACAACGAAATTGTAATAAGGCATATTTTTTTCACTTAGCGAATCCTACTTTTGCCTAATTGACTTTGTTTTTAAAAAGGGCCATTTGTGCAAGGAAACTCTTTTATACTGGGCACCTGAGTTGGGGAGCGGTGGCATAGTGGTTCGCGCACTACGCTTTGAACATGGTTACCTCGGTTTGATCCCTTATTTAAAGCAAACATCAGTAACGAATGAACCCAGTGACAGGCACTCGCTTGGTCACCGTGCTAGAGCAAAGTAAAATAAACAACCCCTGTGAATTCTGTGGGAAACCAGAATTCCGAGAAAGCCACACGTACGCATTTGACATGTGTGGCAGAGGTTTAGGATTCAAGTCTCGCGAACATCCTGATTAATGCCGCCAGTGCATGAACTGTAAGTACACACGCTGTCAGTTTCACAGTGGTCGTTAGAAGCACCTTCATAGGTGCCCGCCAACGGCACTTGACGCTACGGTCCGTTAAGGCTACATAGGGGATCTTTGTCTTTGTTTTTGTTAGAGATTAATAATAATAATAATTGCATTTCTGGAGCGCTTTTCACCCTCGGGTCAGCAAGCGCTGGATAGAGCTGCAGAGAGAATGGCACGTCAAGGATGAGATAAGAATGGCAAATCAGCAATAAGGGTTTTTTTGGAGGTTTTTTTGTTTACAAATCCGAGTTGGACAAAGATTTAAAGTCACTGTTCAGAAGAGTAAACTAAACTCTTTCATTTACAAAGTAAAGCCCAATAAGCTATTAGCGCAGTTTCAATGGTGACCTGCCAATTAGTGACGATTGCTCGTTGAAGTGGCTTTATCATCGTACGTGGGAATTAATAGGAGCAGCCAAATGATCCAGACATACATTTCTATATGTGGAGGTAAAAACCAGCACATCCCCGAGAAATATCCACACGACCACCACGGGGAGAGAGAGAGCAAACACATGGGTTCTAAATATTCAGTGGTCATGGGGAGCGTGATTGAATCCACTACATCCGGTGTACCAAGCCAAGCATATAACATCTCGCCACCGCAGTGCCCCCGTGTGCCCCCCTGTGTGTCAGTGTAATTGTCCCAAGTTTTCCAAATTAAAATAAATGTACTGATGTGGGTTCTCTGTGCATGATGATTGCTTAGGGAATCGGTTGTTTCGCGACAGCCGCGTCGATTTGCTCCTCCTCTCTCCTTCCTTCACAACGTTTAGCATCGGAAGCGTCCCCAGAACGCCTGAAGATGCCTCTCCAACGAAACGTTATAACGGATGCAATAAAATGAAATTATGTAGTTTTTATGATTCCATCAAATACAAATGAAATACCTTTTCAATTACAGACTTGGAATGTGGGCGGCACGGTGGCCCAGTGAGTAGCACTGTTCCCTCACAGCAAGAAGTCCCGGGTTCGAATCTCGGTTCAGGTGCCTTTCTGTGTGGAGTTTGCATGTTCTCACCCCGTGTCCGCGTGGGTTTTCGCCGAAAACATGCTGCTGCATAGGTTAATTGGCTTGCAGGCTAAATTGCCCTCAGTGCCTGGTGATGGACTGGCGTCCGATCGTGGGTGTCTCCCTGCCTTGCGCCCTGTGTCTGCCGCGATAGGCTCCGGCTCACCGTGACCCTGTACAGGACTAAGCGGTTTCTGACAATGAGCTGAGGACTTGGAATGTGTATAGCAATCATCGTCCTTTGTTGCATGAGCTTGACAGGACCCCACTGAGAGGAGTCACAAGAATCAGCTCGACTTTACTCGCTATACAAGCGTGTAAGAGGCGGCGTGGTGGCCGAATGACTGGCGCATTGACTAGCGTTGTTGCCTCACAGCAAGAAGCACACGGGTTCGATTCCCACCTCGGATGCCTTTCTGTGTGGAGTTTCCGCGTTATTCCTGTGTCTGCATGGGTTTTCTTCGGGTACTCCGGTTTCCTCCCACCGTCCATTAATTAGCCCCGGTGCCCTGTGATGCTCTTGCATCACATACTGGGTGTAGCCCCGCCTTGTGCCCTTTGTCTGCTGGGACAGGCTCTGCTCCCCCTCGAGACCCCGTACAGGATTAAGCGGGTATTGGTCATGATGATACGCGTAATAATCTCATCTCATCTCATTGTCAAAAACCACTTGGTCCTATACAGGGTCACGGTGAGCCGGAGCCTATCTCGGCAGACACAGGGCGCAAGGCAGGGATATACCCACGCTGGGACGCCAGTCCATCACTGGGCAATGCGGTCAATTTAGTCTGCAAGCCAATTAATAATGGTAAATATACAAATGATTGAGCATGCTGCTCCGTGAACGCCTCCTTCTGCGGGCCTCACTGGTCCGTTGTAGGTGGGTTCCTTGTGTTGTGGCGTCCTGGTGATCCACCAACTCCGTATTGTGAAACCCACGACCATACCTGCACGCACCCGCTGCACCTCATCACGGTAACGGTGAGACGATGGCCCGCACATCTGCGGTGTCAGCTGCGTGGGACTGTGTCACAGCGTGAGTCATGCCCTCGTGAATGTCGTGAATGTGAGCTCGCAAACGGTGTCTGTTTTGTCAGTGCCGAGTGCTCCTGTGTGTGTTGGTTTTGTGGGGTAGTAGCGCAGCGATTAGCTGTGCTGCGAACCTGGCGACCTGGGGTTTGTGACGATTCTCTGAACTGGTTATGGGGCTCCCCTAGGACGAGTACCTTGGTGCGGTGTTTACGCATCACCACAAAGGTGAGAAAGGTGGTCAGGTAGGTTGATGGCCACCCATTCCCTCGTGGGCCGTGCTGGCTTTCATAGGGGCTCACTAACAGCACTTGACTCTACGATCTGCCAAACTATATGGGGGATCTTTGTCTTTGTGCTTTCGTTTTGTGTTTGCCTTGGGAGTGAAGGATCTGTGTTTCTATTATTATTTTGCTTTCATGATATTATTTGTGACTAGGGTTTTCTAAATGCACGTGTGCCTGTGCTCGAGATTATATTCCTACGGAAGCGAGCGAATATTGACAAACGGAGTCTCCATGGAATCAGAATGCCTATATAAAGGTTATAGGGTGATGATATTGATCGTTTGGCATTAAAGCATTTTAAGTGTTTTGCATGGGAATGCACTGCATAATTTTAATTCAAATGTTAAAACAATATTTTGGCTCACCTATCCCCCTTAGTATCATAACGGTAAGGCAATTTCTCATTTATAAATGACTTATATTTTCCATTATTTTAGACCGTTTTCCCTTCTGATTCGTTTTTTTTTTACCAGTCGGGCAATAAATAGAAGGTATTGACGGTAGTGGATTTCCTTCTCTGTGTAACTTGCAGATGTCATGAAATAAAAAGTGATGATGCATCTCGGTGGGCCTTTTGCTCCCTCATTATACTCTGCACGATGAAACGTAAAATGTAACAATACCTTGCTTTGGTGCCTTTCTGAGCAGAATTTGTATGTTCTTTCTTTGTCCACGTGGGTTTTTGTCGGGTACTCCTGTTTCCTCCCACAGTCCAAAGGCACACTGCTTCCGCTGCTACTGGTGCTGCCCAGATGGATTGGCCTGCTGACTAAATGGCTCCTGGCCCCTTCCAATGGACTGGTTTCCGATTATGGGTATAGCCCTGCCTTGAGCCCTGTGTCTGCTGTTATAGGTTCCTGCCCAACCGCTACCTTGTGCAGGGTTAACAGGGTACCGATAATGAATGGACATCCTGCAATTGGGACCCCTTCCTGCTCGTCACACGAACATCTTTGTTGGTGGCCCTGAGCTCACGGTGAGCATTCCACATTCCATTGTCGGGGTCAGTTTTATCCAAGGCGTAACCGCTGTTGACATTCCACAAAGGTGGTACTCATGTTATTCATTCGAGAGGGCTCAGCGGCTGAGTCAGTGCTCTCTGTACGACGCCAATGATGGAGAGAGTGTTGACATTCCTGTGGATAGACTGGCTCCCAGTGTAAGAATGTGGAATTTTCACAAAGGAGTGCTTGCGACTACTTCACTCCACTTTTGGCTTTTGCGACATCGTTTGTTAGACTCTCCTGCTGAGATCTCTAATGGAATTCATTAATCTTAGTCTCAGTTTACCTCTACTCTGCTTTCTCTTGAAGTCGGTTTAAATATAAGTTTGTTGAAAAAACAAAGTGCCGTTCCCGTTATTTTTCAAGTTAATCGCCTTATCACATGAGTTTGGCAGCTTTGTCGCAGTTTTAGATTTTTTTGACTTTGTGCTTAAAAGTTCAAAACGTGCCGACGAACAGCGATGGACAATTGTCACATTTAACCGTGGGAGGCGAAACCTCACGAAGGACAGATTCAATGCCCACCACCTTCAGTTATTCTGCTCGAGCAGCTCTTAAGAACAATTCTCATCCGTCGAGTCTTGGAAACGGACATCAATACATAGACTTGCGTTTCATCCGCTTGAAAAGTGTTTCGATTGTGACGTCTTTGGTGATGCAGCTCTGTTTTTTTAAGTTTTCATGGGTCGATGCATGATAATAATAATAATAATAATTGCACTTCTAGAGCGCTTTTCACCCGGGAGTCACAGAGCGCTATGGAGACGACAACATGTCAGAAACAGCGACATATTAACGTCAAATCAACAACAATACTAATGATGATCGCTTACCAAGGCGGCTCTTTCGGGACAGCTGTGTCGAATATCCCTCCTCTCGCCTTCACAGCGTTTACATTTCCACTTCAGTAATAATAATAATAATTGCATTTCTAAAGCACCTTTCACTGGAGGGTCACAGCACTGCACAGAGCTGTGGAGAGAATGGCGCATCAACAACAACATTAGCATAGATAAAATAAGTAAAATAATTACTATAAATCAATGACGGCCATGACATTTACAAAATAATTGTTGAAACAAATAAAGGAAGGAAGAAGTGTTCTTTAGCAGGCACAGGTCAACAGCACGCCATCATCCAAGGACATAGCAGTGAGCAGCATCAACAGTCCTAGCCAGAGGACTTCAAGGCCTTACGGAATAAGTGAGTCTTCAAACGGGATTTGAAGATGCCCAGCGACTCAGCTGATCGAATTTCCAATGGAAGGGCATTCCAGAGTCTGGGAGCAGCGCGCGAGAAGGCTCCGTCACCCATCGAACGGAGGTGCGATCTGGGCACATGCAGCAAGCAGCCCGTATTGATGGATCGGAGCGGTCGTGTTGAGGAGGGTGCCTGAAGTATGTCATGGATGTATGTTGGAGCAGCACCAGTGAGAGCCTTGTAGGTGAGAAGGTATAATCAGGCTTCTCAAGGCTTCTCAAGTCTGATGATACCTCCAACATAAGAGCGGCAATGTCGTGAAGGAGGGAGGAGAAACGTGACATGGCTATCCCGAAAGGCATCTTTTGAGGACAGTTCTCATACATCTCTGCTCAAGGCCGAATTGTCACATAAGGAATCCCAGTGAAGCTCGTGGCAGAATCTGCGTCGAGAATTGGAGCTTGGCAGGAAACAGCAGCCACCTTCAGTTGACTGCACGTGGAATCACGGTGCAGGATGAGCATCTCCGATTCCTCTTTAATTTCCTCGACTCACAGAGATGCGTCGTTACTCCGACCGTCGCCGGCTGATGGCCTCCGCGCGATTACAACGACGTTCTGGGTGATAAATGCGTCCAGCCAGCGTCCTGGCCCTGCCGCTACTCGAGATGCCTGGCCGGATAAAACCGTGCGCTGTGACGTCTGCCCTCCGCAGTGCGGGTGAGCGCGGAGCGCTCCATTATTGGTCGTTGCTCATTGGGGTGGTGGGGTTGTTGTCGGTCGGCGGTGACTTTGAAGTTGTGAACGTCACCGTGTTGCTTCCCCACGCCAGACGGAGCGTAGTTTGTGTACGTAACCGTGCGTACCCTTTGTGCGTCTCTTGTTGTCGCCCGAGCGCCGGCGGATTGTAATGAATTTATGCCGCAGCCATAAGGAGACCAGATGCGACGGTTTTTCACTCCGAAACAAAGTGAGGTTGTGCGTGTTTTTTTTTTGTCAGCGCTATCACCGTTTCAAACGTTTGAAAGCTGCTTCAGCTTCTGCAGCCGCTGTAGCAACTTCGAGGCTGAGCAATGCGGGACCTGGCCGCGTTTTTGTTGTTGTCAGAACACTGAGCTGGTGCCCGTCCTGTATCTACACTTCCGCTGGTCGTGATGAACCTGGGTTCTCGTGGCCCAGAGAGTCGACGGTATCAGCCCGCAGGTCATCAGTGACTGCACTGAAAATATAACCTTACCTTTGGGAATTCTAGCATTTACTACTAATAAAAATTACAATGCTAAACTGGAGTACGCACGTACTTTTAAAGCACCCGTATGAGCAAGGTTGCACAGTGGTGCTGCATGTAATTAGTGCACGCGTCCTGGTAGGCAATATTAAATCGGTAGGCTTTAAATCGACTACGGAAAATATACAGAGACCTATAGTTCCACACGAAACCAGGTTGTACCAAAATACGAACCCGCATCTGCAAAAGCCAGTTCAGCGAATTCCCTGTGTTGTGGGACCGCCAGATAGTTTGCCTGTTCGTCTCTGTGTGAGTCTGTGGGTTTCTGTATGAGTCTGTAGGGGTCTCTTTGTGAGTCTCTGTGAGTCTGTCAGTCTCAGTGAGAACACCGGGTTGTTGACTGTGGATGAGCGGGGGAACTTGAATGAAAATAATAATAATTTTTTTTTGCTAAATTCCAGCTCTAATTATTAAAAATATCAGTTTGGCTGTCGTGCGACTGTCTCAAAGCAGAGTGTATGGGATAGTATGACCCCTACCGAGCAAAGGATAAGAAGGGCACTTCAAGGATTTGTCTGGAATCCTGGGAGAAAATCCCTTCAGCAGTCATTCTCTTGACAGATGGGACCCATGGCTTAGCTAGGTTTCCGAGTCGATTCATTGCCCCATCACTTGATCCACACCACACAGAAAACAATAAATTGGAAATGAGGATACAAAATATCAGTTTAAAATATCCGCAAAATGTTAACGGTCTGGCGAGGCCGCCATGCATCCGAAACCTCCAGATTAAAGATTTCATCGGCGTTTGTTTGAAAACTACGAAATTGAAAATATATTATTTTGTGGATTTCTTTGGACGTACGCATGGACACAACTGTATTTGTAGCAAATGTGTGTTCTCTAGCCCTTCTCTCACGTTACAATATACATCGCTAACTCACTTCTAACCACCTCCCCATCTTTACATTTAACATTATTGTTAGAGTAATCCTCAGAAATATGAACTGAGATCAAAAACATTTGAATGGAGGGAAGCTGATCTTGTCAGCTACCAGGTGCCTGGAAAGGCAGCAGCAGTCGGTGTCGATAGATCAACGCTGCACGCCCTTAAACTATCGCATTGTGCTGATCCCTCTGAGGTGGGATCGGTCTAATCCGAAATGTCCCATGAGCAGTGTCTTCATTCCTCACAGATGCCCAGCTGTCATCTCTGTTTCCCTCTCTGCCTTCTGTTCTGCAAGCCAGGGCCCCCAAATCCACAAGACTCTACCGCCGCGCCTCGACGTACTGTGGTCGGGGTTCGGGGGGCAATTTTCTTTAGAGCTTAGTCCTGGACAAATTCGGTTGAAATTACATCTCACTGCGATCCGTCACTGCCCCCTCCTCTCCCCTGCCCATCCACCTTCAGCCAAGAAATAACCTTCATTCATTATCCGTACCCGCGTAATCATATAGTGGGCGGGGCTGAGCCGGAGCCTATCCTGGCAGACACAGGATGCAATGCAGGGCTATACCTTGGATGGGTTGCCAGTCCATCGTAGGACACAGAGGCAGTTAGTCAGTGGGCCCGTTAACGTAGGCAGCAGTGTGTTTGGACTGGGTGGAAACCGGAAAACGTGTTGAAATTCCAAGGCCAGGGATTGAACCCAGAATTTTCTCGCTGTGAAGCAGGAGCAGTTCTCAATGTGTTACGGTGTCACCCTATGCTCGTATGAAGCAAACTCAGTGCTGTCTCTCCAACGGCCAAGATGCAACCGCTTGAGGTGCGTCTACTTTGTGGATGCGTTATAAACCCATTACCGTTTCTTCTCAAAGCGAGATTCTCCGGCAACAAGCGTCAGATTGCTTTGCTAAAGGTGTCGTCGCAACAACCTGGCACGGGGCGAGGAAGATGGAGAGAATGAGGTCGCGTCGCAGCCTGCATCCTCGGCGGCGAGCGCATGACTAATGCATGAGGCTCCATCTGTGGTGAGGTGTCGAGCCTCCGCGCCAGCGTGAGCAGCTTTCATGTCTCACCCACTGGCAGGAGAAGCTCGTTGTCCCCCGCCAGCCCCATTCCCTGCCAGCACGAGGCATGCTTTCGATTCGCTCGCCGCCTCCGACGCACGTGGCTCGTGAGGTGGTGCTGGGGAGCGGTGGCGCGGCGGTTAGCGCACTGCGCTGCGAACCCATCGACCCGAGTTCGATTCCCGTTCACAGCCACCACCGGTGACTATTTTCTGAACTGGTCCTAGGCCTCTCCCATAGGTCGTCTCATCCTCAAATGAGTACCTTGTGCTGTGTACAAGACATCACCAGTAGGAACATAAAGCCGGCAGGGCATGCTGCCAAACACCCACCCTCCTCGTGTGCCGTGCTGGCCTTCATAGCAATAATAATAATTGCATTTCTAGAGCGCTTTTCACCCGAGGGTCACAAAGCGCTTCAGAGCTGCGGAGAGAACGGCCACGTCAACAACAACGGCACCAGAATGGGAAATCAACAGCAACAACATTTAAAAAAAATATACACAGCGTATTGGCGCTGGAATGGTCAGCACCT
>JAZEWT010000005.1:20224445-20239501 GCA_036362905.1 Mordacia mordax
GGGGGAAGGCGCTCGCTAACAGCGCTTGCCCCAATAGTCTGTTAAGGCTATACGGGGGATGTTTGGTGCCAGCAATGGGCAGTGGGAGAAGGCGGCAGGTTTGCGTTTTGTGACGGGCCAACGGGCGATGCCACCGTCGGGTGCCCTCTAATCCGCTTCGCTCCCTCTCTGTGCGGCGTGTGATAAGGATTGCTGTGTGCGCCGGCAGTAGCCGTAATGCGGGATTTGTCAAAACGCCAACTTATGTGCATCATTATGATGATGATGATGATGATACTTGCGTGGGCGCTTAGCGAGCTGTCTGGGCTCGCGCTGGGCTGCTGAACGGATGGCGGGGGGCCGGGGGGGGGGCGTCGCTCCATCCAGCCCATAGTCTTTCCAATGTTGATAAAATGATTGATGATTTCTTGTTTAACGTTTTCTCAGACAAACATCTCCCTGCCATGGGAATGTAGAATGTATGCAACGAGCTGAAGAGGGGTTCTAATGGAGATGTGCGTCACTCCACGTTATTTTCCGCTGATGCTTTGACCATCTGTCGGTAAAGCTTTACCAAAGGCAAAGATTCCCCGTGTAGCCTTCCGCAGACGTTTGGGGCAAGTGCTGTTAGCGATCGTCTACTGAACGCACGTGCACAGACACACGACGCTTGTTCTATGAACGTGAGTAAATAATTGTTGTGATGAAGTCGCAGCGGCATGTGGTTTATCGGCTGGTTGCTTGGTCCTGCTGTTGCTGACGGATGCCGGGGGAACGGAGGGGTGCATTGCGAGCGGAGATGCAAATAGAAGGGCACGGGGACCGGCTTGGCATCCGAGAAATTAGGCACAGCGGGATCCAGCGCCAGCATCTCCGGGTGAGGTAGGGCATTTGATGAAGGTGTCTGATCCTCAGATTGACTCTTAAGGGCCCGCGTTGGCAGTCGTCTACCGGCATAGTGAGAACACCAATCCGTCATGTTCAATAACAAACACCCGGCTTATAATGGGAAACATTAACGTTCAAGAGGGCAGTGTGAGCCTTATTTGGAGCCGTGCAAGTGTACGGTCGAATAATTTAGAGAAAGCATTTTCAGAGTGCGGCGCGCGCCAAAAGGTTCTGTTCTCATTGCGCTGTGAGTACTCGAGGCATTTTTCTGCCGCACGTTAGTGGTGCTGGCGCTGCTTCTGCAGGATGCGAGCGTTAGATTTCACGCCATCTGTATGTGCAGCCTGAATCCTGTTTTTTTTAATTCTCCCAGGGCGCAGCGTGATATCCGCAGCAGAGAAGGCGCTCAACGTACGGTGCCCGCAATGAAGAGGGCAGCGGTCGGCATAACGGGATGGGGTGCGGGGCTCGTTATGGAAAGTCAATCGATGGAACCGGTGTAGTCTCCGGCGGACCGACGAGGAACCTGAAGAATCTGGTGGCACGAGCCGCGGCGGCCGGTCACGAACCCTGCGGCGATCCGCCCGTAAACAAACCCGGGGTTGCGAACGCGAGGTTTTAAATTTGGGGTAAAAAATTGCATTCGGCGAATTGTCGAAATCTGGGTGAAGCAAGGAGTTGGGAGATGCGAAGAGAAAGGCAGGTCAAGCAGAGAGGACATGGAATGTGCGCAGGGTGCATTGAGACATTGCACGCTACTGGCGTGGTGGATAGCATACGAACCAGCGACCTGGGTTTGGTTCCTGGCCATGGCTTACATCAGTGATAAGTGATATTTGTATGCGCTGCCGCACAGTTGATCTGTACTTGTGACGTATGGTCAATCCACCCCCCCCTCAATGACACGGCATATGGAGGCCCTTATGCAGCAGTGCATAGATGAAGGGCTGTACAGGAGACAGGGCAACATGTAGGAAAACATTGATATGGGACGGCAATAAAACAGGACGACGTTGAGATAATAAATAGCACTACAGGCCTCGGAGGGATGGCTCACGTTAAGACCGAGAGGGCCCGGTGGTCAGACACATGCAGATCAGCCCGCACAACCTTGTCAGATCAGGTCGCAGTGGCCCAGTGTTTCGTAGCTGCAGGTGCAATGTCACAACTGGGTAATTGCCTTCGCACTGACGCATTACCTGCGGTTTGTGAAGCAAATTGCATTAGGGACGTCGATGGGGTCTGTTGAGCCTACCTAGCGCTTGCCGCCACCCCCTCGCCCTGTCTCGTCCGCACGCGAGCGACAGAGTAGAGCGAGCGACGGACCGATTACCCGGGCGGCTCGTCGACGCGGCAGGGAGAGAGAGAGGACCCTTCCGCGATCGGCGCCGCTCTTCGGGAGAGAGAGCGAGAGAGGCCACGCCGGCAGTCAAATTGTAAAACAAGGGCCTGGTAATGAAATGCGCATGGAAGTGTGGGAGCGGGGCGGTGAGGAGTGCGGAGGGTAGTGGTGTTTTTATGAATCACAGTCGCTGAGCAGGAGGCCCAAAATGTCAAGCGTGTAGCAAGCATACGGCGCTATTTCGGGATAGCCGAACAGTGAAACCTGCTGAAGTATAGTCAAGTGGCCCTCATGACTGACGCACCATAGAAACGCATTCAACCTACAGCGTTTTTAAAGGGGATTTAAATTATTATAAATGTTATATGAAAGTTGAGAGATCAGCGTTTATTTTGTCTGACCCGTCAGTGCACGTGTTGGTGGGGGAGGGGGTCAGGTGATTCTCCAGATACCACATTGTAGCATGTCCCTGCGGTGGAATTGGTGGCGGTGATGGTGCTTTTGTGGTAGAGTCCATTCCTGGTGGAATACTTTGGGTCTGTGTTCCAAAGGCTGGTACTCGGCAGCACGTGACTATTCATCTCAGCACTTGCTTGTTCGTGCTTCCACCGACTGAAAACCGTGTCTGCCTCGCTCTCTCTTTGAGAAGCGGCGATGACACTCTTTCAATTTCATTTGCTTCCTGAAACAATGTCGGTATGCCAGCGTGGCTTTGTGAAGCCATGGCAGCTCAGTTTTTAGAGACAAGTGTTTATTTTAAGATATGTCCTGCAGCCCGGTGTTTGCACGTATGCCCGCATCATGCCACAAATTCTTCTTAATCTGCCAAGCGAAATGTTTTATCTACTCTTCAAGTGGTGAGTTAAGTCCTTTCACAGGACATAACGGCCAAAGATAAGCAAACACGAGTCAGATTTAAACAGTGGGCTGAACAATATTAGAAGGAGTTATGATTTACCGTAGTAATTTCTGTGAATATGAGAGTACATCATAAATAGTGTATTACGGTTCACATACGACGTAGCTTATGAGAGTTAACCGGGGGGTTTAGCACAGCAGCAGACGTTGCTCTTGTTGAAATGTTCTATTCATGGTGAGCGATCCGTCTTTGCATAGTGTGGAGGAATGTTTGACCATTCATGTACATTTTTTTGCAGTGTTATGGTTCGTAATGCCATTCGCTTGGCCCACGTAATCATCTGAGCAATTTTTTTTAGTCGCGAGACATTCAGTGGCAATGTTGCATCTCACAGAAAGAAAGGTCTGCCCAAGGCGGTTCGATTGCCGCCTCGGGCGTCTTGCTGTGTGGAGTTCGTGTGCTCCCCCTTTGTTCTGTCTGAGTTAACTCTGGGATATCTAATATCCTCCCACAACCAAAAAAAATATACTCATTAATTGGCCGTTAACATCATCATATATTCGAAAGCAGTCTCTGGCATGTTGGTACTGGCTAACCACATACCCTTGAAATTTCCCCTGGCATCTTCAGTACGAGATGCAGTAAGTCCGAATTAAATCGAAGAAGTAAGAATCTTTCCGAGTTTCATTAATCGATCCGATGATAAATTGTTGTTTACTTAAGTAATCAAATAGTGCGGCTCTCAGCTATTTAACCAGGGACGTGTAGCAGTGGCATCGTAGTTGGTGGACCGCACCATACACCCCGGTGCCTGAGTTTTATCCCAGGCCACGGCTAACATCAGTGGCGAGTACTAACGGAACCGGTTCTGGGTCCCTACGTTGCATGGTAAAATACGACCCAAACACTGCGTGAGAAGGCTCTAATCCAGCAGTGGATTGACAAAGGGCCATACATTCTGCATTATTTCACTAACCAAGACAGATCTCTTTTGTAAATGAGACCTGATTGCACATAATTACTGCACGGCACATTTTAAAGGTTATCTGGGTTTTTTTTCTCCCCCTACATAATGGCCTAATTTTGCAAATGACATGACATGGCTTTAAACATCCACGTTACAGCGGATGGTGATAAGTATGCATGGATGCGTGCGTGTATTTACGTGTGCTATGATTGCTGCTCATTTGTTTTGGTGGTCTGGGTGAGTGGCAGGATTCGTGTGGGTGTCGTGGGTTCTGGGAGCCGTTGACAGATAGGTGTGGGTGGGTATGTTTTATTATAGGGCGATGTCGTGTGTATATGCGTGCGCGCGTGTCTACGTGCTCCCTAGCAATAATTGCATTAACAGTCTGATAAACGCTCTACGATAGGATCTTTGTCTTTGTGTATTTGTGTGTGGAGTAGCAGTGGTGCGGTGGTTAGCAAGGTGTGCTACGAACTGCTGATCCGAGTTCAATTCATACTCACGGTAAATACAGGTGATGATGTTCAGAACTGATGCTAGGCCTTCTCTAGGTTGACTCACCTTCAAAATGAGTACCTGGTCTTTTAAAAAAATCCACAATTGTTGCCGGACGGATGTGGTGCTGCTCACCCATTCCCTCGTGTGCCTTGCCGGCCTTTTATAGGTGCTTGCTAATAGCACTTGACTCTACGGTCTGTTCCGTTTATTCATGGGATCTTTGTAGATTTATCAGAGGAAGGCGGTGGCAGAGTGTTTAGCGCTTTGCGCTAAATCCTGCCAGTCTGGGTTCACAATGCCCACCCGTGCCCATCAACGGCAAGCGGTACCTGGAGCCCATCCGGCAGGATCGGCCAACCGTGGTGATGGTGTGAACGACGAGTGGTACCGGGGACACAAAGGTGGCCAGCCAGATTGGATGAGTGTAGCCGTGTGTATGTATATATTGTCAGTACACTAATAATAATAATATTTGCATTTCTAAATTGAATTTCACCCGAGAGTCACAAAGCGAGGCACAGAGCTGTGGAGAGAATGGCATGTCCACAACAACATAAGAATATAATGAATAGATCAGTTGAATAAAATAAATGACTATAAATGAATGGACATCCAGTAACATAAAATAATTGTGAAGGGAGCAGAGGTGGTGCATCTGCCAGTGATCTCAGGCAACCACGAGCCTGGCTCTTGTCCCATGATCTCCTGTCGCCAAGCTTTCGACCCTTCACGTGGCGTCAAGGTGCACCTGGCCTGGCACGGGCGCCGTGTTGACGGGTGTATGCGTGTGTGTGTGTGTGTAGATCGAAGGCTGCGCGTGTGCGGGTTGCGCGCGGGGTCACGCGCGGGCGCGACCCCGCGCGCCATCCCGCTCTCGCGCGGACCTGTCGTAGGTGGCACGCCGACGGTGCCGTGACAGACGGTGCCGTGAGGACAGACGATGGGGAACCCACGCGTTTATGGCCGGGGTTCAATTAAGCGGCAGCCTGTCTGCTCGCCTCTCTCGAGAAGCCGGTGCATCCCCCCCCCCCCGTTTAATTTCTATGAAAGCCTTGTACAAACACTGACTTCACCGAGCGCGACCTCTCTCTACACCCACGCACCAAATGCTCGCTCGTTGCCCGATTTTGCACCGTGGCGGATATCGTCTCTTCCCGTGGAGCAGAAGGAAGGCCGTTGCTGGATTAGGCTCTGGGATAAGTGAGCTGCAGCCCGGGGCCTGTACATGAGAGGCTCCTCTCTGCGCTGCTTAGTTCATCAACTGGTGGTGAGGCGCGCTCGGTGAAACGTATTCGCCCGGGGGGGCCTCGTGATTCCTTAATCCGGTCCTTTGGCAGTTGCTGTCATAACTGTGCGCCACCTCTCACAGGAGAGGCACCGAGTAATTCTCTCTGATTAAGAGACAATTACGCAGCATTTCACAGCGCTGCAATGTCCCCAAAACAGGGCTGTCACGTTTTTGGATTTTACAAGCGTAGGATGACCTGGGAAACAAAAAAAACCCTTAAGAGGCGTAGGGGAAGGTGATCGTTTATGGTGGGCAAGCAGTGATCGCATCTCTGAGCTTAATTAGGGCAGGGAAGGTTCCCATGACCGATTTGGGTGATGCCATAAGCTGTGTTGTTACGAATTGCTGTTCGCATACAGCGTGTGGAAGGGTACAGTTTGGAAAGGTACAGTGTGGGAGGAGGGTACGGTGTGGAAGGTTACAGTGTGGCTAGGCCTAATGCATTCTGAAGCTGCTCTGGTGCAGGCTCCCTTACATGAGCAGTGGCACGAGTAAGCAGTCGCAGAGCTGCAGCTTTTACCTCGAGCATAATATCGTCGTACATAATGACCAGTGCCTCACAATGTCTCATTCCTGCAGCAGTACCCCCGATAATCCTGTCCAGGTAATGATTACACCACCATTGATATAGAGAGAGCAAAGCAACAAGCATTGGGGGGTGATACAGGCATACTTTTAATAGCTACTACCTTTATTTTTTAATAGCTACTGCCTCTATTTAACTCAAAGCATTTTAATACAGGAGGTGGCCACGAGGCCACGAGTAGTGGCAAAGGGCAGGCCTTGGCTAGTAATTATTCTCCGGGTCGTTCTGAACAAGAGTACAAGAGTAAGATGGAATCAGGTTAGCAGACTTCAGTTCTCATCTAACGTGAACCTGCGGCCCAGCATAAACACATCTGTAGTGTGACGTGGCCCCCCGTGTCCGAGAATTAGAATTGGCGGCAATATCCCTCAAATTGTGGAAGTGCTCTGCGGGGAATTACCCGAGCACCCATTTGGTGTCATCGAGATGTCGCTAGGCAAAGATGATATGACAATCTGTAACCGGCAGTCACTATTTCCGTTATGATTCTGACGTCTGGTCCCCGGCGTGTGCCGCAGGTCACTCCTAATCACAGGTCGCACATGCAAAGGGTAATCATTCTTTGCCTGCAGGTTCCTTCTTTGTGTCAAGTCGCGGGAGCCGTGCCGCTGTGCTCTGCGTAAGCGTCGTGCGTGACGCGCGCGTCCGGCGCGCGACGCCCGCCGCTGCGTGCGGCTCGGAATAAATGGACGCGGGCGAAGACGGAAACGGAACGAAAACGGACGAGCGTGCACATAACACGGGGCGGAAAAGGGTGCGCTCAGAGACACCGAGAGACCGGAATAAGAGCATCTGGAGCAGAGGACAAACACATATCAAGGAAGAAATTCCGACGGTTAATGCCGGTTTGTGGGTTTGGGTAGGGCACGTGGGTTTAGATGGGATGACGGCCAATGGACTGGACCGGTGATGGAATTACAGCCAAGGGAGATAATTCCCTCACTCACTGCCTTATAGAAGGAGTAATGAAACACTTTCATGTCGGATTTCAGGGTTAGACAGGGGCACATTACGGATTACTGTCGTAAAGTATAGCATTTAACTTTTATTTTAGCACGGATGGGGATGTTTTTTCTTTCTCTGATAGTTGCCATGGTTTCTGGGCTGCTGTGGGCTTCGAGCGATCCACTCGGTGTTCAAAATGACGCCGCAAGCTCGCAAGTATTCTGAACCACCTTGCCTTTAATGTGCGCCTATAAACCGTGATCGATCAGTGAAATGATCATGTCGAGGTCGGAGGTCTAAGTCAGCACCGGTCAGATCCACTCTTGCGATTCGGCTCGAGTTCCCAAATGTAGCACATATGTCAATGCCAGCCTAGTCACTGAAACAATTGCAGCCCTTTGTCCACTGCTGGATGAATGGTCTTCCATGCCGTATTGGCTTTGGTGGGTTGTAGAACCATACTTCATCAAGTTGTTCAGAACTGCAGCTTGGTGAAGCAGATGCTCTGATGTTGTTGTTGTTGACACGCCGTTCTCTTCACAGCTCAGATTTGTAACAAAAGCAACATTTTTTTTATTGTTGCTGATTTGCCGTTCATATGTCGTTGTTGTTGCTGACATGCCGTTCCTGCCACAGCTCTGTGCAGCGCTTTGTGACTGGTGAACAGCGCTCTAGAAGTGCAATTATAATTATTATTATCTTAGACTCTGACACTGTATGGAATGCTTAATTGGGATCTCTTCCCAAATGTCAACACGTGTACACGTGTGCCTGTGCATGTGTTGCCACCAGGGTGACGGTGTCGCGGATAGCGTACTGCTTTATGAACCCGTTGACCCGACTTTGATTCCCACTCACGACCAATAATGGTGCTGAATATTCAAACCGGTCCTGCGGATCTCCTAGGTCGACTCAACCTTAAACGGAGTACGCGGTGCAGCGTGCAAACGTCGGCACGGTGGAGACAAAGACTGCTGGGCGCGGTGCCATCCACCCACCACCTCGCGAGCTGCGCCGGCCTTTATGGCCGCTCCTCGCTAATAGCGCTTGACCCGACCGCCCGCTGATGGCTACACGGCGGGACGTTGTTTCTGCTACCAGGGCCGGCGGTGCCGACGAAGCGGCGGTGTCGGCGACAGCCGCGGGGCAGACGCGTGCCGGTCCAGAGGCCGTACCCAGGGGCCACCGGCGCGAGGGCCCTGCCGGCGGAGCGCTGGAGAGGCGTGTGGATGAGCTGGAAAAGGTGAGTTGGCACGCGTCGCCTCAGCCTGCCACTCCTCACCCGGCATCTCTCGCCCTGTCGCCTTTTCGCCCCCCTCCTCGCCCTTCCTCCTCGCCCCTCCTCCTCGCCCCTCCTCTGTCTGGCCGTCACAGTTTCTGCCCCGTTCGGGATTTCGCTGTGGAGAACAGAATCGCACGGCCATCGAGTGATCTCACTCGAGAGACATTTCCTCTGGCCACTGTACAAGATGACAGCTCCTCAACTTTTGACTTGATGCAGAATTGCTTTGAAGAGCCTCTCTTTGTGGGTAGATGTGTCGAGCATACTTCGATCCTCCTGTGCGATGGCTTGTTGTTCACTTTGGAGGCATCATTAGGCGTCCGAAGCCTTCTGAGACGAAATGTCATGAAGGAGAGAGGAGGAACGCTCGACACGGCTAGCCCAAAAGAGCAGCTCGTCGAAGCAATTATTATGCGTAGAGCCGTGAAAACATACGTCAATACATTGTCGATACAATGTATGGAATTGACTAAGTCATCGTCATTGTCATTACCATCATGGTCACCATGTTGTGCCACATTTTCATGTCCCTATGTGGAATCATCCCATAGAGCATCATCATTATCGTCATCATCAACCACTACCACAATTATCACTATCATCACTACCATCATCAACATCAACATTGTAATCAGCACCACCACCTCCGCTCATCATCGTTATTATTACCGTCAAAGCGTAATTGCGTGTGCACTGATGGTTGTTAATACCCACCTCCGTGTGTCATGAGGGATTCACTCTGCATTCACTGAAGCAAGCACCCTTCAGGTTCAGCAAATGGGCTGATCTCCGACTTAACCGAACATGCGCGATAGCGACGGAGGGGAGGAGAATTATAATCTACGTGTAAGCATCAACAGACATTTGTTTTCCAGTGCGCGCGCTTGTTTGGCATTTAAATTGAACCGTGCACAAGTTCACTCGGCAAGGAATATAAAGAGAAAATAACTTGCCCCCGTTATAAGCAGTCGTAGGTGATACGCATGTGGGGTGGGGGTGGTGGTGGTGGTGGAGAGGGGGATACGGGTCCCTGTTAAATGCACGAGTTTCACCGTCACCCCGTGTTGAGGAGCGCAATAGAGAGAACCTGGCGCCGTTTGGTGAGTAAATGCTCATCGGCTCCTGGAAATTAGGGCTTCAGTTCCAGCGTCACGACACACGCCGGTCCCAGGCCCTAATGGAGACGCTGTTATATTGCCACGCGCTAATAGGACAACAAGTCGTTTGCAGCTGTAAGGAAATGACGTGGTTCACGAGAAAGTGACGCGAGTTCTTTTCAATTCGCCCGCGTGCCGCGCCGCGACGGGCTGCTGTCGCCTGGTTGCTGTGTCAGACTTTGGTCACTCTCGCACGCTGTCACGTGAATGTGGGTTAATGCTTGCAATGCACGGCGCAGGTGAAGCGATTCGCTTGTCTCAGACCCGTCTCGACGTCGCCGACGTGAAATCCAGATGACAGCATTCGCTCGTTCCTATAGGTGCAGAAGCCGGCACATAGACAGATAGGCATTTAATGTGATGCGCACATATGTCGGAGAGAGGGAGATGACATGGAAGTGTCTGGCTCAGGGGTCTGTGCACTGAGGCTGCAAACCTTGAGACTTGGGTTTGAATCTTGGCACCAGTCACACACCATTAAACCGGGTTCTCAAGTCGAGCTAGTTTGCTGGTGTCAGGTTAGTTACCAGTGCCTGTGTATTCTCACTTACATGTTGGGTTTTCATTTTCGTAAAAAAAAATCTTCCTCGGAGATTGAAACGCTTTGTTGTATTTGCTGTTTGACAGTCATCACAGAGTGCATGGTACGTTGTAGGAGCGGCTATGACGCCACTTGAAAATAACTCTGAAAAATGTATATTTTAAAATGTAACTTCCATAGGTCATTTTGAAATATGTGGAGATGCAGTGTTCTCTAGTGTATTAACAGTTCGATGTATGTGAATATTTCTTAAGAGCTGCTCTTTTGGGATAGTTGTGTCGAATGTTTATCTTTTTCTTCCTCCTCTTCCTCCTCATTATTATTAATTATTATTATTCTGGGCAATGCTTTGCCTCCTGTGTGGGAGGTATCTTCAGGCAAAACGTTGCTCAGGAGAGAGGAGGAACGTATGCCATGGCTCTCCTCGTAAGGGCATCTTTTAAGAGAAAGTCTCAGTTCATCTGGTCACACGAGACCGACAGCAAAATTGGCCAAAATATATGGGGGAAAAGGATAAAACAAATGTGCGTGTGTGTGTATATTTAGATGATACTTTGAGAAGTACATTTGCAGCATTTCTGCATTTTGGTCTAATGGATTATTTGGTCACACAGAGTAAAAGGGCATAGAATCAGACTTGTCTTTGATGAATGGTGCAAATTCAATCACCTTTGGGTCACTGATACATACATTGGGTACAATGGAATTTATGACAAAACACTGCGATATAATCCTTATGTTTTTCATTACCGATTTTAGCTTTTTATTAAACTTTATTCTCACGATAATACTCCATCTCATTCTGTCTATATATATAATAAAACCGCAACATTCAATTTTAAACAGAAGCACACATAGCTGACCCACACGTGATGATTTGATTTAGAACCGAACGTAATATCTATTTGGGTAGTGCTATAGCAAAAAATCCATATCACAGTCTGAAGGTCAAGGGTTCATAGTTCATTCCAGTGTCACTAAAACTCATCATCCGTTTGGGGTTGATATGTCCAGAACTCATTTAAGGAGTAGACACGTTGCATTTGTGTGTTACTCTTATTTGTACCTCTGGCAAATATAAACAACTAAATTCATATAATTTCACGATTGCCAGGTGAATCGAACCATGCAATAATAATAATTGCATTTGTAGAACGCTTTTCACCCGAAGGTCACAAAGCGCTGCACAGAGCTGTGGAGAGAACAGAACGTCAACAACACCAGGGCAGCCCAATCGAAAGATGAAAAGTAGCAACGAACTATAGGACAAAAAACAAGCGATTGAAAATAATAATAAATCTGCTACAAACATGGATGGAATAAATGTTTCCGAGCAGGCGCAGTTCGAGGGATTTCCATCATCCCGGCACGACAACACTGAGCCACATCAATCAACCTAGAGAGCTGTGCATGCCTGAACAGCAGGAGGAATGGAAAAGACCCACAGTGTAGAGATGGGAGTCTGAGTGTTAGAGATGGGAGTCACAGTGTTAGAGATGGGAGTCTCAGTATTAAAAAGAGGACTCACAGTGTTCGAGATGGGAGTTTCAGTGGAAGAGATAGGAGACACAGTGTTCGAGATAAGAGTCAGAGTCAGAGCCGGAGGACTTGAAAGGCTTATGGAGTAAGTGAGTCTTAAGACGAGATTTTAAGATGCCCATGGACTCAGCTGATCGACTCTCCAAAGGAAGGACATTCCAGAGTCTGGGAGCAGCGTTCAAGAAGGCTCTGTCACCCATCGCATGGAAGTGCAACCTGAGCACATTCAGCAAGCCCGTATTGGAGGATCGAAGTTGTCGTGTTGAGGAGGGTGTCTGAAGTAGGTTACGGATGTATGTCGGAGCAGCGCCAGTGAGAGCCTTGTAGGTGAGAAGGAGGATCTTGATTCAATCCTGTATTTAACAGCTAACCAGTGGAGAGACATCAGTACTGGGGAAATGTGATCGTGGATGGGTGTGCAAGTGAGGACTCTAGCAGCAGTATTATGCACACGTTGGAGACGATTGATCAGGTAGGCAGGGGTGCCAGGGAGCAGTGCATTGCAGTAATCGAATTGTGAGGAGATGAAGATGTGTATTAGCTTCTCAGCATCAGCAGGTAACAGGATGTTGTGCGGTCTGGCTATTTTTCTGCAATTGAAACAGGCTACCTTCGTCAGTTTATTGATGTGTGTCTCGAAAGCCAGTGAGGAATCAAGAGTCACACCTAGACTCCGGAATGCCTGAGCAACTTCAATGGTTTGGTCGTCAAGCATCAGTTGGATAGGTTCAGTCTTGGATAATTGGTGCGGGGTTCTGACAAGCAAAACTTTTGTTTTGTCGCCATTTAGTTTGAGAAAATTTGAATTGAGCCAGGCCTTCACAGTTATTTGTGAAGGGAGGTGAGGGCAAGTGACTGGTTGGGCGAAGGAGCTGATTAATGGTCGAGAAAAGAATCTTGGGCTTGTCGCAGATATCAGCGAGAATCCTGGAAAGATGTCTGATATGGGGACAGTCAAGTGCCTTACGGTAGAGGCTGAACTCTTCCTTAAAGATTTGACCATGAAAGGTGAGGCCAGATTTTCTCCAAGTCCCAGATCTTGTAGATCACGGGATTTGTTTTACCTTGCTTCCACGCTGCTCAGTGTTGGTTTTTAAAGCAGGGAAGGCCTGAAATCCAACTCGGGTCGCTGGGTTTATAGCACAGTGTGAAATTCACTGTGTCTCAGCTCCCTCTTTTCAAGTAAAGAACGGTGCACATCTCAACACAATTCTCAATGAGATTTTGCCTGCTTATGACTATTATTAATAATTATTGTTCATCAGACGCCCTTATCCAGGGTGATGAATAAAGTGTATCTGTTGTTGATCTATTTAATACCCGGTAAATCATATGCTATTGAAGCTGTAAGTTCAGTCATTTGAGGTGGGTGGTTTGTGCTGACCTTGGAAAGGGTCAAGGTAAGGGTTCTGCTTTGTCAAGCGAGTTGTTAGCTTGGCATATCTGCATTGCCAACCTCGATTCATGGGTAAAAACTCCATGTTCTTACAGTGGGGCTCAGAATATTCATAAGATAAACGCCGATGTCTTGCCACAAATTTGTACCGGGGTTTTAATGATACTGAAGGAATAATAGGCTGAGGCAGATTGCTGTGCTACAGTGCAAGCCAGAACGACCTGTTTCAGTTAGTCCGACCTTCGCAGATACTGTTAGTCCTACCGAGTGTGCATTCACGGTTACACAGCCGAGCTCTCTCATGGTTGTTTGAGAGCTTTTTACCAGGACTCTGTCGGCACATGGAGTTAAATGGGCAACCTCATGGGTGAACGTTGTGCGGTTCGTCTTGAAACGAACATGTTTTGCTCCATGAGAACATCGCTGCCGGCTCTGTCCAAACTCATTTTCTTTCAAGACGCTTCGGCTCGAAGTCCGTAGCTGGTGTCATATATATATTAATTAACGTACAAGACGAATGCGGCTACAAAGGCGCTTTGTTTGGTTCGTTCAAAGGGGCTAAAATGATTGCTCCATATGCGTTTTCGTGGTTGTTTTTGGCAGCCAATTACTGGGTGGATGAGATCCACTTAACCCCCTGCGCACGTGCCCATCTGTCCCAGCCACTCAGCTAACAAACGACTCGGCGTAATGAGCGTCTCACGGAAGGGCCCGACACGTTCGCGGCGCTCCGGGCTCGGCGTTGGCGGCGCGTGGCGGGATTGAAACGTCCGTCGTGCGATGCAGAAGGACGGCGCAGTGACGGAGGGCGAACGCTCCTTTAAAAGCGCGTCGCCGCTTAAAGGATCATCCAATTTATCAGCGGTAGATTTTCTCCGTTTTTTTTTTATGAACCTTTGACATAGCGCTGCGCATGTGTTCGCGCCGAAGGGAATGCGCAGTTAATGTGGCGGAGAACCTGACCAAATTCGCCAGTGTCCGGAGAAAAGCCACGATCGTCACACCCGGCTCTTTGTTGCCTGGCGCATGTTTCGGTGGTTAAAGCCTCAGTCGTGGGGAGAGCGATTGCGTGGAAGTGAAGCGATGTGGGGTGGCATCGCGGCGTAGTGAGCAGCGCTCCCGTCTCAGAGCCAGAGATCCCTGGGTTTGATTCCTGGTCCCCGTGTGCCTTTCTGCCTGGAGTTTGCACATTCTCCCCGTGTCCGCGTCCATGTACGTCGGGTGCTGCAGTTTCCCCCGACATTCCAAAGACGCGCCGACTAGCATTTTGGCCCGACGAAATTGTCCCTGGTGCCCTGCGATGGGCTGGCGTCCTATAGCGCTGCCTTGTGCCCTGTGTCTGCAAGGATAGGCTGTGGCCTCCTGCAACCCTGTACAGGGTTAAGTTGCTATTGATAACGAACAAAGGAAGCAACTTGGTGCTGCAAACCAGCATTTTAGGGTGCAAGACAGGGTGCTTTCTGGGTGGGAATTCAAGGCTCATGTAATTTCTACTTTTAAGGAGGGCCGCGTATGAAAGAAGAGTGTGATCGCGATCACACATTGCTGCCTCTGCAGAGCCACAGATCTTTCAAAGCCCTGGTGTGTCTGTGCATGGGCGGCAAAGCTGATCTATTCGCGCAAACGCCAGGAGCGCACGCCAACGCCGGGGCTCTTGCCGCTTTCTGTGACGCGTTGTATCTTCATTGTGCACCGCTGCAAAACCGTGCTTTGCATGCGGCGCACACGAGCACGCGAACATGACAAGCGCTGTGTCAGACTTCTAATAGATAAGCGACGGGGGGGGGGG
>JAZEWT010000005.1:20240870-20256613 GCA_036362905.1 Mordacia mordax
CACCCCCCGCCCCACATCCTGGCCGATCGTGTGACTGTTGGTTGGCGGCAGCTCTCAGCGGAGAGTCACCTGGCTGGATTGTGAGCCAGTAGAGCGAGGCGGTAGGCCAGGTCCTGCCAGCGAGCTATTGTCTGAAGACCCACGTGATTCATGTGTATGTGTGTGTGTACATGTGTGTGTGTGTGTGTGCATGTGCATGCCTTTACTCAGCAATTCATTATGCGCGTGCGAACCCATTTGCACTTTTGGACTTTGGGTTGAAACCCATGAGCAGCGTCAGAGACCATCAGAGCGCACGTCAGCACCACGCCCAATCGCCTTCATCTCACCACTGCTGTTGTTTTTTTTAAAATACACCGCGTGCTCATTTTAAGACCGAAACAATCCAGGAGATGCCCAGGGTAGTTTCCGGTGCTGTTCTTGGCCAGGAATCAAACCCATTTCGCTGGGATGAAGGTTTATTGTGCCAACCAATACACCACCTCGCACCACGTAAATAGATCTGCGGCGTAGCACAGATAGGCTCTTGAGGTTAGTGCCGTTGGCAAAAGCCATTAAGGGTAGCACAGTGCACTAAAGGAGACGGGCAGGCCTAGGGCTGGTTCAGACCTGACACGAGTGAAATGCCATTAATGTTGGAAATATCCAGATACCGATGCCAGGTTGCAGGCTTTATAGCTCAACACGCTAACGGCTGCACCTCCACAAACACACACGCGCATTTTCAGTGTGCTTTTTGGGGGTCCAACACATTAACCCTCAGTGTTATTATAATTAACTTTTCTGCATACGAGTGAAAGCAAACAAAACAAGCCGCTGAATAAACCAAATGACCTAGGCTGTAACTATCAACGTGATTAAACATTGACACTTTCAGCAAGAATGAGGATGCACCCGACGTTTGGCTCACAGCTCCTCGCTGGTGGCGTGGTCATTTTTTCTCATCTTCCCTGTGATTTCATCAAACGCAACCCCTGACCCGCGCTTGTGGAAATGCTCGCGGACCGAGCCTCTCATTTCTCGTTTCATCCTGACCGAGCGGAATTAGATCTCCGCGCTACGGCGATCGCCCGCGAAGGTCATGGCTGGGTTGATGCACAAATCACGGCGCCGGCGTCGCGCTCGCGGCGGCGGCGGCGGCGGAGATTGCGCGCACGCTCTGCGAGGAGGTCGGTGGCTCGAACTGTTGCTATTGCCGGCAAGCCGATGACATCTGCCATTGTCGGTTATGCAAGTAGGTCTTCCTGGCCTATTGTCAAGAGGTCGACGCGTCCCTTAATTGTTTTGGGCGTTATTCACTCGTGTGCGTGAGGCTTTTTTGTTCGTGGGGATATCTGCACGTTGGCGGAGGGAGCCGGAGTCTCTGAGTCAGTCAGTAATGGGTCACGTCGGCTCACTTAGACGTCGTTCCTCATACGATCTAATGCCCTCTAGTGTAAATGCAGATTGAGATTGCTCGGAGACAGAGCCCAAGGCGATACTGAATATTGGCCAAAGCCTTGTGTGTATTATTAAACTATGAGACGGTTGTTTTTAATCACAAGGACTGTAAAGTTTTAATTTGTCGTTGCAGCCTGTCAAATTAGCGAGGCCCGCGAGTCATACGGCGAAGCGGTCACGAGCAGCGATGGTGAATGCCCTCTCTCCCTGTCATCATCATCATCAATACCCGCTGAATCCTGTAGAGGGGCGCGGGGAGCCAGAGCCTATCCCGGCAGTCAGAGGGCGCAAGGCGGGGCTATACACAGGATATGACGCCAGTGCATCGCAAGGCACACTTTTGTGGAGCAATTTACTCAGTGCGCCAATTAACCTAAGCAGCAGCCTGTCTTTCGATGGTGAGAGGAAACTGGAGTACCCGGCGGAAAACGCTGTTGTGCAATGTGATAATCCACCGGTCACTTATGCACCAGTTTACTTCATAGTTCCGTCTCCTCGTGGACGTTCTGTCGGACTAATGACACGAGATCAGATGAGAAAACAGTGCTTGACATTATTGTTTCACTTGTTTAGCCAAGAAGGCCTCACGGATTCGTACAGTAGGGTGTGATGGTTCTATGTGTAACCCCAATGAAGTGGTAATTTTTCAGCTTGTACTTGGTAGGCTATGTCCAGTCACATGTTATGGCAGCGTGGGGAGGCAGGGGTGTTGACTCTGGGAGGAAACCATTGCAGAGCAGGGGGAGAACATACAAACTCTATACAGATAGGCAGTCGAGTCAGGAATCAAACATAGGAACTCTTTTTTTATGTGAGGCTCACGTTTTACCATTGTGCCACCCTACCACCCATGACTTGCATTCTCTGCCACGGCTAACATTAGTGGAGAATGATACTTGCACAATTCCTCCACCAAAACCGTACTGACTAGCATCGTGAAATAGGGCAAAAATCTCCATGACCGCTGTGGTATGTGTAGAGGAATTCATCCAACAGTAGATTGTCCATAGGACCGAAACTATTACCGTTATATCAAGCCATTATTAACTCAAACTTTTCAGTGTGTCATCACGTTATAATTTGTTTCCATGACCCTGCTGATTAATCCTTGTAATCAGTGGCCAGTGAATGATCACTTATCTCCCATCGCCCTCCTTGACACTGACTGTGGGAAGTGCCACGGCGGCGCACGGCATTCGTCACTGCTGGCGCCGCGCGGCTCCGGACGCCCGCGCGAGCGCTCGTGCAAGATCGATTTCGCTTGTCCGTATAATCGGCGTGCCGCGCGATGATTTACGCTCGCGCCGTTTACAGACGAGGCTCCCGCGCCCCTCTGCGACTCCGCGAGCCCGCCACCTGACACATCCGTTTTGCCATCGACCGCCAGCCAACCCACGTGTTTCTTCCTGTTCATCCGTCGGTCTGCTCGCGCGTCCCTTCGTCGTCCCGCCGTCGATCGTTATGAACGTCTCATTCCATCCGCGTGCCTCTGCCGTCGTCCTCACCGTTCTCTTCCGCCCCCCACCCGACCCTCCGCCGCTGGCGCGCCGCGGCTGATTCTCCGTCTCGGATTCGCCGTTGGCGCGGGCGGTCTTTGTCACTCCCAGTGAGCGAGGCTGCTTGAGACGGCCTTAATCCAGCAGTGGATTGATCGTGGATGCTGATGATGATGATGACATAAGTGTCGCCCTCCTCATATCAGAAATTCCCCATTCCAATTGCAGAAAGTTTGAGCTGCTTTTAATGTTTCTTCCCTTTCTGCTCTGTTGCCTGTGTCTTTCCATCTGTCCGATTCATATAGTTATCAATATCCCCTGAGTGTAATCTCCCACCTGCGTGTGTGTATAACCCTTCCAACACGGACCAAGTGGACCTGACACTGGTAACACCACACCCCTCAATAATAAATAATCGGTGTTTATTGCTGCGGCGTACTTTGTGCAAACTGCATCTCGCACAGCGCCGCACACCAGCAACACACAGACGTGGGTGAATATGCCTGAAGATGTTGTTAGCCAACGAATGAGCGTTTCTCCTACCCTTAATAGGTGCTCGCTAATAACACTTGGCCAGTCAGGGGGTTGCTGCACCGACGCATCGCCACTCATATTCTGAAGCGGACGATCTCACTGTCCAGTCGGAAATGGATCAATTCATCCGCTCGTATGTCGGGGGCTGGTTGTTCTTCGGACTAACCGGCCACTGCCTTAGGAACGTGGAATTTCCACCGCTTGTGGAGGTGTCGCTAAGCGGCGGACCGTTGTCCGTCTCCGCGCTCGGGCCAGTGCGGCCGGGCCACCAACACAACAGCCTCGCAGGTGGCGCTCGACCCCCCGCGTGCCGTTGAGGCCGCATCGGGGTTCATTTGCCTTTGTTTTCTGGCGCCCAGGAGCTGGCGCGCGAGCGGTACGAGAAGCGGCAGCTCGGGCAGCAGCTGGAGGAGAACGAGGAGGCCGTGTGCAAGCTCCGCGCCGAGGTCGACCTCCTCAACCGGGTGAGGGCGCCGCCGGGGCACTCTGGGCCGGCTCTGCGAGCGCGCCGCGCGCGACGCGCCCGGGGCTGTACCCCGCGGGCGCGACGAGCGGCCTACGCGGGCGGGGACGGGGAGGCCGCACGCACGTGTGCGCGCGCTTCAAGGGATCACCGGGACCTACGACCTTCAAGCCTGCGGCTGTTTATTTATTTTTAAAATTGATGTTAAGTGTCGGGGTCAGGCGAGTGTACGGTTGCCTCGCGTGACGTTTGTGATGGGTTTCTGCACGGTGGTCGCGCCCCACGAGACTCTTCCTGCTGATCCCCCCCCCTTCCCCCCTGCCCCCCAAACTTCCTCTGCTATAACCGGTTGTCTTGAGTGACGCGTCAGATATATCGCGATGTAATCACCAGGGATTCTGCGGTTTGGGAATTCTTTTTTTAAATGCAATCTCGTGGCTTGGATTGTAGTCACAATCACAATTGGAACATGGACTTATATCCTAAATTTAATTGTAATTGGCTAATTTTATTGCAAATGGATTATCAAATGTTTATTATAAGCGTATCATATATACTTTTAAGTGTGTCATGGTGACACACTTACAGTATTTATGATTTATACACGTTTTGCGCATGTTTCACCGTAAGGCGATTATGAGAAAGCAGTCAGAAAGATGGGAAAAAAATCACAGCTTAATGTACGAGAGTTGCGCTAAAGAGCCCCTCTTCGTCAATAGCCGTGTGTAGCGTTCCTCCTCTCTCATTCGCGACGTTTCGCCTCTCATGTCAGAGGCATCAGCGGTCTATTTCAGCTGAACCGTTCACTGTCTTGATGATACCTCTAACGGGGGAGGTGAAGGGTGCTGGAGGAAAGAAGAGGAACGCTCGACACGGCCTTACCCAAAACAGCTTCTATCGAGAGCAATTCTCATACAATTTTTTAAAAAGTGTTTAATTTGTTATGATGTAGGTTTTCACGGCTCTGTGCATGATGATTGTTTCGAGAAGCTGCTCTCTCGTTACAGCCGCGTCGTTCGCTTCCTCCTCCACCTCGCGACGTTTCGCCTCGCACGTTAGAGGCATCCTCAGGCGCAGTGTGCGTGTGTCGTGTTTGTGACTCCTATTTATATGCAGGTCTATATATGTGTTGAGTCACTTCCCCTGTAGGGGGTCCACACCCTGGAATCACATTAACACTAATCTCCTTGTCCTGCTCACACCCCGGAATTGCAATAACCCCTTCCTGCTCTACCTGTACTCCGGTTTCCTCCCACAGTCCAAAAACCATGCTGCTGCATATGTTAATGGGCATGCAGACTAAATTGCCCGCAGTGCCCGGTGATGGACTGGCATCCCATCGTCGGTATATCCCTGCCTTGCGCCGAGTCTGCCAGGATAGGCTCCGGCTCACCTCAACCCTGTACAGGACTCAGCGGTTTCTAACAATGAAATGAGTTGAAGTACAATTTCATGAATTGCTTAAAGTCACAGAGTATACCTTGTAACGTTTGAACAATTTTTTTTTTATTTACAGATAACCGATATCTATTCCAAGCAAAATAATTGATCGGGCATCCAACGGAACTGTTTTGTTGCAATCCGATTTTCATTCTGCTGATTTCAGATTGCGAATGACGTCTCAGCCATTCACCCAATCCGATCGATCGGATGTTCTCATGTGGGTTTTCACGGCTCGATGCACGACGATTGCTTACCAAAGCTGTTCCTTCAGGGTAGCCTTGTCGAGTGCTCCTCCTTTCTCTGTCATGACGTTTCGTCTCTCACGGTGGAGGCATCTTCAGGCGTACTGAGATGGAGTGAACTGTGAGTGTGATATGTTACGTATGTGCCCCGATGTTGGAGGCGGTTCACTGCCTAGCCTGCGTTTCTATGGCCCTTTATAATGCTTTCTACCCTCCCAGGCCCCTCCCTTCTCCCCAGCAGTGTTTCCTGGATCGGATAGATCAAAGACTGTTATAAAATTTCCGATTACGAGCAGATCTGACAGACACCCTTTGCAATCAAACTGCCAACGCTAAGTTCCAGCCGTGCCTTATGATTAAGGCGGCAGTGTCGTTATTGAGACCGCAGTGGGCAGTCAATGCATATAGATCATGTGGCAAAGTCTGTGATTACCACAGAGTGTTGTTTCCAAGGTTATATCAACCTCATTGTTAAACAGTCAACAAAAGACAAAGTGTGTCTCCTCTCAATCGAGTGACTGCCCGGTTCTCATCACCGCCGATGGCTCTGAGCCAGAAAGAGTAAATTCTGATGTCCATGGATGGAACGGGCGGTTCTGCCTTTTGCCGGCTTGCCATCAAGTGATGCATATTTTATCCGTCTATTGTGGAAAGAGTGATGGACTGGCGAGGGATGATGTCACTTCGTAATGGTTGTTCTCTAAAGCTGTTCTCTTGGGATGGCCGTGTCGAGTGGCTCCCCCGCTCCGCTCTCCTTCGCGACGTTTCGGCTCCCGCGTTGGAGGCGTCCTCAGGTGTTCTGAGACCCGAGACCGGAAAGCAATCGTCATGCAAGGAGCCATGAAAACGTACATAGGTGCAGTGTCACATAGTGGTGGGTTATCTTGTTGTGCCACATTTCCCCCATCCTAATTGGGACTGTATTCATTCAGTTTATAAATACATGGGGGAGGCGGTGGTGCGGCGATTTTCAACATCGCACTAGAAACCCCAGCAAACCTGAGTTTGATTCCTGATTTTGGTCGACGTCAATGGCGAGTGATTTTATTCAGTGACACCTTGATTATGGTGACGTATGATCAGAACAAAAAACCCATAAGTACTGATGTAGGTTTTTGTGGTTTGATGCATGATAATTGATTGTTCACCAGGTGGTATGGTGACGCAGTGAGTGGCGGTGTAGCCTCACAGCAAGAAGGTCCTGGGTTCAATTCCCGGCTCGGGTGCCTTTCCCGTATTGAGTGTGCGTGATCCCTTCCTGTGCCCGCGTGGGTTTTTGTCGGGTATTCCGGTTTCCTCCCACCTGCCTACGTTAAGTGGCCTGCTGAGTAAAGTGCCCCCAAAAGTGGCCTGCGGTGTACTGGCGTCACATTCTGGGTATAGCCCTGCCTTGCGCTCTCTGTCGGCCGGGATTGGCTCCGACCTCCTGCGACCCTGTACAGGATTTAGCGTTTATGACTGAATAAATGATTGCTTACCAAAGCTGTTGTTTTGTGATAGCATGTCGAGCGCTCCTCCCATCTCCTTTGGTAATCAATCATTAATCGCTGTAAGTGACACACTCTGGGAAGACCTTTATTGCTGCAGTGGCTTGACAAAGCACTGTAAATGCAAGACCATTATTCACTGTACAAGCATACCGTTGGTTTTCACTATTATATATTTTTCATCTCCAGTTGACCCACCACTGCAGTGCGCATGTTTAGTTTTGTGTTCTTTTGTGTCCTTAGTGGGCGCACGCAATGGTAGATAACACTTGGCTCCAGATAGATGTTAATTATCACAGCAGAAAGTACCCAGTGAGCTTGCAAGCTCTAAATGGGGGATTCCTGCGACATAAGTAACGCCTTAATATTTTTTTTAGGTCAAACATCCCATCTCATCTCATTGTCAAAAACCACTCGGTCCTGTACAGGGTCGCGGTGAGCCGGAGCCTATCCCGGCAGACACAGGGTGCAAGGCAGGAATATACCCACGATGGGATGCCAGTCCATCACCGGGCACTGCGGGCAATTTAGTCTGCAAGCCAATTAACCTATGCAGCAGCATGTTTTTCGGACTGTGGGAGGAAACCGAAGTGCCCGGCGAAAACGCACGCGGACACGAGAGAGAACATGCAAACTCCACACAGAAAGGCACCCGAGCCGAGATTCGAACCCGGGACCTTCTTGCTGTGAGGCGACAGCGCTACCCATTGGGCCACCGTGCCACCCAGGTCAAACATTCACTTAACAATAGGGCGAAATATTCACTCAGCTAAAGGGCAAATATTCACAAATACGATGGGTTGAGAGTTGGGGATACACTGAAGGCGTAATGTGCCAGCACATTGCCCAGACTGCAACTCGGTCTTTCACAGCCACCCTTCACTCACCGTCAGGAGGTTGCGACTTTCCGCCACAGACTTTCCTTTCATCCGACTCCCAATGAGAGGCGTGCGCTTCAGTCTGTCTCTATTTAAAAAGTTGTTTCTCTAACACTTAGGTGGCTCGTTAGCCTTTAATGCAATTTTCCTTTTTCTTTTTTGCTCCATTCGTCAGGATCTGGATGACCTGGAGGATGAAAACGAGCAGCTGAAAGAGGAGAACAAGACCTTGCTGCGTGTGGTGGGCCAGCTGACTAAGTGAGGTGACATCACGGGGCGGTGGGGTCAAGAAGCTCTCCCGCGCAGCTCGGCGCCATCCCGCGCAGCTCGAGAAACCTCCCTCGAACCTCTCGTTCGTAGGAAGACGACAGTCGCCGCTCCCATTCCGTGTTGTTTCCTTCAGCTCCAATCTTAAATAAGTTTTAGGATAGTTACGTAATTTGTTTCCTTTGTATCTCACCACCGGACCGACGACACTGATGATGGCATTGGCTGTTTGCGGTTTTCCCCTTTGTCCAGCCAGCGGATTGTCGGGGTAGGGGGGGGGAGGTGGAAGACAGATTAATAGATGTCACTTCCTGAAGCAGTCAACACTTGTGACGATAATCTCTCAAAGTTGGTCGAGGGGAGGGGGTGTTCAAGAGTAGGGCCTGTTGCGGGAGAATGGTGGCTAGTATGGGAAAGTGGGAAGTCAATTTTGCACATTTGCCATCGCCCCCTTAATATCGGCCGATTGGGATTTAGTCTTGGTGAGGAAGGCGGTGGCAAGGATCGAGACTCTCGGGATGCCCGGGCGGGCGCTCCTGCATGGGCCGCGCCGTGAAGAACGCTTTGCGCTAACGAGGACAGAATCGACCTTTCTCACCTCGCCCGTCGAACGGACGGACGTGGCCAGGACGTGGACCCTGGCAAAGGACAGAGCCCCCTGATCCGACACCGGCTCCGGTAAAGCGCAGACGCCGCCGGGGGACCCTGTTGAAAGGCCTGCGTTGCGTGCCCCGCGTCGCCGCTGTCACGGAGGTCCCGTCTAAGTCGGCGAGCGATTGGCGCAGGTGCGCGCGCAGGTATCCCTCGCGTCGCCGCCAAGGACGTTTGAGCAATAGAAGTTTCGTTGCCAAAGTTTGCAGCAAAAGCAATAAACTACTAATTGCAGTGACTCGGGTGATTTTGGTATGCTTTGCTAAAGTGCCTTGTCAACTCTTCGAACTCTGTCAGAAATGCTGCACGATCATTCGCACGAGTATTCCGTTTTGTTGGCGGAACGATCGATGGGCCACTTTCGCTGGCTTAATGCTGTAAACAACACGCGTTTGAGGTCTTTTAGTTTATCGCTACTTTCATAAAGCGTTTGAGAGCACTGCGCGCGCTTTTCTGTTTGCCATTTCCTGCGGCGTCATTCCCACCGGAGTAGTGCTTTAATCTACGTAACAATTAAGATGAAATATATTTTTGTTCCCGGACCATTGCTAAGGTACGTCTCTGGCCTGTCATCTTTCCCGTACGCTATTAATCACTTTTACATTTTGCTCGACCGGTGTGAACACGGGTGGAATTTGACAGTGTCGTGTGCATACCGTATACGCGGTTTAACGCACACGTGCAGATGCCACCGGCTTAGGTTTATACACTCGGAGGATTTTGACCTCTAGCTACTGTCATAGCAGATTATACATTCGGATTTACACCTGCCCTGGCATTCCTACAATCATCCTCTTACTGAGGTGGCTGTGGCTGTGGTTCTTCTGTGAATCTGTAAAGTCTTGCTATGACATTACAAGTCCCGTTTTTTGTTAATTGCATAACAATTATAATAACAACCCACAATGTATTGCTTTCGTGTGTATTTCTCCTCTTGCTGGTATTGAGAGATATTCTTCTTGTTTTTCCCACGATGTGCCCCCTTGTGTACCTAGAGAGGAGGTGGCATCCGCAGGATTCAACATCACGTGTTGACCAATGTCCCATTGGCCCGGTCTCACTCACTATCACGAACTAGTCAGTCAGTATCCGTATTCGCTTAATCCTGTACAGGGTCGTGGGGGGCCAAAGCCTATCCCGGCAGACACAGGACGCAAGGTGGGGCCATGCCCAGGATGTGACTCCAGTACATCGCAGGGCATTTTTGGGGGGTAATGTACTTTGCAGGCCAAATAAATCTAGGCAGTAGCGTGTCTTTGGAGGATGCTGGAGTACCCAGCGAAAACCCACGTGGACACGGGCAGAGAACTCGCAAACTCCACACAGAAAGGCACCCGAGCCGAGAATCGAACCCGGGACCTTCTTGCTGTGAGGCGACCGTGCTAGTCACTGCGGCAATCACGAACTAAGGGTTATTATATAATATTACAGGCCCTCCTGTGCGTAATAGTTTTAAATAACAACTGGCCTGTTCGTTTTACTGATGTGCCCTTTGATTCATCGCTTACCCGTTTTGCGTGTTTGGTTTAAAATGTATACAATCTTGAGCACTGGTTACCCTTCCATTACAAGATTAGAATTGGACAGGTCAATCGGGAATAACGGTGGTAAATATTTTCTGATGGCGAGTCAGCCTGAAATGTTGATATCTCGTTTCCTCTGCAAAACCGTTTTAAAACAATGTACAATTGTTATTTTCCAATTAACCAGTTCTCATCTCATCTCATTGTCAGAAGCCGCATAGTCCTGTACAGGGTCGCGGTGAGCCGGAGCCTATCCCGGCAGACACAGGGTGCAAGGCGCGTCCCACGATGGGACGCCAGTCCATCACCGGGCACTGCGGGCAATTTAATCTGCAAGCCAATTAACCTATGCAGCAGCATTTTTTTAGACTGTGGGAGGGAACCAGAGTGCCCGGCGAAAACCCACGCGGACACGGGGAGAACATTCAAACTCCACACAGAAAGGCACCCGAGCCGAGATTCGAACCCGGGACCTTCTTGCTGTGAGGCGACAGCGCTGCCCACTCGACCACCGTGCCGCCCAATTAACCAGTTATTTGACGTATATCTTCACTGAAGCAGAAACGCGATAGCTCTTACAGAACTAGCATTGTTTTTTTTTAATATAACCTGTCGATAAGGAACTCATATGCTCGTATGTACACGTTCATGTTATATTACTGTGCCTTGTATTACTGTATATTTACTGAGGAATAAAGAGCGTGAGACATTGCGTTCGGTTCTCGTCAAGTGGATCGTTTCACACGCCGCTGTTGCAAGTCGATATCGATTTTGTCAGCCCTCTGCCGATCCTCTGCTGGACGAAGGTCTGTGCCTCGCCACGTTGTTGGTTTTGGAGAGGTGGGGGGGGGTTGATCATCGTTCTCCGCACTGGACGGTGCGCAAGTGAATAGCCTAGGATCGGTTCAATGCATCAGTGATGTCAACAGCGGTTAGGAATCGCGCTCAGACAACCGGGCGTACAGTGCATTGCGCTGACTGCTGAGCCACCGCTCTCAAACTGATCGGCGTCTGTAGGATACTTTCCAGCAGCGTCATTAACCTGTTAATTTGTCGTACAATTATATGTACAGACTTGTATTTGAGAATACTTTGTCAAGTCTTTTGTGTGTGGATTCTAAGGTCCTGGAGTAGTGCGCGAGTTTGCGCATCTGTCATGTATGTATTTGTCCGGGAGACCCACACTGAGTCATCAGCGTCTTATTCCCCAGGGCCATACCGCTACGTTTGGTTTTATTTTAAGAATAATAATGAGAATAACTCAACGTGTAAATTAGCAAATGCCACATCCGGTCATGCAAGAGACGTGGATCATGGAGGGAATCCACTGGGGGGAGGGGAGTCAGCCTGCAGACACTTCTGTATATTATTATGTTATCAAACAATTTGTTAATGGTTTCTATTTTTCAGATGTAGGAGGAAACTGGAGAAGCCGGAGGAAATTCGCACAGAGCACGGGGAGAACATGCAAACAGCACACAGTATGGCCTTCAAGGTGGGAATCGAACCTCCTCAGGCAGGACTTTCTGTGAGGCGGCGACGTTACCGCTGCATGAACACCCCTCCCTCCAGAGGTGTGTTCAGCCAATTAATGACGAGTCTTTATTACGCAAGTGAGGAGGAAACCGGAGTACCTGTAGAAAAACTGATGCATTGTGCGAGGGAGCAAGCTTCTATGGCCTGCGAGGTGGAGTAAACAGGTGGCGATTCGTCCACTTGCTGTGCCACCTTCTCATGGTCCAAGGGCAGGGAGCTTTGCAACATCCGTACAGTGATTCACCAACCCTCTCTGCTGCCTCCACAGTACACGATTACAGACCACGTGCATCGCCACCACTGCGGGGAGCAGTGGCGCAGCGGTTAGCGCCCTGCTATCAATTCTCCGCTCAGGGTTTGATTTCCAGCCACGTGCAACACAAGTGGCACGTTATTTTCAAGATTACTTATTGTTGCTGACTTGCTGTTCTTATGTCGTTGTTGTTGCTGACATGCCGTTCTTGCCACAGCTCTGTGCAGCGCTTTGTGACCCTCGGGTGAAAAGCGCTCTCGAAGTCCAATTATTATTATTATTATTAGTACGAGCCGGGGGCCTCCCGTTTCCCGAATTGAAAACGAGAACTTGATGCGTAAGCGTGAGAATGTTCGTAGATGAAGGTGGCCGGGCGTTGTTTGGGCCACGGCACCGTCCTGTGCGCTGTGCCAGCCTCCTCTCTGCACGCGGCGGAGTCGTACGCCGCCTCTTTTGCGGGAGTTCCACCGCCTGGCCGGTGCGCTCTTGGCCGTTTGCTTGGTTGGCCGATGTCCGCTCTGAAGCGGAAGAGCTGCGTCACATTTCATTGACCGCGTGACGTCGTGACAGCGGCCTCGACCTGTCACTCCGTACAAAGCGTTCTGTGCAAAGTCAGGGGCGCGTGGGCTGCGTGACCAAGTACGTGCCGTCCTTTCCTGCCAGGCAAGGCAACGAGTGGAGCGTTTTGTCTTTGAGGACTCTGCAGTCTTTGTGAGTACCTTACACAATCCTGCCGAGATAAAATCACCGTAACGCATCGCTTTCCTACCTAAAGGTTTCAAGTTGGCGTCAGGTGCTCTGGCTTCCAGCATTAACATAGAACGTGCACCCCCCACCTCCTCCCCGCCTGCCCACCTCTCCAAATCGGAGCGCGTACAGCAACGTTTATAATAATTTTACATTAATAATGCGCACATATTCATTTACTGTCGAAGGTATTCATTCAACAGAGAACGACTCAGAGGTGCAAGGAGATCACAGAGAGGCGCAGGAGGCAGCCAGGCGGTTTGCCAGCGCCACATTGCCACACGCTGCTTCCTATATATTAGGATGTCATCGGTCATCCTAATAGGTCGACTGTCGTGATGTAGGTTTTCTCGGTTCGACGTGTGACAATTGCTCTCAAGCACCGCTCTTTCGGGACAGCCATGCAAAGGATAGAAGGCGGAACGCTGGACACCGCTATCCCGAAAGAGTAGCTCTTGAGAACAATTTTCAGCGTTCAGACTGCCCTGCCTCGTGTGATTCGAGGCACATTTGCGTGATCGTGTTACGTGCCTGTGGATATCACACACACACACGGGGGGCTCTTCTGGCAGGAGAGGCTGCAGTGGCCGGGTCATGTAGCCCCATAATTGGCAATCACAAGCCCAGGCAGCTTTTGTTTGGCCAGCCAGAGTGACCCATTGAGACACGGCAGGGATAAAAGGAGGAGGACCTGCAGCCAAGTGGATTTCCTGCTGTTGGTTGCCATTTGTGTCGGCAAAGACACATTTCCTAAAGGAAATGAGTGAGATGTGTTGGGGAATTGGGGAATTGAGTGAAATATGACAGATAATTTGCTTGCGGATTTGTTGCTTAGCGCTTGCTTCACAGCGTACACTTTGGAAATATACATCAGCCGTCAACATCGGATGATTGAGCACCATTGATCATCCATACCATCGAGCCCATCGACTGCCATCAACACTTACCGTGGGCCCTCTCGCCTCCTCCGAAAGATGACCTTTTTCAGGCCACGCGACCCGAAAGACCCCATTAGACCGCCTGATAGCCTCACCGCCTAATTGGGCCAGCTGACTGCCAATCAACATCATAGTTTAATGGACCCTATCTCGGCGCAAAAAACAGAGCACTTCGTGAGCGATGTTTCTGCACTTATTGACACGGGCGTTGTTTTTCATTCTGATTCTGCCACCCCCTCCCCACCCCTCCGTCGGACGCGTGTGCACACTGTGCACACCGAAGAGGATTTTTTTTGCTAGCAAGCCTTGGGTCAATAACGCGAGCAGCGTCGATAACTCAGACGGAGAAATGCGCGTCTGACCCGGCGTCTCATTTTGCGTGACATCAGCAGGACACTGGCAGACTGGGCATCGTTCTATCTGGCGATCTTACGCGAGACAACGGGAGGGAGAGTATTCCGAGCGGGAGTGCCGTGGCAGCAGCAACTCACTCACGTATTCATGGTCATCTCATCTCATTGTCAGAAGCCGCTTAGTCCTGTACAGGGTTGCGGTGAGCCGGAGCCTATCCCGGCAGACACAGGGCGCAAGGCAGGGATATACCCACGATGGGACACCAGTCCATCACCGGGCATTGCGGGCAATTTAGTCTGCAAGCTAATGAACCTATGCAGCAGCATGTTTTTTGGACTGTGGGAGTAAACCGGAGTGCCCGGCGAAACCCCACGTGGACACGGGGAGAACATGCAAACTCCACACAGAAAGGCACCCGAGCCGACATTCGAACCCGGGAGCTTCTCGCTGTGAAGCGACAGTGCTACCCACTGGGCCACCGCGCCGCCCTTATTCATTATCAATGCTCGCTTAATGTTGCACAGGTTCGCGGTGGGCCGGAGCCTATTCCGGCCGACACAGGGTGCAAGGCGGGGGAATATCCAGGATGTGACGCCAGTGCATCGCAGTAATTCTCTATATATTTTTATTTTTTCCTCGTTGCGCTCGACGGTTCTCCCGGTTTGCTTTTGAGTTGTGACCAGAGGTGGAAGTAAACCGGTACGGTCCGGTGTTTCCATAAGAATGAGGCCAGAGCATTCAGTAGGGCACAGATGGGCGGAGGGGGATGGAGGGTGGTGATGACTGTCCAAGTAATACATTTAAGTTACTCTAACCCTCGCCTTCACCTCGACTGGGTCAATAAAGTAGGTTTCAGCAATGGTTGTCCTATAGAAGAAGGGCCCCTGCCACTGGAATTTGGCTACAGGAATGCGTAATTTAGAATGTATATAAGTTACTTTGACCACTGTTTGTACCACGAGTTGTTCGTAAAAAAAGGTTATTGTTTTTGATTTGCTGTTCGTATGTCGTTGTTGTTCCTGACATGCCGTTCTCTCCGCAGCGAAAAGCGCTCTCGAAATGCAATAATAATTATTATTGTGACGACCGACGTTTCGAGGGGGAGAGTTAGCGCGCGCTCAATCCGATCTCTGAAGAAGCTCTCGGCACGAGAATCGAAACGTCGGGCATCGTGCCGAATATCACTCGGTATGGCCCGAAAACACATTGGGTAGCAATAGCGACGCTAAGCTCAACAGCAGTCAACGTGGCAGCCGGATAAGTCTGTTGTGCCACATGAAGCCCCCACCTCCATCACTAAAAGCATTGATGACAAATATAGGTGCTCTCATGCTCGTCAACCCGTTGACTGGGCCCCGCGGGCTAGACGGGGCCCTTTGGACTAGACTGGGCCACGCGGGCTAGACGATGCCACGCGGGCTGGACGGGGCCACGTAAGCTACTAATTGGGGCGGCGGTGACGTGGCTCAGCGGTGGCAGGTTCGCCAGTTG
>JAZEWT010000005.1:20258287-20281236 GCA_036362905.1 Mordacia mordax
TTTGCCCCAAATAATCGGCGTCCTTCAATAGGTTTGAATCGTTCCGCTTTGTTGCCGCTTTCCCTTAATAATAATACTCTTATACCCATTTCTAAAGCACATATCACCCGAGGATCACAAAGTGCTGCACAGAGCTGCAGAGAGAACGGCATGCCAACAACGGCAGAAGAGATCAATTGTGTAAAATAATGACTATAAATCAATGCAGGACATCAAGTAACAAAAGCGAAATGCCATGAAGCAACATATTTGGTGCCAGGCTGGGATCGCTGCGAGTCACCGTCGGTCTCCACAATTCTCTGATGAATTACTGAGCTGAGTAAGGCGGCTCTTTTTAGTCCACGAATCCAGGTGAAGATTGGGGATATTGGAAGTGAGGGAGGTTGGTTAACAAGGACATAATAACGTGTTTAAATGAATCGGCATATCTGCGCGTTCAAATTGTGCACCCTGTTCCATAATTCTGAATCTATTTTGCAATTTGTCGAAAGGTCTCCTGAGCTCAAATTGCTCATTGTCCCAATTGGCACTTTCCTGGTAAAATGAAAAGCCACTCGCTGTAATGTGGTCTTGTGACATTGAAGCGCCCCCTCTCCCCCCACCGCAAACGTTTCTCTTGATAGAGACAGTGAGTTAGACCTATGATTAACAGAGTTTCTATAATACTTACCTGTTTGCGAATCCGTGGGAATAAAACGAAAAGCTGCTCCGGTTACAATCAACACCTGCAGATCCCCGTTCTTCCGCTTTTCGCGGCTGTTTTCGAGATAGCGCAGCGCTGTCTGTGATCAGCGATTGGAGGACACTGTATGTTTATTGATCGATATCCCAGCTGGGGTAGGAATGGTGTTGAGATTATGTAGTGTGCTCTGTGATTGTTCGGTGAAGGACACGATATATCGATCTCTGATTGAAGGGCACAGCAATGGTGACGGGGAAAGGATATTTTGTTGCTATTTTTCGTTGCAACCCCGGGGGATGGTGCATTCGTGGCATTTGTCACTCTCTACCTGGAAGAAGGAAAAAAAAAGCATTATCGTGTCCTTCCTGACAGCTCCCTCTCGCAAACACGGCTTCAGGTTTTCACGTTTACTGCTGGCAATGTCACGCGAAAATTATTTTCGAACAAATACCGGACATCTGCAATAAGTTAATATTTAGTGGGGTGACTGCCAATTTGTCAGTTGAGCTGTTCCCTATATGATTGGGCTCTGACAGGCAAAGGCCCCTACTGAATATAAGGTTTTCATGATTGCTGGGTGCTTTTATGTGTGGAGTTTGAATGTTCTCCACCGTGTCTGCACGGGTTTTCACCGGGTACTCCGCTTTCCTCCCACCGTCCAAAAACACGCTGCTGCCTAGGTTAATTGGCCTGCTGAGTAAATTACCTACAGTGCCCTGCGATGTACTGGCGTTACATCGTGGGCATAGTCCCGCCGTGCGCCCTCTGTTTGCCGGGATAGGCTCCAGCCCCCCACGACCCTGTACAGGATTAAGCGGGTATTGATAATAATGATGATTGGAGTTCTATCACAGCCGTGCTGGGCGCTGCTCTAGATGTCCTTGCTCAGTGAGAAAGGAACCGCCTGTATTACTGGGATAATTAAATTATGGAGCTGTGTTTATAGATGGCAATGCAACAAGCAGAGCTGTGCTATACAACAAAATTGTTTATTGCTGATAGGCCGGTCATGTGTCGTTGTTGTTGCTGACATGCCTATCTCTCCATAGCCCTGTGCAGCTCTTTGTGACCGTCGGGTGAAAAGCACTCTGGAAGTGCAATTGTTATTATTATACGCTATGATCACGCTGCCTTTCTTCCACGCGCAAATAGTAAGCTCGACAAACATCCCAAGCACGATCATCCAGAACATCTCAGCGGCTCGGTATGCTTTTCCTAGATAAAGGGGCCTATTCCTAATGGCTGATATTACAAATAATAATAATCAAAATTGCACTTTGAGAGCGCTCTTCACCCGAGGGTCACAAAGCGCTGCTAAATAAACAATAATTTACTGCCCTTAGCGGATTTACGGCTGAACGAAGAGCTCCCCCATGCACTGTCTGCCTCACAAACACAGAGTGCAACAGCCTCCTTCCTACGCCTATCGATATAGGCTTCTCATGCACATTGTCTGCCAGTGTTATTGACATTTACATATATATTTAGCTTTGGCCAGATTCATGCTCGAATTTGCGACATTAGGCTGCATTTGAGTTGTGTATCCGGCTGCGGACAATTAATCGGCAGTGCACAGCGGTGACAGACATGGCCAGGGTTTCTGGGCAAGATTTTCCACGGCATCTCGGTGACGTTACGAGGACAGAGAGCCAGGGCAAAGACACAGAACATCGCACACTTGAAGGGTGCCCAGTCGAGGAAGCGATAGGCGTTGCACGTCACACGGGAAATAAATAAATCAATAAATAACCAACCCAAATCGAAGTTACGTTTCCGCAAAAATGTTTGGCGAGTCAGCGCCAAATGTGGACTCAAAAATATGTTCTGTGCCTACATTTCAAAATCTAATCCTAGCCAACACGGTATGAGCGCGTGAATGTTTTAATTCCATAAAAGTATATTTCTGCTGGAGTATCGTGTCAGCAGACTCACTTTTCTTTCTTCATGACAGGCAGCTATAAAAGCCTGTCAAGTAAAGAAAAAAGTTATCCCTTGCAAGAGACTATAGTTGGCTTGCAACTTGTTTTATATAAAGCCTCCAAATGACTGATGGCTCGATAGGCTGCGATTAGAATTTACACTCGATTTTAATTTGACCTTTCGAGCTGACAGCCACAACATTTTGATGGGAACGCACTTACATTCAACCGAATACTGCAGCGGCGTGCAGCGCGCAGCGATACGCCAACACACACTCAGGGGGAATGTACACGCTTAATATTTATCATGGGACGTCACAATCGCAAACGGTGGAGAAGGAAGCCTCGCGGCCATACGGAACATCTTATACCGGTGCTCCAATAACAAGCACCACATTTAGGTGGAAACGGCATTGGAGTACAGTCTCCCAAGCCAGCGTGGTTCTCAAGCTTGGCATTGCTGAGCCTGCACACGGGCTCGGATTAGGGTCACTCTGGGCCCTCCGCCACGGCCTATTAATCTTGTGGCGGCCCCAGTCCGACCAATGGCTCAAGGTCCTGCTGCCACCCGTCCGTGCAGTCCTGCACGTGCCCAGAGTGTAGGGTCCAGAGGCAATTGCAGCCTCATGGCTTTTGGATAATTAATCGGGCCCTCGCGGTAGGCTAGGTCTGGCCTAGCGTCTCGATCTCACCCTCAGGCCTGTGGCCAGCTGTGGGTTATGCTGTCTGCGGGGCTCCGAGGAAGAGTGCTTTATGAGTGCGCCCCCTCCCCGCCCCGATGACGGGTAATCCGGGCCTGTCTGCGTGATGTTGCTGCACCCTGTCATCGCTCTATAAACGCGAGGTGCTGTTGCAGGGGTCGCCTTAGGTTAGACCTTTCCAATGTGAAAGCATAGAGCACAGGTCACACATCTATCATAGAGCCAATAAACAGCAAGCGTGTTGTCATATATAATCTTAACATGGATTAAATCTACCAGGTAATACGTACGTCGTCGTCATTTTTTAAAGCATTTTTTTGTTAAAGTTATGTAATAAAAACCTTTTTTTTTTCGTGTGGCAATTATTTTATATATATTTTGAAATTTTCTTTTAAACATCGACAGTGAAGGGCTTAGGTTTCATACAAGGGAAGCACAACGGACATGCCTTATGATCACACTGGAGACATCATATTTTCATGCTATATCTGCACCTAAACAGCAGGGATAGGGCCTAGGGCTGGACAGACTGTGATCAGTCTCCCGCTAAGGAGTAGAGGACAGCGGTGGGGAGAGGTTCGTGATCGAATAAACATCGGTAATGAGACAACAGAGATGTAGTCCCAAGCACACACAGCCATCATCATCATTATCATCATCATCATCGCCGCTGTCAAGTCAACGGGCAGACGGGGGTTTGAGGGCAGCGTGCGGCATGAGCACAGCAAACGTGGAATGGCTTGACGTCAACAACAAGGGAGTGCTTATATACAGAACACCAAACATGGATGGGGGGGGGGTAGCGTATACAGGTGTCGGGTAGAGAGGGGGGGGGGCGCCTGTGAACGAGGGACTGTATATACTGTATCTACAGTGTCTCACTGAGCGGTTTGCTGTGCAAGAGGAGGACAAGACACGGACGACGGACACGACCATTGTTTAACCGGCGCCGCGCGGAACTTGGGGCATCGACGCTCAGGTGAGGACCCCCCCCTCCCTCCGCGGACGCGCCGCCTCGCGGCGTCACGCGCGGAAATGGCTTCGTGCCACGGCTTAGAACATGCACACGCACGCACACGAAAACGAACAAACGAATACGTTTTGGGCACGCAGATCGCGGCAGGGGAAAGAAAGGGGGGGGGGCGGCACGGGGAGGTCAGGGGAGGTTGCGAGGGATGGGAGGGAGCTCTGAGTAAGGGGCAGTGGAGAGGTGCAGATGCCAGCGGTGGCAGGGACTGGGTTATGGATGGGGGCGGTGGTCTGGCTGGCCAGTTGGTCAGTTATTGAGTGACCCGGAGATTTGAAAATGACAGGAGGCGGCTTGGTGGTGGAGAAATAGCCCAGCCTTTGGTTGTCCACACACGTACAACAATGAGCATCGGTGTTTTCGCCGCGGCGCTTGTGCCAGGTTAGGTGCACCTCGAGGTCCAAACATGTACACACACGGGCGCACGCACGCGTGCGTGCGCGTGCCTGCGCGCCGTTTGGTGGGCGTTGAGATGAATCCAAATGTTAGGAAAAATAGGCGTCAAGATACATAATAGCCAATCGTATATTGACCTACACAGTGACACTGTTGCTTGCTTGGCAAATAAGGCAAGGTGTCGTGTCAGTGTTAAGGCAGGCTCATACCTGGGTGACCAGTTGCATGCGACTTGGTTGCATGCAACTGAATGTCTCATACGTGGACGTCTCTGCAACCGGAGGCGTCCCCCGTATAAGCGGGGGGGGGGGATGTGGAAAGCGATTTGGGAGCTCGACGTCTGCCTCCCAAGGTTGTGACCGCTCGGGCGAGTGGCACGTGTGCGCTGCGCCACCCGCAAACACGTGGAGCACGCACACGTACGCACAGACGCACGCACACGTACGCACAGACGCACGCACACGTACGCACAGACGCACGCACACGTACGCACAGACGCACGCACACGTACACACAGACGTACACACACGCAGACGTACACACACACGCAGACGTACACACACACGCCGAAATAAACACACGCATAAATAAACACGCGCGTAAATAAACACGCGCAGACACAAATACACGTCGTTACACAAACACTCGTAAACAAAACACGCGCTTTCATAACCACGAACACACGCGAACAAAATAAAGACAACTATATAAAAAAAACACACGTAAACAACAGCCGCCATGGTGGTGACGTCGCCCCAGCACTTGTGCCAGGCTAGGTGCCCTTTGAAGTACACACAAAGTACACAGCTAGACACACACACAAAGGCAAATAAAAACGCAGACATTAGCAGAGACATATTAAACACACACAGACACACTGACATTCACGCACGCACATACTTAAACACACAAACACATAAACAGAGACACACACATGTACTGAACAGTCACATTACTAAACACAGACACAACAACAGGCACGCATACACATGACACAAACGTACACATTAACGCACATAGTAAACACACAGACATATAACAGACAGCAACACACACGCCAACGCATGTACCCACGCGTGCGTGTACACGAGGACTGTCTCTGGTGGACGCTGGGCGAGACGGGCACTCTGAGCAAGCGGTGTGCGGGACAGGTCACGGGGGGGTGGTGGGCATGGAGAGGGGCAGCGGAGGGCAAAAGGGCAGCGAGAAAACGGGAACGCTCGGGGCAAAGGGCAGGGCCAGGGCAGGTCAAGGGTCAGGGTATGGGTTCTGCCGAGTTCTGGGAGGTGGACAGCGGCGGTGGACTGAAGGTGGAGAAGCTGAGCGGGGGGACTGCGGCGGTCACTTCTTGCTGCCTAGGCTGGCATCCACCTCCTCCTCGGGTTTGAGGGTGTGCCACTGGGCGATGGGCCGCCGCGGGTTGGCCAGCATATCGGACCAGTGCCGGAGCTCCGTGCCCGACGCGTTGCAGCCGACGAAAAGCTTGCCGATGGCCTCGTTCTTGCCCAGCTTGTCGTAGTCCAGGACCGTGACGACCACCTGCACTTTCTGCGGAGAGAGACAAAGGCGTTGGGGAGGAGGGGGAGGCAGGACCACACGCTCGACAGGGTTGCCACCGGTCCTGATTCCCCCAGGATTCTTCCTCATGTTTTGAGGTTGATGTTCTCTGGAGGGTTTCACGGACGAAGCCATCGTAAGTTCAGTTTTCTTGTCAGCTCCACATACAATCTTCTATTATTCTGTTTACGCCCACGATAAATCCTGTTCTTGTTGTTGTTGTAGTTGTTGCTCCGAGGTGGTGGGTTTGGGAGCCGGTGTCACTGCGTGGACTAAGGATGCACGCGCTGCGCACGACGCGAAAGTGTAAACGATCGCGCAGCGCGGTTACTGACTGTGAATAATAATAATTGCACTTCTAGAGCGCTTTTCACCCGAGAGTCACAAAGCGCTGCAAAGAGCTGTTGAGAGAACAGCATGTCAAGAACAACAACATATGAATGGCATATCACCAACAATTAAAACAAAAATGTGTCTGTGTCCCATGTGTGTGTGTTGACTGTCTCATGTCACTCTGGCAACGCATGGCACCTGCGCGTGTCCCGTGACCTCCTGTCGGCGAGCCTTCGACACTTTCACCTTAGAGTGCACCTGGCGTGGCACAAGAACCGTGGTGACGTCACCGCCACTTAGTGGCGAATGGCCATTGCTGTTGTGTTGGCTGTTATACGTGAGCTGAGCCAGGTCGATTCAGCCTCAAACGAGTATCTGCTCGTGTGTAAACATCGCCACCGAGTATACAAAGGTGACCAACACGTGGTGTTGGCCACCCACCCCTTTGTGTGCCGTGCCGGCCTTTTACAGGTGTGCAGACTACAGTGGTTTACTGTACGGTCCACAGTGTAGGTTCTATGCTCAGTCACGCAACGGTGGATCGCGCCTTTAAGTTTCCATCCAAGGAGACGTGCGCATCGGTCTGCCGGTGCACCGATGCAGTTCACGCTTACACCGGCGTTTCGCCAGATCGTGGAATCCAGACACGATCAGTCGACGGTCCATGAAAGCTCTGGATTATTGGTCCGTGGGCGTGGACGTGGCATGCGTGCGAGACTAACGAATCGCAGTTATGAAACGGCCAGCAGATGGCAGTACGCAAAATCTCATCTCATCTCATTGTCTGAAACCTCATCTCATCTCATTGTCTGAAACCGCTTAGTCCTATACAGGGTCACGGTGAGCTCGGAGCCTATCCCGGCAGACACAGGGCGCAAGGCAGGGGGATACACCCACGATGGGACGCCAGTCCATCGCCGGGCACTGCGGGGCAATTTAGCCTGCGAGCCAATTAACCTATGCAGCAGCATGCTTTTGGACTGTGGGAGGAAACTGGAATACCCGGCGAAAACCCACGCGAACACGGGGAGAGCATGCAAATTCCACACAGAAAGGCACCCGAGCCGAGAGATTCGAACCCGGGACCTTCTTGCTGTGAGGCGACAGCGCTAACCACTGGGCCACCGTGCCGCCCAGTACGCAAAAATTAGACAAGGCGGCGCGTTGGCACAGTGAGTACCGCTTTCCATACTTCACGCCGATGATTTAGTGCTGGTGAAAAAAGGCTGCTTAGACCATTGGCGCATAGCACAGTACAATAATGGATTTGCACCCCTGCCTTATGCTGGCAGTGCTCATTCCGTCAGTAGCCAGCAAAGCCTGTTTTAATTATGGTGTCACAATGCAAGCATTATCCAGGCTCAAACCTGCTTGGCTTATGAGATCTGACTAGATTTGTGTACATTCCAGCTGACATCGTCATTAACACGTGTGGGTTGTCACGAGATGATACGGTATTCTCCTTCCTACCCTCAACACTCTTGTTAAGGAATTGACTCAACATGCCAAGTAGCCTTTGACGAAAATGCCTTGGGACTTTGGGCGGGGGAGGGGGGGGCTTTCCGGGAGAGATATCTCATCTCATTGTCAGAAAACCGCTAAGTCCTGTACAGGGTCGCGGTGATCCGGAGCCTATCCCGGCAGACACAGGACGCAAGGCAGGGATATACCCACTATGGGACGCCAGTCCATCACCGGGCACTGTGGGCAATTTAGTCTGCAAGCCAATTAACCTATGCAGCAGCATGTTTTTTTGATTGTGGGAGGAAACCGGAGTGCCCGATGAAAACCCACGTGGACACGCGGAGAACATGCAAACTCCCACACAGAAAGGCACCCGAGCCGAGATTCGAACCCGGGACCTTCTTGCTGTGAGGCGACAGCGCTACCCACTGGGCCATCTTTGTTTTACGTTCAAGCCATAGTAAATACGTAGGCATTTAGTGAAGCAAAATACTATCAATAGCCCTGCTGTTTGTTTACTGCCGTTTCTTCCTGTTATCACAACATGTTTGCTACTGCCTTACATATTGCGATATATATCGCCCTTCTCTTTGTGCCATAGTGATTTCGATGATATTTCAACAAGCGTGTGTTTTCCAGGCAGGACCTGGAACTTTTTTTTCTTCTTCTAAATCATCCTGTAATGTGGAATTGCATAATAAACATATTAAAGCGAGCAGCAGTTATAATTAAATTTGTGTATTAAACCACACGGGATATCTCATTTACATAATTGGCTACAATGGGCCTCCACAGAAAGCGTTTATAATTAGGGTCGTGTGCAGGTCACACTGTCAAGGTCACTAGAGTCACGCGTTACGCTCTCTGTGCGCCGTGATTAATGTTTATACATTTTTAAACAAAGAGCTCGTTTACTGGCGCTCACAGTGAGCAGCGCTGCTGCCTCGCAGCGTGAACTCATTGGTTCGACTCCCGGCTCGGATGCCGCCCATGTGAGGTTTGTACCATCTCACCGTGTCTGTGTGGGTTTTCGCGGGGTGCTCAGGTTTACTCCCAAAGAGAGTCATGCTGCTGCTGTCAAGGTTAATTGGCCTGATTCAATTGCCTCCCGCGCCCTGCGATTGACTGGCGTTACAGCCTTGGTACAGCCCTGCCTTGCGCCCTGTGTCTGCGGGGATAGCTTCTGGCTCACTCTGACCCCTCTACAGGACTAAGTGGAGGCTGATAATGAATGAACAGTGTCACGGTCCCCCTCTCGACGCATTACAGTGCTTCTCGCAATGAATTAGTCCTGCCCCTGCACCAGGTTTAACGATGTTTGTTTCCTTCACTCTAAATAATGTAACAGTGAGATGGAAATGCCACAGTAAAGGCGACGGAGCACTGCGCCATCAACCCAATCAGCTGAGTTCGATTTCCGACCATGGCTGATATCTCTGCCTCCTTCAACCACTCCCACTTAACCAGCTTACAATAGCCAATGTGGTGAAGTATGGTTAAAAAACGCCACGACCAACATGACTTGAGCAGGCTTTTAGCAGAGGCTTGCCAAAGAGCCATACATCATCATCATCTCTATTATTACTGTAATTCATTATGCGCTTATGTATTATTGTTTTTCGGTTCAATGTAACTGTGGTGACAGGGCTTGACAATTAAAGTCTTGCCAATACAAATCGGGGTTCTTAAATGTTGGCACTGCTTCGTGGGAAGTCGCTTCAGCGAAATGTGGAACGCTCACCACCGACTCAAGATGCGCGACTGGTGGTGAGGATCTGACATCATGATCTGCTCACACGTGGTGCGCAAGCGTGGGAGGAACCACGTGTCAATTTCTTACAGGGGGACACCTAATTTAATGTTGGGATTTTTATACGTAAATTGCCAATTTATCTCAAGAGTAAGCGTCGATCGTTGTAACACAATGTATTCCACTAACATGCATCAAGAATTCTGGTGCATTACTATTTACAGATGATAATTCGGTTCAAAGCTTCGGTTGAACTGCTCTCATATTATTGTTGACATGCAGTTCTCTCTATGGCTCAGATTTGTAACAAAAACAATTGTTTTGTTATTGTTCATTTGCCTTTCATGTGACGTTGCTGTCGCTGACGCGCCGTTCTCTCCACAGCTCTGTGCAGCGCTTTATCACCCTCGGGTGAAAGGCGCTCCAAAAGCGCAATGAATAGTATTAGTAAACGTGTGCACCGTTTCCTAGTTGGTACATTTCACGTCGCCTACAAAACCACCGCCCCCACTATTTCATTGTTACGTGGCTTGATAGCGCATAGCGTAACGTCACACGTATCAATGTGATTGTGTGCAAAGTTGTGTCTGCTCCCTATTAAAATAATTTCAACCCCGCGTATGACGGGCTATTCAGCTAGTTTAACATAAACCCATGCTCAGGTACACTTATTTCTTCCATTTTTTGTTTAATTATTGCTCTATCATTTTATTTTATGATTTAAAGCCATTTCTTTACTTTAATTGATCTACTCTGATGTTGTTGTTGTTAACATTTCATTCTCTCCACAGCTCTGTGCAGCGCTTTGTGACCCTCGGTTGAAAAGCAATTATTATTATTATCAATGTAAGATAATGAGCTTGCCTCCTGTGTTTATCGGGGATCTTGCTTGAAAATTAATGTTGGGTGAATGTGAGACAATTATTCACGAAATAATATTCTCGAAACATTTGCAAATGCCACCTTCAGTTGAACAAAATAGGAAGGTACAATTTGCTTAGACAATCAGTGCTGTCATCCTTTCTGAAATGTTTTTTTTTTAACACTTCATGACGCTCGTTTAAGTATGTGTTGACAGTCTGATCAAGACATCAAGTTCCACGTTGGTAAACTTTGGAAGGGTGAAGCATCTCCCTGCTCACATGAGCGCTCAAGTGGCAATTATTTATTTTGGTGGCCCACAGCCAAATTTTAAATCGACACATTCCAATGACAGACGTTACTTTCTCACCACAAATGTTTGTGCATTGTGTACACCCAACGAGATGTATGGTGTGTCTACCGTTGACACAAATTAAATTTTGTTTACAGAACATAGACACCTTTGCGAACCCAGTACCCACGTCATTGTGGATTGTTTGACCATACTTCGCCAGTGTTCGACCGTGAAGGAGGGATTATGATAACAAGTTGGCCATAGCCGGGAATCTAACTCGGGTTGTTTGATTCACAGTACAGTGCGTTACCATGCTGTCCGTGTATTCCGCAGTGTATGGTGTGTACGAGTCACGACAGCCATATCACACAGTAATAAACAGTACGCAATATTTCAAAGGCTTTCGTGACGAATGTTATCGATGAATTCCATTTTTTGGGGTTGGGTCACGTAAAAAATGTTTGTCGTAAACCCTCCACCACCCGACAACAGCCAATCAGTAAGGTTTGTCAACGTGAATTAAACGTGCTAATTCTTCACTCTCTCAGCACACTCACAGCGAAAGAATTAGCACGTTCTGTCCACGTTGACTAACTTTACTAATTGGCTGTTGTCGGGTGGTGGAAGATTTCCGACAAACATTTTTTACGTGACCTAATCCAAAAAATGGAATTTGTCGATGGTATTCAATTGTATCTACGCGCCTCGTACACAGTTATTTGCTGCACGGGGCGGAGCGATGAACCGGTTGACCTGAGCGTAATTCCTAGCTATTGTTCTGGGCCTCCCTTCACCAAGCCGCCTTGGCCACAGTGGTGAAGTATGGTCAAAAACCCAGACATACCTGCGTGACCAGTACATGCCCAGGGAGGCCTTCGGCAGTGGACTGACAAACGGCTAAAAAAAATTGCAATTAGCATAATCTTCCAATTTGCTTGATTTTCACACATTAGATAAACATTATAGTTGCATTAATACGTGGGCATGTAATTGCTATGATAATCCAATTCAAAGCATTTTTGTACGAAATACTAATAATAATTACAGGATAATTGACACTCATGAAGTGGGCACCCAAGCAAAGTAACATGAAAAATGTTATTAAGAACAATTGATCGTAATTGATTAAACGCTAGAAAGATCGTGGCTGGATGTGATTGGGGCAGAATTCTTCAAGAACCCTCGAGCTCGTCAACAATTAATTGTTGCGATAATGAGATTTTGTGGGAGATACAAAGATTGCTTTTCTCCTCATTTGCATATTGGACACATCGTGGCCAGTAGCATTAAATGTCACGTACTTGGTTTTTGAAATACTTTTACATATGAGAGTGCCTTCAAGAGTTGCTCCTTCGGGATAACCGTGTCGAGTGTCCCCCCTCTTTCCTGCACGATATTTTGCCCGCCACGTTGCAGACATCATCAAGAGCAGCTGTTCAGAGTAGTTCTCATTCGCCGAGTTGTGGAAACCTACATTACCACAACTAAATACACTATAAGATGGGGAGGCAGGGTGTCTTTGCAGTGATAACATCTGCACCGCACTGAATGAAAGTCATTTCCGAGGAGGATCGATTCCCTCCTTGGGTGCCTTTCTGTGTGGAGTTTGTACTTTGAGTCGTTCCCTCTTCGGACGATTACCTTCGAAATTGAAATAATCTGCGCGCGGTAGATCCCGTAATTCATCCTAATTTATTATAATAATAAAAATAGCTGGGGAATGTGGCAGGGTTGGCGCCCGCGCGGTCCCACTTGGGTGGGCCCTGCACCGTCACTTCCCGAAGGGCCCTCCCACAACCAATGCCATTGTCGTTAACGGTGACATCCTGGCCGCCGTGTCTCTCCCCCAACCCACCACCCCTCTCGTTTGACTTAAGGTTCCTCACCGTTACGGCCCAACCGCAACTGGTGGGGGTAGGGGCCCGTGGTGCGGCGCGGTCTCACTCACCTGGATCTGCTCGAAGGGAACCTCAAAGCTGAATGACTCGTTGTAGTACGGGTTGAGCGTGTTCTTCTTGATGGTTGTTTTCTTTTTCTTGAGCCGCTTGCCGTTCTGCATCAGGTGGATCTTGACATAGGGGTCTGCGCGCAGGCGAGGCGAGAAGGGGATTCATCAGTTGGGCTGCGCGCGGCCGCGAGTTGGGACAACGCTCACGACTGTTACACCGGCTGTCCGGGTTCGGGATGCCGTGTGTTCTTAACCACTGCGTCGCCGCTCGGCCTACACACCACCGTTTTGTATGCAGCGCGTACGTTTATTTGGCGCAAAGCAAACATGCCCATATGTGCCACTTAATGTCATTATGAACTCAAACAAATGTAATGCACGTATGGATAGGCCTACTGTAAAGTGCAAATGTGTTTGCATTGGGTGATTAAAATGTGGACACTGGTTGTCATACACACGAGACTCGGTACTGATATGGCTTGGATTATGCGTAGATCGTGCGGGACACAATGTGGCCAGAGCGTTCCTGCCCTCTCCTTCGCGACGTTTCGCCTCCCACATACGAGGCATCATCGGGCGATCTGAGAAGGAGCACGCGACACGGCTATCTGGAAAGAACAGCCATGGGAAGCAATTCTCAAAATAGCATTTGTCTCACCGATACCGGAAGACTCATCGCTGTGAATACACGGGGGACCATTACCACAGACCCTGTATTGCGTGGGGTAATCTGTGACGCGTTAACATTCACGGATAACCCTGAGGTTAACTATTTGAAAATCCATTTTTGATAGATTTCCAACTACCCTGCATTCTGAACGTACTGCAGCAACAACGAGTTTACAAACTCCAGTCAAAACATCCTGGCTGCCATTTCTTGAAAGGCCACTGTCTGAAAAGTTGGCCGAGATCAAATCCGTGGAGAACAACCAATCAGATCAGAGTAAGAGTGGGGGCTGGAAAACCGTGAGCTGCAAAGAAGACACAAAAAAGCGTGTAACAAGCATACCCATGCAGCATGTAAACAAAAAAAACCACCGGCATTTCTTGAAGAATTGCTTTGCGGTTCTCTTATCTGAGATCACCCAGTTGTCTCTATCCCTGCCCCACTGCTGCCAGCAGTTGTTTACATTTTGCTCACATTTATTTTGATGGTGAAATAACACAAGAGGGCGGCACGGTGGCTCCAATGGGTAGCGCTGTTGCCTCACAGCGAGAAGCTCCCGGGTTCGAATCTCGGCTCGGCTGCCTTGCTGTGTGGTGTTTGCATGTTCTCCCCGTATCCGTGTGGGTTTTTGCCGGGCACTCTGGTTTCCTCCCACAGTCCAAAAAAACATGCTGCTGCATAGGTTAATTGGCTGGCAGACTACATTGCCCTCAGTGTTCGGTGATGGACTGGCGTTCCATCGTGGGTATATCCCTACCTTGCGCCCTGTGTCTGCCTGGATAGCCTCTGGCTCACCGCGACCCTGTACAGGACGAAGCGGTTTCTGACAATGAGATGAGATAAGTTATAACACAAGAGACCTGGAAGTACTTATTTTATAAATAATAATAATGTAGTGCCACAACGCGTGTGTATCAGGTCACTCTTGAAGGGAGTAGAGAAAGACTAACATGCGAATAAGTGCAGATATTTTTGGGAAGGGGAAGGCAGCTCTACAGTAAGCCAGCGCCAACATTTTCCCGACACTTTGTCCCCTATATATTACGATGTTATCAGCCAAATAGTGAGTGTGTTTTTTTTCGTGTTTCTATATAATGCTGATGGTTTTCGCATAATCACCAACGGCTGCGTGCTTTTTACACACGTTTCCATCTCATTTGAATGTTCAAATTATCCAAGCTTGGGAAACGTTATGATAACCATTCCACAGCTCTGAGTGGCATGACGCTCATCCTATCCATCCAACTCGCAGCAAAAACACCAAACATTGGAGTAAACGACCACGTAAAAATTGGTATATTTTTTTTCCCGTCAGTTTGCAAAGACGTGCGTCTGACTCGGACTGTCTTTGTGCTCAAATTACACAACGGAGACTCCTCGATGAAGCGTGGCAGCACTGTGAGAGGCTCGTGGTACCGTACACAATGGAAAGGCATTGGCTACGTGTCGGCTCGGAGTGGCATTTGATGAGTAAAGTAACGCTCCGCGCGCTGTTAAGAGTACTTAACATGATTTTTTTTTCTCTGCAACACGCGCTGTTCTCTGTGCCATGTTTCGCTAAAAGCAAGGCAGTCAAGATGGTTTGATGGAAGAATATGAAAATTTAAAAAGGACTCAAGGGCTCTTATTTTATCTTTCAGCCACTGCCAGCGTCAATTTGTCTTTTGTATCGTAAGAAGTTGAAATAATTTGACAAGCGAAGCCCACTTGATGTTCGAGGCTGTTTAATAAAGTTTTGTCCGTCTGGAAACTTGACTTATTAGGTTTTTTCTTGAACATTCCATTTGTTTTTGAGGTGTAAAGCAAGCAGAGCTCCCACAGAAATGCCACACAATGCTCCAGAGTGGCCACTTTCTCTGCTGTCTAAACCGAACCACCACGAATTTATCCGTATGTAAACATGCGTGGCATAGTCCTCATCTCTGTTCTCTGACGGCAGTGGAAATTCCCCATTCCTATGGCGTCCACCATTGAGTTACCACAAAGTCGTGCTCAATTTATTGACCCCTCGGAGATAATTAGCTGAATCTATACCGGACAAAAAAAACACTGTGATTTCACATGCATTAACCACATTAGCACCACGCCAGACTTATTAGACACTTAATCATAGTTAAAGCTAAAGCTTATTTAAAACGTGTTTTAAAATATTAGGTGGCTTTAAAAACAATACATTACATTTCAAATGTGAAATTGAGGTTCATGTAAAATTAACAAATTAAATAATAGTATTTTTTAAATCTCAATTGTGGCATCAGTCACATCATCACTATCGATTCCCGCATAATCCTGCACAGAATCATGAGAGGGCCGGAGCCTATCCCACCAGACACAGGGCTATACCCAACATGGGTTGCCAGTCTAACAGGGCACCAAGGGCAATTCAGTCAGCAAGCCAATTAACCTAGACAGCAGTGCGTCTTAGGACGGTGTGAAGAAACCGGAGTACCTAAGCGAACACGGGGAGAGAGAACATGCAAACTCCTAACAGAAACCCAAAACCCCCCGTTACTGTTGCTGATTGTCCGTTCTCGTGTCGTTGTTGTTGCCGTGCCATTCTCTCCACAGCTCTGTGCAGCGCTTTGTGACCCTTGGGTGAAAAGCGCTCTATACATGCAATTATTATTATTATTATTAAAAAGGCACCCGAGCCGGGAGCCAAATCCTGGACCTTCTTGCTGTGAGGCACCAGCGCTATTCATGCGCATCCCGCACCGCCTTTGAGAGCAGTACAGCAACTTCAATTCGTGTGCTGTTCTACATGTAAACATATATTAAACGTCCCACATTTACCAACTTGCACTGATCAGCGTGGTCAAAAAACACACGTGGAGTGGGCAGGCCCTCATCCAGTAGTGGATCGACAAAAGGGCTGTCCACGTGTGTTCATGAGGACCTGGTTTTAAACCTTGAACTCTCGGCAATGCTAGGCTAGATTCTCTTTTAAACATATTGCGCTATCCTGAGCTGCGCAGCCATCTCTATTTCATTATTCTCATCTCACTGTCAGAACCGCTTAATCCTGTACAGGGTCGCGGTGAGCCGGAGGCTATCCCGGCAGACACTGGGCGCAAAGCAGGGATATATCCACGATGGGACGCCAGTCCATCACCGGGCACTGAGGGCAATTTAGTCTGCAAGCCAATTAGCCTATGCAGCAGCATGTTTTTTGGACTGTGGGAGGAAAATGGGGTGCCCGGTGAAAACCCACGCAGACACGGGGAGAGAACATGCAAACTCCACACAGAAAGGCACCCGAGCCGAGATTCGAACCTGGGACCTTTTTTGCTGTGAGGCGACAGCGCTACCCACTGGGCCACCGTGCCGCTGATTTCACAAATGATGTCACATAAAAAAATGTTTCTTGCAAACATTCGTACCACTTTTATTTCTACATCGTGACATCCCATGACCGTGAGCAGCTGTATTTTAAAGGCAATCGAGACACAGCAATAATTGCTATTTGCCACGATATAGGTGATGTCACCACGGCACTGTGCCAGGCCACGTGCACCTTGATTGTTGCTGTAAGTTTATTCGCCCTTGGGTTTTATGCGTTGTTGCATTAGCGAGTACGGACGTTTGTTGTGTCGCAGGAATCCGGCATCTAGAGCTTGCAAGCTCACCGGATAATTTCTTCCGCAAATCATAAATATACACCTATCTTGAGGCCGCGTGAATTGTTGAAGGCTCGCTGACAGGAGCTCCCAGGACAGAGCCACGTATTACGGGTTGCCTGACCGAGATGATTGACGCGCACAGGCGCGTGAGTCACACACACACAGAACGTGGGCCCGAATCCCCCCCTCCAAGCACACCACAAATCCTTTGCCTCGTTGTAAACACGCTCCCTTTGACTCGCTCGCCCACTCCGGGAGCGGAGTGAATCGGTAGCCGGCCGCGTTTTCAGCGCAGCGCTTCACCACCTGGGAAACGGCGGCTCCGAAGAGCGGCCGCGTTTGGCGTCGCCGTGCGTTCGTCACACGCAGGAGCGCTTCGGAAGAGTGCCGTGCGCCGCTGTGGTGTAACGAGCGGAGGTCGGCGCGGTTCGAGTCTCCCAGGACGTCTGGCCGGCGTGAAAGAGGTGGCAAAAAAAAAACCCCTCGGAGGCACGCGGGTTCTCAAGCTTTTGTACCTCGCGGCTCACTCGGCCCGCTTGGGTCTGGTCTCCACGGACCACTGGGTGGCAGTCGCGGCCCACTGATCGGTCGCGCGCCCCGCCGCTTGAGCATGGTGGGTCGAGAGGGGCTCTCTGCAGCTCCCTCTACTGGAGGCCCTTTCTGCCAGCAGTGGTGCGAGTGAGCAATTGCGGGTCTCTCTGCCGTGTGTTTAAATGCCGCACCACTGCACCCTTTTTGGAACGCGTGCGTTGAGCGGATGTTGCAGAATTGTACTGTGCCCTCACAGCGACCCTAATTGACGGACACGTAGACAATCAACGGTTGACCCTGGGCAGCCTTGTGGCCTTGTTGCATGTTTTACTTGTCAGCATCGTGCTCCTACAATAAGCTCTGAAATAGAAAAATCCATGACCTTTGATCGTGAAATTATGAGCAGCGCTGTATTTGACAAAACCAAACGTTTCTATTTCTCCTTAGAGCATTTGCGCGCGTTGCACGATTTTTTTGTAGTCATTGCAACAATCGTCGAGCTTCATTTGAAATGGCTTCGACTCTCCAATTCACGTGCTCGTGTTTATTTATTGAAGCAGAGTAGCCGCAGTAAATATGACATCGCCAGAGTAAACGACGCCGGAAGACTCCCGCTGTGCATCGACCCAAATGTTATGACACGGGTCCGCTGTTCCGCTCTTTCTGGGGGAGGGATGTCTTTTCTGTTGACATTTGGAGGTAACGTGTGCGCCAACTCTGAATCTCCGCGACTAAGCCAGTACCGGCGCTGCCACCAAATCCATCCGGAATAAATAAAATAAAAACACACGGCCGGCTGGGCGACTTCCGTCGAGGTGATGCAATGAGACTGGATCAGCGAGAACGATGCGTAGAATCGCAAGACTCCATGCAGGTACTGCACGGCTCGATTTATGAGAATTGCTCGCAAGAACCTTCTCTTTCAGGATAGCCGTCTAGAAAGGGTTTCTCCTCTCGTCTTCGTGACGTGTCCCACGCCCGAGGCATCATCGGAAGGCTGACGATACGGCTATCCCGAAAGAGCAACTCTCCACTGCTGGACTTCATCCTGCAGTGGAAAGACAAGGACTGATGGTGACGATGGTGAGTAAGTAGGATTGACAGGGTTTCGTGCAAGACGCTTGCTCTCCACAGCGTCGTAGGCACGGCTGGCAGGGCGGTGTAGCGGTAACATCCGCGCCTCACAGAGAGAAAGTCCTGCCCGGGGCGGTTCGATCCCCACCTCAGGTGCAGTTATTTGTGGCGTTTATATGTTCTCCCCTTATTCTGCATGGGGTACCTCTTCCCACAACTATTAATGAATTGGACGATACATCATAACATATAGGCCACAGTGTCTGGCAAATGTTGGCACCGACTGACTACCTGGTTAACTCCGCTCCCCCCCCCCTTCTAAAGTTTCCTCGCGACTTCTCCGCATCTGTCTCGTCCATGACGAGGCGTGGAACTTGCGCGCGCATTTCAAATTATATTGTTATTGTTAGCAGGCCAGACAGATCACTGTGCTCGTGACACAGCTACAATATCAGAACGGCTCTGAGCGCAGGAACGGTCTCGACCACGTAGAAGAACATGTTAGCAAGAATTGTATTGTTAAGGTCGACTGTTCAACACGTAACCACTTCACTTTGGAGATTAGGTACGACCGACATTTGGCCTATGGGAATTACTCTGCAGATTTACCCAGGAATCCTCATCTCATTGTCATCTCATCTCATTGTCAGAAGCCTATCCCGGCAGACACAGGGCACAAGGCAGGGATATATCCACGATGGGACGCCAGTCCATCACCGGGCACTGAGGGCAATTTAGTCTGCAAGCCAATTAACCTATGCAGCAGCATGTTTTATGGACTGTGGGAGGAAACCGGAGTGCCCGGCGAAAACCCACGCGGACACGGGGAGAACATGCAAACTCCACATAGAAATGCTTTCGAGCCGAGATTGGAACCCGGGACCTTCTTGCTGTGAGGTGACAGCGCTACCCACTTGGCCACTGTGCCGCCCCCCAGGAATCCTCTGGCTATGAAATGCTTGAAGTTAAACTTTTCTGTAGGAGTTGTTTCAATACGTTTTATTACTGAAAAATAAAATATCGAAACCCAACTGTCATATTTCACGGCTCAGTGTATGAAAATTTCTTTCCAAAGCTGTTCTATCAGGATAGCCGTCAACGTTTTGCTTCCCACGCTGGCGGCATCGTCAGGCGTTCCGAGAGAACTCAGACAATTTTTACTCACTGCCATATACGCCTCAGCCGTAGAGGGAGGAGCGCTCGACACGGCTATCTTGAAAGTACAGCTTTGGAGAGCATTTCTCAACCGCCATGCTTGGCTGCAAGCAAGGGTAATCATGAAATGTTGGCAAATGAAATGTATATTTTAAAAAATAATTGTCGCTTCTAGATAACCTGTCCAGTGATTGATTTTCTGTCGTCTCCGAAACGTTTGTTTGGTTATTGTACAGCGTTTGACGTTTTGCACAATATTTAAATATTCGAGTTAAAGACTCGGCTGCAATACCCTCCCCCTATAATTTAGCATCACGACGCCAATCTCTAATCATAACCGACCCTCCCTTCCAAACTTTACTTTGCAACTCGCAATCCGAGCCATTTACCGTTCCGCCAACATGTAATCGAAAGTGCTAATTTTCGAACAGGCAGATTGTAATATAATTATATTAACAATATGATTTATAACGCGCGAAACGTTCTGCGGCTGGTCGAACGAGCGACGGATTCAGAGGCGCGGAACTGTGCTAGCGGAGGTGTTAATGCAGCAACTGAAGGCTCTTACCACAGTTATCATTACCAAGCATCGTATGGCCGAGACACACGTGGTAATGAGTTAACATTTCGAGCTATGGGGGCACTTCGGTAAAAAGCGAGGGGTAGGTGGCAGATCGCGCGTTAATGCTGATGGCACACCAGGGCCTTGATGAGCGTCTGACAGTTAGAGAAGCGGGATGATTGCTTACAAAAGCTGATTTTTCGGGATAGCCGAGTCGAGTGCTCCCCTCTCTCCTTTGCGACGGTACATGGGTACATTTCGAAAAGCAGTTGGTATGATTACTTTACGGTCAGAGGATATTATATAATAAGCCAATTAAGCCGAACGTGTTTCCCTTACTCAACCACTGGCGACACTCCACAAAGTGATACTAATTTTATCATCACTCGAGAGATGATGAGCCAAAGAAATCCTCCACAAGTGTTTGAATTTGCACGCTTTTTGGTGCAAGTTGAATGCTCCAGCACAGTTCAAAAGCGGCAGAGAGAATACGGAAATTATAAATAAAGAGCACTGCCTGATGTAATAGAAACATATGTAATGAATAAATCCAGTCATATCTCCATCAGTGCAAGCTATATATTACAGGAAGCACTTTACTGTCAAGCGAAATTAAATATTTTGAGGCACAAGGCCAAACAAAATATGGGTGCCTCTTTATCTCAAACGCGGATATATTACACCCTAATGGGAATATAAAATCACGTGTTGAACGCGAACCAACCCAGGTAAAGTTTTGTAAAGTTTGTAAATTTCTGTTTTAAATCTGCATCGACCACTTTGCAGGACGTTCGATTCTGGCCCTCAGTGAATATTGGCCCTACTTTGGAAATATGGAACTCTTACCGTTGTCTTAGGACATCGACAGAGATGTACACTGCTCTAATGGCACCTCAACAAGGGAGACTGTTATATGTTTTTTTTGTTTTGTGGGTAAACTGGAAATCAGGTGTCTTTTATTTTCCATGACGAAATGCTTTAACTAATTTTACTCTCGCTCCTAAATCAGCGCCACTATCTTTCTGGGATTGACCCGAATTATTCCAACATTGTCCGTTGCGTTCGCCTTGTATAGACAAACACAACTTGCGCTGCGTTCTGATTTCCAAAATAAATATCAATGCAGGGCAGCACGGTGGCCCAGTGGGTCGTGCTGTCGCCTCACAGCAAGAAGGTCCCGGGTTCGAATCTCGGCTCGGGTGCCTTTCTGTGTGGAGTTTGCATGTTCTGCCCGTGTCTGCGTGGGTTTTCGCCGGGCATTCCGGTTTCCTCCCACAGTCCAAAAAACATGCTGCTGCATAGGTTAATTGGCTTGCAGGCTAAATTGCCCGCAGTGCTCGGTGATGGACTGGCGTCCCATCGTGGGTGTATCCATGCCTTGCGCCCTGTGTCTGCAGGGATAGGCTCCAGATGAGATTATGTTACTCTCACGCCTAAATCAGCGCCGCTATCTCTGGGATTGACCTGAACAATTCCGACATTGTCCGTTGCGTTCGACTTGTACAGACAAACACAACTGGAGCTGCGTTCTGATTTCCAAAATAAGTTTCAATGTAATTCCTTACCTCCTCCCAGGGGTGAAGGTAACTTACATGTCCTACTGGTACGGTCGGACCACGATCCCCCATTCCCACATGTTCCGCACTGAATTATTCGCTGTTCTGGACTCTACCACTACATTCCCAGAGGTTGATCTCCCGTCGCACCTCACACAGACACTCAAGGAGTGATGGCCTCGTCCACCACTCCCCACTGCCTCACTCCTCACCAGTCTGTTTAGCCCGATGCACCACGTGTCGCTGACAATTCGCAAGCCCGGGGTCCACGTGTGACAAGCCCAAGAGAGGGCCCAGCTACGAGGTCTCTCAATTGACTGGCACCGGTGCACGTCAGCCAACGCACGCGTGCATGGGGGCTGGCTCGTTACCGTCGGTGAGGTTTGATTTAAGCTGCTATGCTAGCCAGCTATTATTAACAGTTGTACAAAAGTGCGGTGGGGTAAGCAAGTTCGTAGATAAGTTGGGCTATACCCAGGATGGGATGTCGTTCCATCACGGGACACCGAGGCCAATTTATTCAGGCCAGTTAATCTAGGCAGCATGTTTTTTTTGGATTGTGGGAAGAAACCAGAGTAGTGGCGAAAACTCACACGGACATGGGGATTAAAACACGCAAACGCCACACAGAAAGGTACCCGAACAGGGAATCGAACTGGGGGATCGTCTTGCCCGTGAGGAGGCAGCGCTACTCACTCTCAGCGCATCTCTGCGCCTCCGCTCCGGGTGCGGGGGTGCGGGAGGTGGTGGTGGGGGGGGGGAGCCTCAACAACAACTCACCACCGCCGCAGCAACTCACCAACTCGCCAACATTTCGGGCCACCGACCCGCGGAATGGAGACCTAGCGCGC
>JAZEWT010000005.1:20301347-20315271 GCA_036362905.1 Mordacia mordax
GTGTATTCCTGCCTTACGCCCTATGTTTCCGGGATAGGCTCCGGCTCACCGTGACCCTGTATAGGATTAAGCGGTTTCAGATAATGAGATGAGATGAGAGATAATGAGATGAGATGAGATGGGTTTCGCCGGGTACTCCGGTTTCCTCCCACCGTCCAAGGACACTCTGCTGCTCATGTCAATTGTGCTGCCGTGTGAATTGTGCCCAGTGCCTTATGCTGTGCTAGCGTCACATCCTGGGTGTAGCCGCGTCTGCGCCCTGTACAGGATTCAGCGGGTATTGCTGATGATGATGTTCAAGAACATGTTTGGGGTCAATTAAGTTGGAGTCACAAGATATGTAGACCAGCCTATAGGTGGGCTCCGAAATGGTGGTGACGAATCTACATTCCTATGCCGGGGATAGTATATCCGCAGTAAAAATGCTGTGTTAACTACCTACAAAGTATGAGGTCATCGAAGGTGGTGCTCAAGTTTTAATTGTGTTCATTGAAATATTTTACTTATGGCACTGGTTCTGATATCACAAGCGGCACGCAGTCACGTAAAAAAAACATTTTCACTGCGTGACGCCTGTGTGTCCACTAATATTTCTTAATTTCTTTAGCGATGCTCTCCAAAGCAGCTGTCATTTTAGCGTTGTTCAATTATTGAGCTGTACATGGGTTACTCCTGTGCTCACCGTTAATAAACTGCCGAGTTTTACGCGTTTCGCAAGACCAAATTAATTGCTGTCTGTGAAACACTTCAATAAATATAGGCGATTTAAACTAGGGCGTCTTTTTTAGAGGGTCCTGTATATCCATATTAAATTGACTGTTTATGACCTACAAAGGAGTATTGATATTTGCAAACGTTAAACAAACTCACCGCATTTGTCAAGGGTATTGTCTTGGAATTAGAAAGATTATTTAGTAGGCTGACGTTTCAGGCAACGGCCCTTCTTGAGAGCAGAGAGGGACAGAGGGGGGCAGAGAGATGGACTGACTTGTAGTTGGCAATGCATTGGTCTCAACCCGCAGTCGGGAATGGACCGAGCCTACACCCAACAATCAAACAATCAGTCTCCTGATTATCATTCGAGTACGATTTCTGCGGATTTTCTCCTCCTCGCCGTGCCCGGTCAGCGAAACGAAGTTTTCCGTCCACTGCACGGAGGAGAGTTTGCAAGACGCGTGCAGCCGGCGTCCATCTGCGTGCACGTCCTCGCAACTGTAGCGGGTGTTGGAAGGCTCTTTGCCGGTACATTTCACGCAATTACCGTCGATTCCTCAACGCTCCCCCCTTCTCCCCCCGTCCCCCCGCCCGCCTCCACGGCGAGCGGACGCGTGTACGGAGCTGTATTTGCCTCTCGCCGCTGGGCGACGCCTTGGAGCGGTCTGCGGGGCCTACCTCCTGCCAGGCGCGTTGTTAGCGGACCGCCGTCACATCAACGCTCACAGTTGTTCCCAATTATAAGGCAGCGGGGGATGCGTGATGCAGGAAGGAACATTTACCAGACACATTTTGGAACAGTAACAACTGTATATTTAGCCGACCGGTTGTGGCTGCACACACCTGCAATCCAGCACCAATCAGTTAATTAATGTTATTGTGTCGCGCAATCGTAATAATATTAATTGCATTTCTAGAGCGCTTTCACCCGAGGGTCACAAAGCGCTGCACATAGCTGCGGAGAAAACGGCACGATCTTGAGTGGCTACTGTTTGCTTGATGAGTATGGTTGGGGTTTCATTTTTATACAAGTTGGTGTTGTGAGTTAGTTTAATTGTGCACCCTTAAGCGTTGGCGATTGCTGTTATACTTACGGTTCTGGTTTCATTCATGCACATATTAATAATAATCGCATTTATAGAGCGCTTTTCCCCCGAGGGTCACAAAGCGCTGCACACAGCTGCGGATAGAACGGCACGTCAACAACAACGGCATTAAAACGGAAAATCAGCAGCAATGACATTTCTTTAGGTTTAAACAAAATATCTTAACATCGTTCGAGAACAGCATGTAAAATATGATCATTGTAGCTGTGAGTAAGTATTTGCCAGCTGATTTTATTCGTTGCTACATTGCTAATTTCGAACGTTTGCTATGTCGCAGGGTGGCACGGAGGCCCAGTGGGTAGCGCTGTCGCAGCAAGAACGCCCCGGGTTAGGTTCCCGACTTGGATGCCTTTCTGTGTGGAGTTTGCGTGTTCTCCACGTGTCCGTGTGGGTTTTGGCCCACGCCGTTACCTATGTTAATTGGCCTGCTGAGCAAATTGCCTAAAAATTGTGCCCTGAGATGTACTGGCATCACATCTTGGGCATACCCCCGCCCTGTACCCTATGGCTGCCGGGATAGGCTCTGGCACCCCGCGACCCTGTACAGGATTAAGCGCATACTGATACTGATCTGAACTTGTTGTGTCGCAGGAATACCGCATCTCGAGCTTGGAAGCTTACTGGGTATTCAATTCTCTCTATTCAGTGCCGCAGAGGCCACGCTCGGTGGATCGTGCGAATGTTTTGAGAGAGAGAGAGAGTTGCGTAGTCACGGCTCGCCAAGAGGAGACGCAGCAAAAATGTGCTCTCCATCTGTTTCATCTGTAGCGCGTTGCCACTTCACAAACGCGGGGGTTCTCCGTACGCACCGGTTTGCTCCCACATGTAAACGCTTATTAATTAGCAGACGACGCCTTAATTATGTCGAGGACAGGAGAGCTCGTGGGGTAAGGAAGGTGCTGTAGAATTTGCCTTTTCACAAAATATTAGCAACCGATGTTATATTTCTTCTTTGGGATTTTTTAAAATTACAAATAGGAGGAAACCAGTGTGTCCACAGAAAATCCACAGATGTGAGATGATCCCGTTAAAGACATTACGATTAAAGATAATAAACATACCCGACTGGCAGCGTCACAGTGCTGCAAGTCGGCAGTCTCACACGTGACAATGTTTGCAAGCTCCATCAGACCCCTCTTCAAATGGGCAAGATTATCAAGACAAGTGCCAGTCAGAATCAGTACCCACTTAATGCTGTTCGGGGTCGTGGGGGACTAGAGCCTATCCCGGCAGACACAGGGCGCAAGGCGGGTCAATACCCAGAATGTGACGCCAGTACACCCCAGGGCACTTTTGTTGCTGGGCAATTTACTCAGCAGGCCAATTAACTTCGGCAGCAGCATGTCTTTGGATTGCAGGAGGAAACCGGAGTACCCAGCAAAAACCCACGTGGACGCGGAGAGACAGAGACACGCAAACTCCACACAGAAAGGCACCCGAGCCGGGGAAACCGAACCCGGGATGGTCCGCTGTGCGGCGGCAGCGCTACTGACTGCGCGGTTACCGCGCAGCCTCAAGCCCAGTGTTGACGCCGTTTCGCGGAGGGAGCCACACAATTGCCCGTTAGTTCTGCAATAGGACAGTTGCGATTTGTCATTCAGGTGGCGGGGCTGCTTGACAGTTAAAATTCAGGCCTCGTTTTCGACGGCTAGTTGTGCACTGGCTGTCACATTAATAAAAGTTTGGCTGCTCCCAAAAAAAAAAAAACCCTCCACGAGTGCTTTTAATCGACCATCACTTGACAATGTGAAATAGCAGACTGGGGCTTCTTCATCAGTGTCAAGCAGTCTGGCTGAGAGCTTCTAATGTGCACGTGTTGCTCCCGCAGTGCAGATTCACTCGCGCATTTGCGCCGGCACCCAAAGACAAAGGGCACCCGAATAGCCTTGAATGGACATTTGTGGCAATTGCTCTCAGAAAGCAGCGCTGAAGAGCGGCACGGCACATGAGGGGGTTTTATGCGGAGAGCACCTCACACGTCTTTCCCCGGTAGTTGATATTCACACACAGCACCAGGTATACATTTGAGGTTGAGTCGACCTAGGGGATGCCCAGGATTGGCCGTGTGTGGGTGATTGGTAATCGAACCCGGATCACTAGCTATGTAGGCGCTGTGCGCTAACTGCTGTGTTGCTGCTCGAGACGGTTAGATTCTCACCTCGGGCGCCTTAATGTGTGACGTTTGAATGTTCTCCCCCTGTTTTAACTGGGTTTCCTCCGGATTCTCTGGTTTACCTCTCACAAAAAAACCCGTTAATTAATTGGCCGATAACATCACAATATATAAGAAGCAGTGTCTGGCAGGTTGGTGCCGGCTGACCGCCTGGCTGACCCCCCCTCGCCTCTCTGCGGTATCCTCGCTCCGCCGCTGCATCCATGTCTCTCCGTGACCATATTGTTATTGATTGTTATTCCCACATCGCACGCAACACGCAGACGCAATTTCATACAAAAGCAAGACGCCACCACGCGTCTCCCAGCGAGACAACTTGATATGAATGGCTGTTCATCGAGCGACACGTGCCATGCGGGGAACTGTGTCGTCGTCAGGGAGACACGTGGCTGCCTCCGTATCGAGTGCCGACGCTTTCACAATCCGCCAGGTACACAATCCGCCAGCTACACATTTACACAACCAGCCAGGTGTGTGGACAGGAGGCTCACAACAAGCGCTGATTGCACTCTTTTACCAACGATGTTGTCAGTGGATTTAAATGAAACTCAGATCGGCGGGTCTTGTGGTACACTGCGCTAACCACCTGTGCAGATGTTGATTCGCACAGCCAGCAACACAGATAAAGATCCCCCCCACCTCCCCATAGCCTGAGCAGATTGTATGGTGAAGTGCCGTTAGCGAGCGCCTATGTAGGTCCAGACGGTGCACGAGGCCGCCTTTGTCTCCCGAGTCGCGATGTTTACACACCGCACTAGGTGCTCATTTGAGGCCGCGTCGATCTCGGGCAGGCCTAGGATCAGTTCAGAAAATCGTCACTGACGGTTGGCTGTGAGTGGGAGTCGAACTCGGGTGGCAAGGTTTGTATCCTCGCGCGCTAACCGCTGAGCTACTGCTCCCAGCACACATACATGCACTGGAATTGATAAATATAATACAAAAAAATATTAATTGGGGGAACTAATTGTATTGCTGATTACGTTATGGGTACTTTTTGCCAGCGTGCATTGTGAAATGTGTCTATTTTGGTGTTATAAGATCTTCGCACCTGCATAATTACCAGAAATGGTAAAAACCTGTTCTACTTATTACATTTGTATTGCTGATGTTTATTTTGCATTGGAAAGCCTTACTGAGTTTCACAACTCTCCTTCAGAAGGATTCTGCTAAGTTGTATCACAGTCAGGGAGTGATGATGCTGTGTGTAATCCCAAGTGAGTAATTACACGTGTTTCTTTATCAGCATTTGGGATGTTGTGACCCTTAATTACACTTTTAAAAAAACATATTATTACGGCAGAAAACCAAGAAGCCAGAGGAAATACATGTATGGCAGGGGGAGAACATACAAATCTGCGCAGATAGGCACCCACGTCGGGAAAGAAACCTCGGCTCTCCTTACTGTGAGGCATCAGTGTCATCGCTGTATCACCCCGTCGCCCAGTGGTACCGTAGCATTCTCTGTTTACTCAGAAAAGCCTCAATTGAGTGTCCAGACTTTTCTTTCAGGAGATCTTCGGGGCTCTTGGGCAATTTCCTAATGCATATCTCAGTGAGTGGAAATGCAGTGCCGAGTAAAGATACGGAGACAAAGACGGAACGATGGAGATATTTACAGACCGCTAAGGCGAGCTTTGACAGCGCGCGTCGCCCCAAGACCTGCTAAGAGCCAGGCGGCGCGGGGGTGAATAAAACTATCCCATCGACAAGATGTGACTGATTTAAGGCTGGGCCGTCCTAGGGGAGGCCCAAACCAGGTAGAGCACCATCGCTGTCGCGTGTGACCGTGCAGATGTTAACGCGCGCCGGTGCGGTCAGCACCACGGACAGCTCCCCCTGTGTTTCTCGCACTTGGCAGCCGTGTCGGGCGCTGACTGTTACAGAGGCATCCCAGGACACTTGCGGATGCCGTGGGCAGCGGACGGAGTGAATGGCCAGACATGGAACGCGGGTCACTGTGACCACAGTGCGGAGCATAAGCCACGATCAAACACTCTGCGCACGCACACAGCGCGGTATTTCATTTTAAGCCGATGCAATTGTGGTCGACGTGACTCCAATGCAAAAGGAACGTAGCAATTCAACAAAAGTACCGCAAAAAAACACACAGAAAGGACGGTTGGCTAATTTCCTCCGCTAAACATTCCTTCTCAGACGAGAAGTGAGCAAAAATCGCTACCCCTCCTCCGCTAAAACGGGAGACAAATGTGGAGACTAAATTACATGGCCTCGGCTGCACGGATATGAACAAGGGAAAGCACAGTCGCGCACACCCACGCAACATCCATTATCAACCCTCGTGGAAATACAGCCCAATTAACATTAACTACATTAATATTTTCCCCACTACAAAAAGACGGTGTTTAAAGTGTGACTGAAGTCAGAGCCTTTTGTATCATTTCTATTTGGCGGTTATTTCTGTCAACACGAAGACATCAATTAAATGTGAATTGGATTTGAATACGATCCTGAATTAGCCTCGAACATGAAAGGATGGCGGAATATAATCACCATGCATTCGTTGAGGGGTTTCTACTCGGAGCTGGCAAATAGTGTGCCTTGGCAGAAAGGATTGGGAGTGACGTTTGGAATCTGCTCGTTTTGCAACGGCTCTGTTTCACTTGAACCACACATCGCAAACCCAATCATCAACCGTTCTTTGGGTTTAGCTGCGGCGAGCGTTTTTCGTTTCTCCGTCGCGACGTTTCGCCTCCCACACCTCGCGAATGAGAGAGGAAAACTCATGCCACGGCTACATTACGAGAGAGCAACTCTTCGGAACAATTCCGATATATATATGAAATCCGTGAATATCTATCTTGCCACAATACTATAAATCATAAACACGCATAAAATCCAGGTTCGACAATAAAAAAATGTAAGTATGAAATAAGTGTATTGACTTTCAAAAGACGTTTGATCTAAGCGAACCCAAGCAACCATCCAGCCCCTCAAAAACCAGATTTTTATGAAAAGCAATCTACCGTAATGACATAATTTACTGAGAAGGAACTGCAACGTTGAGATTATATAAACCCGCCAATCATGCGACATTGCGACCGACGATCCACTATTCTGCGTTTTCTGGGCAAGCAAGAGACACAATGCAGTTCATAAAAGTTGGATAATGAGACACGCTTTAGCCATGCCATTTACGTCGAAATACATTGTTCGCGATGTCGGACTGAAATAAAGCCACAAAGCCGGAGAGTATCTGCCGTCTCAGATTTTCTGATGGCATTCATCATAACAGAGAATAAGAACAAACTGGCAGGAAATTACCGGAGAACTTTTTTTGCGAAGAAGACCGAAAGATTGTATTCAACATAAGTGCAAGAAAAATGGTGCACACGGACAGTGAGTTGGCAGATTGAAGTCGAACTAATGGTCCGAGGAACGCGACTGGAAAACATATCGGAGGGCGTGTATGGAGGACAGGGGTCGATGGAACAATGTTGGAAAAAAAAATGGGGTGAACAAGAGGAAGCTTGAGAGCTTAAAAAAAACCCATCTGAACATTGTTTGTGCTGGAGACGTTGCAACGTAATTACCAAGCATTGTGTGACACAGACACGGAAACTGGGAAAGTTGTGTCTGTGTCACATGTAATGAAAAAAAAACTTCTTCTAGATCCTCAGGCATTACGGGTAATATTCCCTCAGGGTTTAATTACTCACAGGATCACTGGCCATCTCTGCCCTCAGGGCAGCACATCCGTAATACCTCTCACCGTGTCTGTGGCGACAAGTCACGTGCCTACGCTAGTCTCACGAGCGACCCAGTGGGAATGTTTTGTTTTAAAGGCAGAAGTAAATCCCTGTTGTTGTCTCGACACGCGTTTATCATCATAATGCAGGTATTAAATGGCGTGCACACGCGTCTGTCCTCTGCGCGCGTCTGCCACCAGGTCCACTCACCCTCAATCGAGTACCGTGTGGGGTGTTTAAACATCGCCAGTCATGACACAAAAGCGGCCGGGCGCTGTGCTGACCACCAACCCCGCGGCGCGCCTTACCTTTTAGAGGTGCCAACTCGCTGACAGCACTTGACCCTCCAGTCTGCTAAGCCTATACGGGCTGCCTTCATCTTTGTGCGCCCTGGCAACTGGCGCCGAGGCGACGTCACCGCCACTCCGTCCGTCCGTCCGCTGCAGTCGATGGCCGATCGCTGGTGGCGCGCGAGTCGCGACGAGGCGCCGGGGAGCCACGAACTCACCTCCTCTTTCTCGGCGCTCACGAGGTCGCGCCACTCTTCGATGACGTGGCCCAGGTCGATGGTGTTCATGGGAACTTTCACCTCGCCGATGATGTCATGCTTCGAGAACCGGTCGAAGTCGTAGACGGCCATCACGAGGGTCTTGCCGCCCAGCTCAGAGTACGGCACCTGGGGAGCGAGAGAGTGGAAGAAGCCAGGGGGTGGGTGGGGGGACCTTAAGAGCTTCTCTTTGGAGACATCGTCTGGCTTTCGAATGGTCTCTCTGGCACGCTTTGGGATTTATTTATTTATATAGAGAGACAGGGCGGCGCGGTGGCCCAGTGGTTAGCGCTGTCGCCTCACAGCAAGACGGTCCCGGGTTCGAATCTCTCGGCTCGGGTGCCTTTCTGTGTGGAGTTTGCATGCTCTCCCCGTGTCCGCGTGGGTTTTCGCCGGGCACTCCGGTTTCCTCCCACAGTCCAAAAAGCATGCTGCTACATAGGTTAATTGGCTCGCAGGCTAAATTGCCCCGCCGTGCCCGGCGATGGACTGGCGTCCCATCGTCGGTATATCCTTGCCTTGCGCCCTGTGTCTGCCGGGATAGGCTCCGGCTTCACCGTGACCCTGTATAGGATTAAGCGGTTTCAGACAATGAGATGAGATGAGATATATAGAGACAGCTGCAGCGTAGGCGTGCCGCTTGTGTGACGATCAAATGGGCATTCGTTTCCCTGCCGTGTTCGACCCTTCAGAGGCTGAACCATTCGTTACTCCGACGTGGGAGCAGCTCTTGAGAACGATTCCCACCGGGCACTTCGTTGAGCCTCCATGGGCTGTACGAGGCAATGCGCGTGAGCGGGGCGCCCGCCTAAGGTCGCCGCAGCACAACAGGGGTCGGTTGGTGCAACGACAATGTTATTTACACATCGAGTTAACCCAGGGAGGGCCCGCGACATGCTTCAACGGATTATTCCTGCCGAGGAGGGTCTGCGCAAAGCCAGGAGCTGAACTCGGTGACCCGCGTTCGATTCTCAGCCATGTTTCGAGAGCGCCACGAGGTCGCAATGCACGCGCGCGTTGTCTCGCACGTGCTGGTGATGTTTATTCGCTGCGCCAGGTGATCGCGCCCGGATCGTGAGTCCCTGCAGCGGAGAGTGACGATAGCGGAGAACATCATCGGGACCCCTCTCTTCTCCATCCAGAACATCTACTTAATCATCCCTTGTTTGTTGAAGAATTATTTTCCTTTTTTTTATATATTGCTTATTTTATGTCCTCTTATGCATTGCTACCATTTGACTTTCATTTGAACTGTCCTGCTGTTGTTGACATGCCGTTCTCTCCACCGCTCGGATTTGTAAAAAAAATCCCAAAAAAGATATTTTTGCTAATAATTGCTATTCTGATGTCGTCGTTGTTGCTGACGTGGCCATTCTCTCCGCAGCTCTGTGCAGCGCTTCGTGACCCACGGGTGAAAAGCGCTCTAGAAGTGTAACTATTATAATTTCAAGCGTTGCACACACAAGGCCTCCAGTATTGCAACGGATCCCTACCACCCATCCTTTGAACTCTTTACCCGAATGCCGTCTGGCAAAAGGTACCGCAGTATTCGGGCCAAATCTACCAGACTCTGCAACCGTTTCTTCCCCCAAGCCATGAGGCTCCTCAATACCACGCTACCCCGCCCCTCTTCATCATAACAACGAAGACACAGACGCTCCACCCCCCAAACACACAAACGCATACCTGCACGAACCACTTCACTCTACTATACGTAGTCTATATCGTCTGTATATTTTGCCCTGCACTGTTGAAATGTGGATTCAGCCTTGTTTTGTTTTTGCACCTGGATCACGAGAAACGTAATTTCGTTCTTTCTGTATACTGTATATGCATAAGGATGGAATGACAAGAACGTTTATCTGTCTATCTTGACTGGGTGGGCCCAATACAAGTACAGGTAGTCAGCATTTGGGCAACAGGGTGGCACATTGGTGACATCTGATTTTCATGGAAAGAAAGTGCTGCCCGAGGAGGGGTGATTCCTGCCTCGGTGTGTTTTTTTCTGTGCGGAGTTTGTGTGTTCTCCCCCTGTTTTGCGTGGGGTTCCTCTGGGTTCTCAGATTTTCTCGTTCAAGAAGTAAACAAAAAAATGCATTAATTAAATGGCTGATAAGATAATATATAGGATGCAGTGTCTGGCAAATGTTGGCGCTGGCTGGACGTATGGCTGCCTCCCCCCACGCCTCTCTGCGGTTTCCTCGCTACACCTCGGTATCCACGTCTCGTGGAAGACCAGGCGTGGGAATTTGCGCGGCGTGCCGCACATGGTATTGTCATCATCGCAGTTATTCTGTCAGCCACGTCCAGGAATTGAACGTGGCTTGACAGGGTCGCAGCGCAGCGTGCTCACCATTGCGCTACGACACACGCGCGCTACACGCATGCACGCACCGAGCGCTCCCGATGGGAAAAAAAAAGATGCAGCACAATATCTATTATGATGAAAAGACCCTGCAGGTCCCATACGCGTGCAAGGAATGCACGTAAATCAATGAGTCCAGAGAGTAAAAGAGTTTTCGGCAAACCGGGATGTCTACGAGACAACAACGATTGATCTTAGAAGTAGGACGAGAGTTAGAGTGTTTGAAAGAGAATTAAGTTTGCCAACTTCAATTCACTGCTGAACTCCCAATGATCTTGCAGGAGGCAGTCTCTCCTTCAAACACTCCCGCATGACTCCGCTCATCAACAGCAAGCCGACAAACGATACGGATTCACTAGCTGACTAGCATATCATTTGTGAAGAAATAAAACGGTTAATATATAGTCCTCCACAAATATTTGTTTTTCATTAAAACTAACTTTTCACTTAAATCACACAAGGGATTTTATTTTTATTCGAAGGATTTAATTCAACAAGGCATCATTAAGGGATTTTTGTTTGTAGACACGCCGGTGGAATATCGTGAGTTGTACAACAATAACAATTTCGGAAATTGCCTTTCAAAAAAAATATGAAATAAATAAAATGAAACTTATTATGGTCTCGGGGCTATTACTCATATCTGATCCAGTACATATTGGCAGAACATGACACAGCAAATTAAATACACTTAGGATTATCTCTGCAGCCATCCGTTCTGTCTGTTCTTACAAGGGACGCGGCTGGCGGGGCGATGCCCAGCGAGCGAAGCGCGTTCCTGGAGGCGCCCCACAGCCTCGGCCGTTACGGCGGCGCCGCGTTGGAGTCTCGCTCTCTGTTTGCGACGCCTGCAACGCGAGGGGGTCCCGTTGGCGACTGCTCGGCGCGGGCGGGCGGGCGATGACGGTAAAACAGGCCGCGTCGCCCGCTTTGTCCTTTGCCGATCGATTCTCTCGTGAAGGTGTGCAGCGACAAGGTGTGCTTTGAGGATGGCGCCTCTCCCCCTCCGAAGGTGAGGAAACGCGCGTCCATTCACGGAGTTAAGAGTCGGCCATCGTCTCCGTGGGTGGCAGGGCCCACGAAATCGTGCGTCTCGCAAGTTTCACGCCGCGAGTTGAGCCGCTCGCTCCCGTCGGATTTGAGGGATTTTACTTTTTGAAGACCACCGCCACCCCCCCCACACACTTCTTGGATCGTGATCTCGGTGTGGTGGATGGGTTTACGTGTTCCAATAAACCCCACGGGTGTCTCATCTGGAGTCCAGTGCTCCTGATAGGGTCTCCCTTGGTGAATAAGTCTGGAGTCCATCACTCCTGGTAGGGTCTCCCTTGGTGAACAGGTCTGGAGTTCAGTACTCCTGGTAATGTCTCTCTTGATGAACAGGTCTGGAGTCCAGTACTCCTGGTAGGGTCTCCCTTGGAGAACACGTCTAGGGGGAGGATCCAGACAAATAGCTATCCGAAGACCCTCCGACTAAAGGAGGCTGGCGTCAGGAAAGGCCTTTGACAGTAAATATCTGTGCTCCAATACCCCCACCATTGTGGGGCAACCGGCTAACCCGGCAGCTTAAACTGGCAAAGCAACCTGTTTCAGAACAATGGCATTTTGTCCGTTCTCATCTCATCTCATTGTCAGAACCGCTTAATCCTGTACTGGGTCGCGGCGAGCCGGAGTCTATCCCGGCAGACACAGGACGCCAGTCCATCACCGGGTACTGAGGGCAGTTTAGCCTGCGAGCTCATTAACCTATGCAGCAGCATGTTTTTTGGACTGTGGGAGGAAAACGGAGTGCCCTGCGAAAACCCACGCGGACACAGGCAGAACATGCAAACTCCACACAGAAAGGCACCCGAGCCGAGATTCAAACCCGGGACCTTCTTGCTGTGAGGCGACAGCGCTACCCACTGGGCCACCGTGCCGCCCCATTTTGTCCGTTTTAAAATCTTAATTCTTACTGCGGACTAATTTAATCTTTACGCATGTTTTATCTCGTGTGGTAACGTGTTGCTCTTCTTCAGACTGATTTACGTTGTCCCCGTACTCTGTTATTTTTATACTTTTGTCATATTGGTGGCCCCGGGTCACCCCTGCGATTCAGAGGCATCCTGCTCTCTGAAGATAAACTCTTCAGAGTACTGAAGATAAACTCTGGTTTATCTTCTGGTTTATCTTCAGAGCGATATCTTCTCAATAAGCGTGAAACTCACACTCCGGGCGGGAAGGCGGTACGGTGAATAATGCTGCCACCTCACAGAAAGAAAGCGCCTCGGTTCGATTCCTGGCTTGGGTGTCTGTGTGGAATCTGCATAATAATAATAATAGCATTTCTCCAGCGCTTTTCACTCGAGGATCACAAAGCGCTGCACAGGGCACCCAACCAGCCAAGCACATTCTCCCTGTGCATATTCTCCCTGTTTTCGTATAGGTATTCGTTGGGGAACTTCAGTTTAATCCCACATTGTTAAAGACACGCCGTTGCCTCGGTTAACTGTCGTGAATTCATTGCCCCCCCCCCCCTCGTGCCCTGAGCTGTTGTAACTTGCTTATCTTTCTCCCTGCTTTACAACTGTTAAAAAGAGCTACACAGCTGAGCGGTTTCTTCCAGCTTAAATACAAACTGACCGACTGAACTCACTGAGTCCGGAGGTGAGCTGAGTCCAGCCGTCCACAGCACCTGAACTCACTGACTGAGCCCGGGGGTGAGCTGAGTCCAGCCGTCAACAGCACCTGAACTCATTGACTGAGCCCGGGGGTGAGCTGAGTCCAGCCGTCAACAGCACCTGAACTCACTGACTGAGTCTGGAGGTGAGCTGAGTCCAGCCGTCAACAGCACCTGAACTCACTGACTGAGTCTGGAGGTGAGCTGAGTTCAGCCGTCAACAGCACCTGAACTCACTGACTGAGTCTGGAGGTGAGCTGAGTCCAGCCGTCAACAGCACCTGAACTCATTGACTGAGTCCGGAGGTGAGCTGAGTCCAGCCGTCAACAGCACCTGAACTCACAAACGCTGAATTGTGAGTGGCGCTATTGTCGAAGGATGAATAAATATCACGTGCTCACGTTGGATCTGACATTTACTTCCACCGCGCGGTAGAGCTACTGCCAATTCTTTGGAGAGGTTTCAGGGTTCATTGCCAGGATGGGGTCAAGGGGAGGAAGGTGGGCAGGGGTGGATGTAAGTGTAGGTTGGGGGAGGGGGATGAAGGTGGGAGGAGGGGGGTGTGAATGTAGGATTCAGGGCAATAAAACGAATCCCCACTATTGTGGGAAGTCAAACGTGGTTGCCCTTTTGAGTGACAGGTCCCGGCTCCG
>JAZEWT010000005.1:20364747-20382911 GCA_036362905.1 Mordacia mordax
CAGTGTTATTGACTAATGAGTTGAGTTTCTTTTCTCATCAGTGGTGAAATCATCTCAAGGTTTGAGACTCAGGCATCAGTTGGCCTTTCTCGTCCACGCCAGGGTCGCGATGACGCGCGCAGTTTCGTGCATCTCGGCCCATTCCACAAACACGCCGCATTTTGTCAAACACCTAAATGAACTTCTTGTCGATCTCAACCTCCTGTCTGCGTCTGGCTATACGCGGAGGCCCTCGGTTCGATCGTGCTGATGAGACTTTGCAACAACAACAACAAAATTTGTGATTCGCGATGTCATATAGTAGACAATGACGACAATGATTAAAACGTACACCCCGCATTCAGTGTGGCAATTTGGATGAGATGTCTGCAAATTGGCTATGAGGGTCGAACAGCCCACTCATTGGTTAGTGGAGAACGCTCATGTCTTAGAGCCTATGTTAGTGGGGTTGGTCGATCGCAAAGAGATCATCACTTGCGTCAGACGCAAGAAGTGCGGTTATTATTATGATGAATGTTGCATTAAACTATTCCAAATGTATGTATTATATTCACTGATAGTTTTGCATTTTAAGATTGTAGTTCAAGGTCTGATCATGTTTTGCTTGTTGATCTGTAACGCTTTGTATATTTAAAAAAAAACCCAATTTTTTTTTTACTGTTATTGATTTTCCATTCTGGCCCTGTTACCGTTGACGTGCCTTTCTCTCCGCAGCTCTGTGAAGCGCTTTGTGACCCTCGGGTGAAAAGCGCTATATAAATGCAACTATTAATTATTATTCGACACCGAGACTGCCGCGTGTGAGGTTGCCATTTAACGCTATTACAACAGGTGGGTTGCTGATTGATTTGTAGCAACATTCTAGTGATCTCTGCTACACGAGTGCAGCAGATTTGCTCTGGGAAATCGAGTTAACTGCCATGTGTCACCAAAAATAAAAAAAATGGCTCTGGTAAAACTCTTTTTTAAAACGAGTCTTCAGACTAAGGATTTCTTAGATAATTATAATACTGTAGAATATATAACATGTATTAGTGAAATATGTTTTGCGTGTGATTAATGCATTTTTTGTTACCATTTTGCTTATGCTGATAGATCTGAGCATCAACTGTACAGCGACCTAAAAATCCATGCCTGGCAAATAAATTAGAAAATGTCATTATGGTACAAATTACCTGGCTTGTGTAATTTTATTTCTAATCCCATTAAAGCTGTAATTGGCTCGCTCGTGCACGATATTGTCAGCAATGTCCTATGCCAGGTGTGACACAGATGTGATTTAAAACAACGAGGCGGCACGGTGGCCCAGTGGGTAGCGCTGTTGCCTCACAGCAAGAGGGTCCCGGGTTCGGATCTCAGCTCGGGTGCCTTTCTGTGTGGTGTTTACGTTTTCTCCCCGCGTCCGCGTGGGTTTTCGCCGAGCACTCCGGTTTCCTCCCACAGTTCAAATAACATGCTGCTGCATAGCTTAATTGGCTTGCAGACTCAATTGCCTTCAGGTGCCTGGTGATGGACTGGCGTCCCATCCTGGGTATATCCCTGCCTTGCACCCTGTGTTTGCCGGGATAGGCTCCGGCTCCTCGCAACCCTGTACAGGACTAAGCGGTTTCTGACAATGAGATGAGATGAGAGAACTGAACTAGTTATTAAAGAATCAAATAATTATTTGATTATTAATTTTATATTTATAACGCGCACATATTCATTCACTGTCAAAGGTATTCATTCGACAAGAGAACGACTCAGAGGCGCGAGGAGAGCACAGAGAGGCGGAGGAGGCAGCCAGGCGGTTTGCCGGCGCCACATTGCCACCCACTGCTTCCTATATATTAGGATGTCGTCGGTCAATCAATTAATGAGTTTTTTTTTAAGCTGTGGGAGGAATCCGGAGAGTCCGGAGGAAACCCACGCAGAACAGGGGGAGAATACACGACGCGGCTGTCCCGAGAGAGCAGCTTTTCGAAGCAATCATCATAATACACAAACTTCACACAGAAAGGTGCCCAAGGCGGGGATCGAACCTGCTCGGGCAGGAACCATTCTTTCTGCGAGGCACAGATGTTACCACTATAGCCCAACACAAGTAATATTCTATTTACTTGCCACCGGCTGTCAAGACTGAACGTTTAATAGCAACTGCCGTGAAGACATTTTTGATAACGAGCGTTAGATGAGAGCCCACTTTTAAATCCACACTCCCCCCTCCCCTCAGCTGCCTGTGTCCAATCACAGCAGTATCAACGGGAACAGAACAGTAGCGTGGTGGGGTAAAGTGTGGGCATTCAGACATGTTCAGTTAGTAAGTTTTTTTTTTTAATTGACGCTATGCAGCTCTTTTTAAAACAGTTTTCCAGCCGGGAGGGGTAAGCAAATTACAACATCTTATGGCACCGGGGGGAGGGGGAGGGGGAATTTAGTTACCACAGTTAGGCCAGGCAGCAGCATGTCTTTGTACTGTGGGAGGAAACCGGAGTATACGACGAAAACCCACGGGGGAGCGGGGAGAGAGAGAATTCGCAAACTCTGCACAGAAAGGTGGCACCCGAGCTGGGAATCCAACCCGGAATCCTTTTTGCTGTGACGCTTTTTACTCTTCATTTGCTCTACGTCGACACAGTGTGGACGTAGACCTCTCGTGGAGTTTTCGTGGCTGTGGTCGCCGAGGTGACCTCTACTGCACGCTTTGCCAGGTCACGTGCAGGCCCCGCGATACTCCATCGCAGGGCACTGGGGGACGATTTAACCAGCTGTCAAATAACCTGGGCGTGTTTTTGGTACGGTGGGAGGAAACCCGAGTACCCGACGAAAACCCACGCGGACACGGGGAGAACTCGCAAACTCCACATAGAAAAGCATCCGAGCTGGGAATCGAACCCGGAATCCTCTTTTTGCTGTGAAGCTGCAGTGCTACTCCCCACGCCACAATGCGCCGCTCCCCCCAGCCCTGGAGTCTGGCGCAGTAAATCAAATCGCGGTCGAGACGCGTCATCTGGCGCAGGCGCTTCCACCAGCAGTGGCGTGAGCAGGAATTTTCAAGGCTGCACCTTTGATCTCTTCATTCGCTGCACGAGCAAATGAGCACGGCGAGATTCGTGCGCTTTGTTAAAATTGGTTGCATGCGTTTCGTAGAGTGCTAAAAAAAAAAAATATACCCAAACCTCGGAAAAAATTACATCGATGTCCTACGGCTGTCAATGCAATTTGAAAAATATAAGTGTTCACTTATCCAGTCAATGTATGAGAAGAAATGGAGTGCTGCTTATTTATTTTATTACGAAACTGCAATTTGCTTTTTCTCTCTCCTCATTCTCCCCGCTATCAAGAATTATCGCAACTCCTACATCGTACATTTTTCAGATGCAAAACAAGCGACGGTCTTTTTCAGTGTTATCTTCATCCATCGTGTTGTCACTTGTCCTGCGTTAACTGGAATGAACATTCGCCTAAACCCCGAACATTGGCGGATCAACAGCCCCCCTCTCCTGCGTACGTTTGGGACTCTCTGTTCCGTGTTATCATGATGGTTATTACTCGTACTTTATCCACAAAAGATTTACTGGGTGCCATGACCTTTCCGAGAGGGCCCCGTTAGGTTTTTTACAATAGTTAGCAATGACTGCTGTGTAAATTCCAAATCATTTTCCTCCGCGTAATTTTACAAGTTCAATCAATTTGGAAAGTGCGGTCGGCACATAGTGACCTACTCTTGCGAAAGACATCACTGGACCCTTAACGCCAAGTGTGGAGCAGGCGTCGCGTAGCATTATTAATCGTTAATGCGCGTCACAGTATTAACCGGGGTGGTCGCTGGATCCCAACTGTGAACTTCTGCACTAAGCTATGGCTGGGCCACGCTATCGCGGAGAGATTAATACACGACAGCCCACGCCGCGTTGATTTGACGTCAGTGAATCCAAATTAATTGAATATTTTCACAAGCAGAGAACGCTAATTGGAGATGCCTATTAATGTCGATCATCATCAAGATCTTACAATTATCTCTGGGCTTTTTCCCCTTGTGTTCTTGTGAAATATAATTGATAAATATCACACGAGCAGCCTTGCCCCCCCAATCCTCCGCTAGCAGTGAAGTGCTTTCACGAGAAAATAACACTTGATTAATGACAATCGAGCTATGAAAATGCGATCACACCGATTAATACAACGTGACAAACTGGCGAATGTTCTCTGCGTTAAAGGACGCCAAATGGTTCATCTTGATCTGGCGGGTGTTGTCACCACAATAAAGAAGCTGGGATGGAATGACGATCGTTGGAGGAAGTCAAACACCGCGTGTACCATAAAGAGACTCGTCTTCACCACGTCATAGGAACGTAGAAATTCCACGACCGGCCGAGGCTGCCAACGGAGATGAGGTGCATACGAGCGCGGCGAGTCGATTTGAATTATCCCCTGGAGCAATGCATCAACCGCCGCAACGTTTGCGTTCCACGTTTGTCATCTCACGGGGCCATTTACTAAATGTCAGTCCACTCCAGGCAGCCGGTCACACGTGTAATAGGTGGAGACAAAGCCTTCCGCTGCTGACGTTGGGTTTGTCAACGGCTCGATGTGTAATGAGAATTGCCCTCTATAGCTGTGCTCTTGTGATAGCCGTGTCGAGTATTCCTGCGCTCTTCTTCGCGACGTTTCGCCTCCCGCGCCTGCTGATGCCTCCAACGTGGGAAGTGAAACGGTGCTCAACCGCACCGGTAAAACTAAGCCCCAGCAGTGGAAACTCCACATTCTCAAGACAAGGTCCGGCATATTCACGTGACAGCTACTCACGACCCACTGCTGACGCTGCACGAATTTTGTTTTTGACTAAAAGTTACTGCTGCTGATGATTCTGATTCTGACAACGATGGTGACAAACGGTGACTGGATTTTCTAACAATAACTCAATCAAGTAGATAAATTTATGTCGATATTAGCAGTGGTGCAAAAAGTACAAACAATGAAAACATCGACACATTGGGTCGTAATGTTTCCTTAAAGGGAAAGCTATGTAACAGGGGGCTACGTTATGAGCGATGGCTCTTCCACGTCACACGTAAGTAATAATTAATAATGATAATGATATCGGTAGCGTGGCCAGAGAGATACAGTGAATAACACGAGTTGGTGATTCCCGTGTACACCACGGAGTCTGATAAGAAATCATCTCATATCATTGTCAGAAACCGCTTAGTCCTGTACAGGGTCGCGGTGAGCCGGAGCCTATGCCGGCAGACACAGGGCGCAAGGCAGGAATATACCCACGATGGGATGCCAGTCCATCACCGGGCACTGCGGGCAATTTAGTCTGCAAGCCAATTAACCTATGCAGCAGCACGTTTTTTTTGGACTGTGGGAGGAAAAGGAGTGCCCGGCGAAAACCCACGCGGACACGGGGAGAGAACATGCAAACTCCACATAGAATTATTATTATTATTATCTTTTTAGTCATAATAATCAAATCGTTCGGTCGTCACGAAATAATGTTACGTCAGCTCATGGTGTATTTAATAATTAAATAGAATGCCCGATGATGCCTTCAACGTGGTAGGAGTGACGTCGCGAAGGGGAGAGGAGGAACGCTCGACACGGTTATCACGAAAGAGCAGATCTTGAGAACAACTTGTGCATCGAGCCATAAAAAAAAATGCACTTTCCTCTCTAATCTCATAAAATTCATCTGAGTAACACCTCGGTTTAACGGACTAATAGGGGGGAAAGGGTGTACAGAAGTCTGTTAAATCGGGATATTAATATTACGATCTCATATGAAGAGTAATGACCGTGACTTATAACTACCTACATATTTTAGACACCATTAAGCAGAATAATACGCTAATCTAATAGCAGCAATAAAATCACTGTGTAAACCCCCCCCCCCACATATTATTTCCATTATCTCCAATGCAGACCGCTGTCTCGGGAACAGTAGTGGGCAGCGTCCGCGTCGCTTCCACAGTGTCCGTTGAAAGACAGGAGGTGTCCGTTCCGTCCACGCTTCACTGAGCAGGCGTCCGGGAAGAGACACGTGCGCACAGAGGCGCGACGAAGCGCCAACCGTGCACACGTGGCGCACGGAACCCAGACTCCGCCAGCGGTGGCAAATTATAAGTAAATTAATAATAAGTGCACTTCTAGAGCGCTTTTCACCCGTGGGGGGGAGAGGGGAGTCACAAAGCGCTGCATCGAGCTGTGGAGAGGACGGCGTGTCGCAGACACCAACGACAACGACGTATGAACGGCAAGTCAACAACAAGCACAACAACAGCCACAACCACGAGGAGAACGGGAAGCGGACGAAGAGAGCGTGGAATTTCGCGAGAAGATTCGGGGGCCCGAGGCGCTCTCTCTCTCTCTCTCTCTCTTTTTTTTGCGGCGGGGGCGATCGCGCGGAGAGGGCAAATTGGGAACGTCTCCAAAATGTCCCCACCGCCCTTTTTAAAAAAATCGATGACAACGACTTACAAGGCGCCCACATATGGCGAAGAGAGTTTTCTTGGAGACGAGTCTAAAGCGCGGGGCTTATATTATCGTGGATTGCATCATGTAAACAGACACAGGTCATAAGGTCGTGACGTGCGTGCTTGGAACCGGGGAGAAAATTACGGGAGCTATTGTTCGTTTAAAGATCCTTACCGTTACGCGCTCACTGCACTTGCCGAGTCGACAGGAATCTCATCACAGTCTCGGACCGGCCTCCAAATCCCAAAGTCGCGAGATGTGCACACAACGCGGTTCTCGAACGTCCCGTCATTGCAGTGTCACGGTGACACGGAGGGCCATTGCTTCCGTGATAATCCACTGGCAATTGTGAATGCTCATTTGGTTAGCACAGCCATCAATGATGGGACGCTCTCCGACAACGCAAATGATTGCACATTGAGTGGCTTAGCCCAACAGTAATCGCCCTGGTGTTAATGACATGAGTATCGTTATCATTGTCGTCATCATCAGGGTGAGGGTGGTGCAGTGGTAACATCTGCTTCTCACATAAAGGAATCTCCTGCCTGAAGCAGTTCGACTCTTGCCTCTAACGCCTGTTTGTGGAGTTACTACGTTCTTCCTCTGCTCTCGTGTGGGTTTCCTCCGGGTTTTTTCGGTTGCTACCCACAAAAAAAAGAAAACGCGCTTGCATTAATTGGCCGATGACAAAATGATATAACCGGACGCAGTGTCCGGTAAATGTTGGCGCCGGCTGGCTGCGTCGCTGCCTTCCCCCTCTCCCCCTCTCTGCGGATTCTTCTCGACGCCTCCGTATCCGTACCTCGTCCATGACCAGGCGTGGGATTTGCGCGGCGCGTTACAAACTATCTCAAAATAGTTCGAAGGCTTTCGTGACCAATATCATCAACGAAATCCATTTTTGGGTCAGGTCACGTAAAGAAATTATAAACTAGTGTCGTTTAACCCTCCACCACCCGACACGGCCAAACAGTAAGGGGTTGTCACGTTGACCCGGCCAATCAGAAAGGGGTTGTCACGTTGATCCCTTACTAATTGGCCGTGTCGGGTGGTGGAGGGTTAAACGACACTATTTTATAATTTTTTACGTGACCTGACCCAAAAATGGATTTCATTGATATCTCAATATAATTATTATCATCGTCGCAACCAACCTCAGCAGCCACGGTCAACCCACAATGTTGTTGGTTTGCACTCGAATATCATCGCGTTATTTCCACTCGCGATACCGTTTCACAGCACTGATCTGCGCGACGAGCGCACAACCTTTCGTGCGTCATTCCCCGAAGCAGTGCATTGCGGGCGTCTTGTCTCAGTTCACCATCAAAATATATATATATATATATATTATTTTTTAGTAAATGTGACCGACTGACTGCCGGCAGTCATGCGGTGATCGTCAACCCTGAACTGGTGTCGTCGTCCTTGTTAATGTGAGCACTGGTGCCGATACCGTAATGGGGGATTCTCGTCTTGCACACATGCGACGATGAAGACAGTTCGTGTACGAAGAGAATCAAATGGGTCCTGCGACGAGAACGAGGAATTTCCAAAACGCGATCAGAGCACAACTCCACACGCACGTGAGCAGCGACACACATTCTGGGACTCGATTCGCTTGATCGTAGTCAGCCGCTGAATTTAAGGGCGTCCGCTATATAATTATGTTATAATATAATAATAATTAATAACAGCGATTGGGAGAGTTCCCCCTTTCGCCATTTCGCTTCCTAAGCCGGAGGCATCATCGGGCTTTGCTGCTGAATGAAGAGCTGTGGAGAGCGATTTTCTCATACGTCGAGCCGATCAAATATATCTTTCTACATCGACCGTCATTTTTGACGCAGAATTTCAAATGAAGGAACGTTCCTTCTCCCTTCATCCCGTGTCCCCATCGTCGCACAGACAACCATCTCTGTGCTCGTACGCACAGCGATACGGGAAATGTCACGAGCGGTGGTGATTTCCACGGCTATTTCCACGCCGTTCCCCACGTTCACTCATTCGGTCAACGAATACTATATCGCGGCGGTTTTGTAACGTGAATAAACGCACCACTGAATATTAGAGGGTGGAAAAAAAAGGGGCGGCACGGTGGCCCAGTGGGTAGCGCTGTCGTCTCACAGCAAGAAGGGCCCGGGTTCGAATCTCGGCTCGGGTGCCTTTCTGTGTGGAGTTTGCATGTTCTCTCCCCGTATCCGCGTGGGTTTTCGCCGGGCACTCCGGTTTCCTCCCACAGTCCAAAAAAAACGTGCTGCTGCATAGGTTAATTGGCTTGCAGACTAAATTACCCACAGTGATGGACTACCATCCCATCGTGGTTATATATCCCTGCCTTGCGTCCTGTGTCTGCCGGGAGAGGCTCCAGCTCACCGCGGCCCTGTACAGGACTAAGCGGTTTATGACAATGAGGTGAGAGATGAGAAAAAAAAAGTGCGTAAAATTGCACCGCCAACATTAAGCGCGGTTAAATAAGGTGGAATTAAAGATGACATCGGATACGTGAAAGAACTACTTAAACGCTTTCAAACATCTGGGACGGAGGAGGAACGAGAAAAAAAATGTGTACCATTTCTATTAAGTGAAGCCGGAGAGAAAATTACAGCAGTCGACTGAGGAATGGAAAACGGAATTGCAGATGGTTATAAAGATAACCCCTAATACCTCCACGGATGTGCGGCTTGGCGGTGGCGCAGTGAGCCGCGCTGCCGCCTCGCAACAAGAGAAGGTCCTAGGTTCGATGACCGGCTCGGATGATTTTCCGTGCGCGGTTTGCGTGTTCTCTCCCCGTGTCTGCGTGGGTACTCCGGTTTCCTCCCACTGTCCAAACGACACGCTGCTGCCTAGGTCAATTGGCCTGCCTAGTAAATTGCTCAAGTGCCCTGCGATGTACTGGCATCAAATCCCAGCCACAGCCCCGCCTTGCGCCCTTTGTCTCCTGGGATAGGCTCCGTCCCCCCCCCCCTCCCCGCGATCCTGTACAGGATTAAGTGGGTATTAATAATGATGATGACGTGCAGGAAGATGACTGTTCGCGTACGGATGGGCCAATTAAATGACGCAAATGGAAATATAACGAGAGAATTCGAATTAAAAGAGGCCGTGCACGGGCGGTTATCTCATGACATCCGATGTAACAATGTGGATTCTGTGTTTTAGTGAAAGTTTATTTTTTGATGGCAATTAAAAATATCATTATCCCCTTCGCCCCGCAGTTTGACCATAATTGTGCGCTTATAATCATGCGGCGAGCCAAAGAATCCCTTCTGATTTATGGCAGAGCGGTGCAAGCGTTCGTTGCAGACGCCGGCGCGTGGAAGAAGATATTTTTGAGTGACCTCTGAAAGCCCTTCAAGTGACCTCTGTTTGGCGCGGCGGGTGACGGGTAGTAGGGTTCCCACCTGCTGGGCCATGGAGAGCAATGCTCGCCGCATGACAGCAAAACTGATCTTTCAATTCTCACAGCTGGAATCTGGCCAAAACTAAGTTGAGAATTAAATGTACTGCGATAGATTGTATTTTGCGCGTGGGGTCGTTCACAGGTGACCAGGCTGAAGACCATCAATTCTCCGTTCTTCAGCTACCCATTTTAATCAGAAGGTGTCTACCAGGATTCACACCTAGCATCTCAACCAATTCAGCTCGGCGCTCTGACCTCTGAGCCATCCGTGGATCAACTAATGTTAACAAAGTGTAAAGCTTCCCGAGGAGAGGAGGAGGAGGAGGAGACGCGTGTGAGTGGAATGGTAAGACCGTGAGGCCACTAAAACTTAAGCTTAGACTCCGACGAGCGGAGACTCATCATTCATCGGGCTCCAAAGAACCACGAGCGAATGGGCGACGCCTGAACCACCTTGGGATGGGTGCCGCCTATTGCGAAGCAAACCCATGATGGCAGGAGTGGTTCATCGGCGTGGAGTACGATGGTGCCTCGCTCAGCTTGCTCCCGTGTCGCCCGGCAAAGGAGCCGTACACAGCCGATGGTGCGTGGGTCGGCTCATGGCAGCCGCCACTTCCTGTCGGCGAACCTTCGACAATTCACGTGGCCTTAATGTGCACTTGGCCTGGCACAAGCGCCATGGCCATGTCATCGCCACTTAGCGGCGAACAGCGGTCATTGTTGCTGATTGGCTCGAGTACCATCGCCGAGAGTGCGTCGTGTGGCTTAGCTGTTCCACCCCCCCCAATGGTCATCCAAGATCTGAGTTGATTGAATATGAAGACATGGAACGATCCGGCTAGAAGCATGGCACCCCTCTGGCTTCAACAACAACAACAAGCGCAATTCGTCGCTAAGTGCAGGTGACTTCTCCGCGGCACCTGTGCCAGGCCAGGTCCACTTCGAGACCTGCGCAAGTTTGGTGATTAGTTACAATGCTTGTATGGCCCCCAGGGATCAATAAGTGCTTTCTGCTCTGTGTTATAAAAATAATAATAATGTTACATTTATAACGCGCACATATTCAGTCACTGCCGAAGGTATTCATTCGATAGAGAACGACTCAGAGGCGCGAGGAGAGCACAGAGAGGCGGAGGAGGAGGCAGTCAGGCGGTTTGCCGGCACCACATTGCCACACACTGCTTCCTATATATTAGGATGTCATCGGTCAACCAATTAATGAGTATTTTTTTAAGTTGTGGGAGGAAAATGGAGAGCCCGGAGGAAACCCACGTACAACAGAGGGCGAACACACACATTCCAAACAGAAAGGTGCCCAAGGCCCCGGCGATGGACTGGCGTCCCGTCGTCGGGTGTATTCCTGCCTTACGCCCTGTGTTTCCGGGATAGGCTCCGGCTCACCGTGACCCTATATAGGATTAAGCGGTTTCAGATAATGAGATGAGGAAGGTGCCCAAGGCGGGGATCGAACCTGCTCGGGCAAGACCATTCTCTCTGGAGCTGTGGTAACATCTGCGCCACCCTGCCGCCACCCTGTTAACGATGGTGGTAGATCTACGGTGCGATCCATTTATACATACCACACTCAAACAATGGGGATAAATTATAAGCCGAGTAGAGAAAGCGTTTGATTAAAAACGCTCTAACAAACCCCGCTCATCCGTCTCAATGAACGCATCCAATATTGCAACGTTCTCATTTACGATGCGTAAGCATTGCTCTCTTTCGTAACGTTCAATCAGCTATTGTTAAGAAAAGTAAGAGGGTGCATTAGACACGTGGGCTATCTGTGGACGGATGGCGCTGTGTAAATATAACCGCGAGACAAGGGACTGCGCCCTACAGATGGTGTAGGGCACTGTGTCAACACGGCGCCCATCTCGCCCAGGGGGAAGTGTTCAATCATCGTCTGACGACAGACAGGGCGGCATGGCGAGGTGAGGTGTGACTTAAAACCTGGATATTCCTTTGTTTAAATGTATAAATATGAGTCTTTGAAAAACAGATCAACGTGACGATGCGCTAACCCTCAGTTGTAAAGACGCCTCTAAACTACAGCCACAGTTTGTAATGTTAAAGCGTGAAAACTTTGTGACCCTCGGGTGAAAGGCGCTCGAGAAATGCGATTATTATAATTATGAATCATCCGCTGTCACGGACTGTAAACATATTCTGGGTATAGTCCTGCTTTGCGCCCTGTGTCTGCCGGGATTGGCTCCGGCTTACCGCGACTCTGTACAGGATTAAGGGGGGACTCTGATGAACGACTACTATTGGCTCATCTCATTGTCAGAAACCGCTTAGTTCTGTACAGGGTCGCGCGTAAGCCGGCGCCTATCCCGGCAGACACAGGGCGCAAGGCAGGGATATACCTACGATGGGCCGCCAGTTCATCACCGAGTACCGAGGGCAATTTAGTCTGCAAGCCAATTAACCTATGCAGCAGCACGTTTTTTTTGGACTGTGGGAGAAAACCGGAGTGCCCGGCGAAAACCCACGCGGATACGGGGAGAGAACATGCAAACTCCATACAGAAAGGCACCCGAGCCGAGATTCTAACCCGGGACCTTCTTGCTGTGAGGCGACAGCACTACCCACTGGGCCACCGTGCCACCTGACTACCACTATAAAATTATTAAATACAAATAGTTATGAAATAATATTACAATTTGTAATGCAATGAAATCCATTTTTTGGGTCAGGTCACGTAAAAAATTATAGATTATAAAATAGTGTCGTTCAACCCTCCACCACCCGACACGGCCAATCAGCAAGGGGTTGTCACGTTGAACAGAAGACGCGCCAATTCCTTTACTATCTCAGCACACCGGTGTGTTGAAAAGCGACCCCACAATATTTTACAAAAAATGTATTGTACATTGACGTTTCGCTGACAACAACGTTCAGCATCATCAGGCACCCGCACCAGCAACTGGTCGGGCAGATCAAATGGCCCGCAAACCGCTTCCGGGTCGGTCTATATAGGGGTTGTGATGTGCGCAAATTCCACGATTGGTCATTGACGAGAAACAATTTCGGTGGCGCGAGGAGATTACAGGGGGAGGGGGGTTGGGAGTCGCCCAGGCGGTCAGCCGACGCCAACCTGCCAGACGCTGCCTCCTGTATATTTTGATGTTGTCGGATGATTAATGAAGTATTTTGTTGTCGTTGTCGGAGGAAACAAGATAAATCAGAGGAAACCCACGCAGAACAGGGGGAGAACACAAACTCCACACAAAAAGAAGCCTGAGGCAAGAATCTAACTCCCTCGGGTAGGACCTTCATCCTGTGAGGCACAGATGTTTCCACTGCCATCCAATACTTTTATGAAATACTTAAACTATCTTGCAAAGTGTATCAAAAGCACTCTGCTTTTGTCAGAGACAGTGGTACACTCTTAAAATGTATCTCGCAGCGTTGGCTATGCAGCATCTGATTCCACATTTGGAATCTGCATTTCAAATCTCTGAACGCAACGTGCGCAGGGGTTAGGTTCAAAATATAACACAAGTTGATCAAGCTTGCTCCCAAATATTGGAGGGCATTCAATATTTTATTTGGGAATCTTTGAATGAGCATCTCTAACGTGGAGGCAGAACGTCGCAAGGTGGAGAGAGGGGGAGCGATCGACGCGGCTGTCCCAAGAGAGCAGCTTTTCGAAGCAATCATCATGCATCGAGCCGTGAAAACCTACATCGTTACGATCTTTCAATGCAAACGATTGTAACCCACCGTGGAACAAAACAAGCTTTGATGGAGGCGCATCACGGCTCGATGCATGACTGCTTTCCAACGCTGCTCTTTCGGGATAGCCGGGTAGCTGAGCGCCGCGACGTTTCGCCTCCCACGCTTGATGCATCCCCCAGGGCGTTCCGAGACTGACGAGTGACGATAAATGCGCTGGGCTATACGTTGCACAAAGGTGCTTTACTGACATCAGCCTGCAGCACAGCACACTCATCTTTACTCGGTCTCAGAACTCCTGATGATGTCTCCAACGTGGTACGTGAAACGTCGCGAGGTACTTTGGGTCCAGCTACTGGCCGTTTGAGTGTCGGATGTTCTGTTGTAACAACAAACTCAGATTTCCACGCCGCCAGCTTTCAGCTTCATAGTTCAACTGAAACATCGTGAGCGCGTAATAGTCAATTAAACCGCTACCTATCGCCCAGTCGGCACTGTTTATATATTACATGATTAATGGTCTATCCATTTATAAATATATCATGCGTAAGAATATCTTAGAGTAAATCACAACTTTTTACCTTCCAAGTTTTTGTCATTAATACTTGGGACAACTCTTGCCACCTCCCCTTAGGCAAGGTGGAATGCTATTCCCCATACCGCTATTACATTCTTTATATCTACGGTCCACGTGCTCGCCTGGTTGGCTTCTGTCCCTCTTCCAAATGAGACTCATTGGGGTTTGTCGAGTTTAGTTCCGGGCGGCGCGGTGGCCCAGTGGTTAGCGCTGACGCCTCACAGCAAGAAGTCCCGAGTTCGAATCTCTCGGCTCGGGTGCCTTTCTGTGTGGAGTTTGCATGCTCTCCCCGTGTCCGCGTGGGTTTTCGCCGGGTACTCCGGTTTCCTCCCACAGTCCAAAAGCATGCTCCTGGATAGGCTGATTGGCTCGCAGACTAAAATTGTCCCGCAATGCCCGGCGATGGACTGGCGTCCCGTCGTCGGGTGTATTCCTGCCTTACGCCCTGTGTTTCCGGGATAGGCTCCGGCTCACCGTGACCCTATATAGGATTAAGCGGTTTCAGATAATGAGATGAGAGGAGAGTTTAGTTCCCACCTGGTTAAACAAATCGAACTTGAAGCCGTGGCGGACGCTGCTGTCCCTTCAAACCATAGAGCCACGGTATGGAACTACTGCCAGACCATGTTATTCGTGCGCGCAGTAGCGAAATCTTCACGAGCTGAAGACCAATTTTGAGGTGTGCGAGTTATGACGACGGGGGGGCTTCAGGAGGGAGTCTGTGCGGTTGGACTCTCCCTCTTCTTCCCCACCGTGTTCAAAGAGCGCAGACTGCAGCGCAGTTACGATTCGGTCCGTAGTTTTGGTTCAATTGCCGCAAGTCGTGCTGAGGCTTGGCTCTAATTTTCCTCGTGGCAGCCCCCACCTATCTCCGTGTCACCACGACACAGCCAACCCCCCTCTTCTGGGCAAAATGAAACTCGCTAATTAGAATCCAGATACCATCAGCAGAGATCGTAACAATAATTAACATTTCCAAGCGCCTTTCACCCAAAGGGGTTGCAAGGCGCTGCGACATTGTTGCAATAAGAACTGCCGACTGCATCGCCCGCCCCTCCCGGCCCCACACCGCGGACGTGATGGTTGACTCACGTGGGATCTTGTTCAGCTCGTTCATGAACTTGTCCTTGAGTTTGCTGAAGGCATCTTCTTTGCTGCCACCGGCCTCCGTGCCGTTACCGGACGGCGCCGGCGCGGGAGCCTCGGAGGCTGTGGTGGCGGCCGTGCCCGGGGGCACCACGGCCCCTTGCATCGCCGCGTTCATCGCCGAGCCGTCTCAGTGGCGGCCCGGGGTGGAGGCGGCAAGCGAGCGGGCGGCGGGGCGAGGGACGGTGGCCTGGGCCTCCCTTGCTGCGGTGGCTTTAACTCTGCAAAGCGAGACGAGACAGCGGTTGGTTTTCAGAGGCCCCGGCGGGGAACCCGGAGGGCTTCCCACGGGCCGTTCGCGATATCAAGCCAGGCCCGAACCGTGTCGCGCGCTCTCAATCTAAGTGACTGCCCACTAAGAGGGCAACGATACATTCACATTGCCATTCATCGCTCTGAACCGGTGTTGGATGTTAAAGATTGCTACTACTTTGGCGTTATCTAGTAATGAAGCGATTCACCACAAGCTGAATTTCTAAACAGTCGTTAACAATGTTTCTCTGCTGAAAGGATAATGATCAGAAAGGAACCTCGATTAAGATTTGAACTTATGTGCTTACATCTATGAGTTGGATGCCCTCGCAGAGCACTATGTAAATATTGTACGGTGAAAAGATCCAATTCAAGTCGGAGGCCTTTTTAACCTCATTATCCTTCCAGGGTAAAAAAAAACCATGTGTACTACTTTGTGAGAAGTCAACTGAGTAAATTGCTTTTGTTCGTGAGACTATGAACGCACACGTTGAATTGTGTGTGCAGTATATGCGGTAGATGCTGTATGTAGGAAACCCCACGTTTGTGATTTATTGGTTCTCTTGGTGAGTTAACCTTATTTGCAAGCAAAAGGTGAAATGGACTGAGAAATGAGTTTTGAAATAAACAAATCTTCGCCAAACACACAAAGACATTAGCGCATACTGCGGCGCCATTAGTGGAGGAGAAATCACCAATAGCAAAGATATTTTGTGGAGAAAACTGCAGTCGACAAAGGTTCCAATGAAGAAGTCACCTTCCACGGCTTTTTATGAAAGTCAGATTTTAAAATAACATTCTTTGCGACACTCTGAGAGCAATGGGACATCAACACAAGTGGCAAAAAAAACCCAACTCAATAAGGTCGTCAATTACACTTCCTAAAAATGATACAGAGGTGACATTTCAGCAAACGGCCCTTCTTCATCACAGAGTTACGATGGAAATGGACTGAAGTTTCCCGGCTATGAAAAATTGACATAGCCTAAAACGTTACCCAAGGGAGACCTTAGCAGGAGTGCTGGACTCCAGTCCTGTTTATCGGTCATATATATTTATTTAATCTGGAAAGAACCTTTGAGCGTGTAGCGCTATTTAACAGATGTCCAGCAGGGAGGGCAAGCAAGTTACATCATCTCAAGGCACCGGGGGGCAAGTTAGTCAAAACAATTAACCTAGGCTGCATGTCCTTGGACACAAGGGAGACCCTAGCAGGAGTGCTAGATTAGAGAGCTGTTCATAAAGGGTGATCGTGCCAGGAGCGCTGGACTGCAGGCAGCATAGCTCTTGGAGTTCATCGGAACACATAAAGCCCTCCCACACGATGGGGTTACGATCTTGACTCGCGAGTTAAATTGAACAGAGGACATTGCTCCCAACATCCCATTACAGTTCCATGATGCGCACGCAACCTGCAACTAACAGCCCCTGTAAGACCGCTCGCAGGAGTGTCTGTTGCTTGCTTACGCTGGCAATTTAACAATAATAACAAAACTAAATCCTATTTTCCAGTTTCGTAATCTCCGTGTCAACAGACCACACAGCTATCTGCCACTGCTCTTTAAAGGAAGTATTATTTTCATAATCCATTCCGCACGCTCATAAAAATAAATGTATGCAAATGGCAGCATTCAAGCACAGTTACAGTGATGAATAAAGCTTACCGATTTTCACAAACACGTTATTTTTCATTACGCTTTCATCAGTTGTGACTCTAAGCCACGGGCTGATGAGCAGGACTCTGTTGCATGAACCCTGACGCTTCCACACGGCGAAATGTAAACGACAATCTACATATAAAAGAGCAAGGTATGTCTGTATATCTATATGGCCTCCTATCAGCGGCCCCTCGACACTCCACGTGGCCTCAAGGTGCACATGGCCTGGCACAAACGCGGCGGGTAACGTCACCGTCGCTTGGTGGCAAATGGCAGTTGTTGTTGTTGTTGCATGTCCGCACTGAGTGACGGGGTTCCAATCCTACATAAGCGCGAAGTTAAATCTGCTCAACACTAAGGATTTCGGGCGGCACGGTGGCCCAGTGGGTAGCGCTGTCGCCTCACAGCAAGAAGGCCCCGGGTTCGAATCTCGGCTCGGGTGCTTTCTGTGTGGAGTTTGCGAGCTCTCTCCCCGTATCCGCGTGGGTTTTCGCCGGGCACTCCGGTTTTCTTCTAGAGTCCAAAAAAAAACCATGCTGCTGCATAGGTTAATTGGCTTGCAGACTAAATGGCCCGCAGTGCCCCGTGATGGACTGGCGTCTCATCGTGAGTATATCGCTGCCTTACGCCCTGTGTCTGCCGGCATAGGCTCCAACTCACCGCGACCCTGTACAGGACTAAGCAGTTTCTGACAATGAGATGAGACTAAGGCTTTTTGTCTCTTTAAGGCTGAACGTCCCACTTGCTCACTGCGCTTCTGACATTATTATTAATTATTATTTAGCAGACGCCCTTTTCCAGGGTAACCTGCATTCTTCTAGAGGTGTGAGAAAAACCACAGAGAGGCGAGGGGAAGGCAGCCATGCATGCAGCCAGCGCCAAACATTTACTTGACACTACGTTATATTGTGATGTTATTGGCCAATTAATTAATGAGTATTTTTTTTTAGATGTGGTAGGAAACCGGAGAACACGGAGGAAATCCACG
>JAZEWT010000005.1:20383526-20394819 GCA_036362905.1 Mordacia mordax
ACAAGATCGCCCGTAGGGCGGGCACGCTGCTAGTTATGATCATTTACCCTGCTTTGTGAGTCCATTCCTACTTTAAGTCCTCGTCGTGGAGATTGTTTGACTATACTTCACCATGCTGCTCAGTGTGAGCAGGGCTGGTTACAGATAATATTCTCCACTTGCGTTTCTCCGTGGCCAGAAATCAAACCCGTCTTACCAGACTCACCGCCCGGACACCTTGTTTGGGGAAGGTTGTGCCAAGGACAGGTTTACATTCAACTAGTTTTCTAAGAATAAATAATATAATATATACTATGTTATCGGCCAATTCACTGAGTGTTTCTTAGCGGCGGGGGAAAACTGGGGAACCCAGAGGAAATCCACGCAGAACCAGGGGAGAACACACGAACTGCACATGGAAAAGCACCCGAGGTAGGAATAGACACCCTGCCGCTCACGATCAGGAAAACGATCCTGCTTCTTAAGAGAGAATAACATCCACTGTGCCACCTCCCTCCCATTCACAATAATGCGCAATTGTATACAGTGTGTTTACATCAACGTGTACCTGATGACATACGCTTGTACGTACGTCCATAATCCTGATGTTGAATACGCAAGTGATTTTTACAGCCCGAGTTCAATTCACGGCTCACAAGTCGCTGTTCGACTTGCCACAGCTCACAGACCCAGCCAGTTAATTCAAAATAAAAAAATAATAAAGACTCACCCACGCTCAAATTTTTCTTTAACTGTCGCTCAATGAAGCCGCAGGTCAGCTGTGGCCGCGTCACGGTGAACGCGTCAGCTGGAGACTAAAACATCATCTCATCGACTACCGCTGGGGCCAATCAGACGCGTATTGAGCAGTTGATTGGGGCGGCTACATCATCCCACTCCAGCGGTTGTTGAGAATCAGGGTTGAGTAGCTGTGATGTTGATATGGAGCGACGGGGGGGGGGTAGCTATAAGATCCGTAAGATATCAGAACCGACGATCAATCCTTGGTTTAACCAGACCGCATTGTGTGAGGAGTTCGCAAATTATTAAAAGATCAGGACGTTGCCAACAGTGAGATCCTCCGCAGGCGAGGCTGCGTTGGCTGGGTCGTGTAGCCCGCACGCCCAGTCACCTTCTGTTTAGTTACACGGGCGCAGCACGGGCTGGAGAAGAGATTGAATGATGTGGTGCACAAGGGTGTGAAGCTGATTGGAGTTTGCCGATGACTGGTACCAGCGGTGTCAAGCTCGACCTCTGTGGAGGAAGTATTTGTGGAGGACGCTCCTGGGCATTTGGAGGCAGTCGACCTCCAATAACAACAGAGGGTGGAAGAGCGACTCTCACAAAGCGAGCAGAGCGCTGGGCACCAAACACTGTGCGAGTTGACACGGTAGGGAGCATAGGTGGTGCCAAGTCCAGTCATCTCGGTCAGCCAGTCCATGGCACCTGCGTCTGTCCCGTGACCTCCTCTCGGCGAGCCTTCGACACGTCGCGTGTCTTCAAAGTGCACGTGGCCGGGCACAGGCGCCGTGGGGACGTCACTGCCATTTATCGGCGAATGGCAGTTGATGTCGTAGACAGCAGATGATGGAACGGAAGATGAGGATCGATGAGTGAAGTTGGGGTGAGCGGGGGGTTGGGGAGGGAACTTTTAACAAGTTAAAGCGGCTTCCGTTCAAAATGTACTGTTGTAAAATTTTACGGCTTAGTGATAATTGTTCTTGAGTTGAGATTTCGGGCTAGCCGTGTCGAGCCTTCGCGTCTTTATTCTCACCACGGGCATTGAGGCGTTGCTCATCTCCTGTTCACAGCCCTGAGCCAGTGGTGGACATTCCACGTTTCAGTGGCGGGGACGAGTCCGTCCTCAGAACAACCACTGTTGTTTTCCCAACAAAGTGGTGCGTGTGTTTTTTTTTATTAACCTTCGAAGGATTATGGGCTCTGTCAACCAGGAGCAGAACTTACACCTTTCTGATTGCAAGTCGCTCGCTCTACCGCTGAGCTAACGTGACAGAACGCAGTGCTATATTTTAAAGACTGATTACTCGACATTTTAAATCAGTGAAATTATGTACTCCGTAAAGCATCAATAACATACGACCGCTTGTCAGTCCTCTGGTTGATGAAAACCTCCCGTATCGGCCACTGAGGCTTTTAACCATACTTCACCCATTTGATCGGTGCAAGCGGGCAAAGTGGAAGGGAGGGCGGCAGGATGGGTTTCGATAACACTCGGCACTGATGTTAGCTGTGGCTATGAGTCGAACTCAGGTCACTGGTTGATCCCATATCCTGACCACCTGTACGGTCCTGCCCGGCGACTCAAGTCCGTCTGAAATTCGTAGTTCGAACGCTTGTCGTGTCGCAATTATCCCGCACGTCGAGCTTGCAAGCTCACCGGGCACTGTGTTGCTGTAACAATAAGCCCCGATCTACCGCGTATCCACATTGCAACGTCTATGTGTATATTTTTAAAATTACGCAGTCTTAATAACGGTGCGCCATCACACCAGCTGCGGTGGCGGCCTTGTCGATCTGCTCAACTGTCGGCGGATTATTTCCGTCCGCACCGGTGATTAACTCCCACGTGTTCCGTGACACCGGATGAATTTACCGTCGGCGAAACACTTGAACGATTGTCGGCGATTCAAACGAGAGCGTTTTTTTAAAATCTCAATGACCGTGTACGTGCTTTGAAGAAGGGCTGTCGCGCCAAGCATCGTCTATGCTCTGGATTGTTTCCCTGTTAAGGACACGGCGTTATTTCCGAAATGCGTCGAATGTCTTCACAATTGATCGGCAGAAATTCCACATTCACGTGGCCGTGAGGCCGGCGCCCGTTTCTCCGCAGGATGGCTGCCGCTAACCTCCCACAAAATGGTCGTCATTTCACCCGACTCCGGAGATATTCGTGTCCAAGTAAAGCCCCAAATGAAGCATTAACATTTTTCCAGTAATTGTCCTCGAATTAACACAAATCGCGTTGGTCCTACTCCCAAAACAGTGGGAAAGCACGAAGCTTGTGTGCTCTTCGGAATTATAAAATACAAATGAATTCACTTGTAATGAGCCACTCTGGCGCCAGTCGTCCCCTCTGGGGACGTGCGTCTGAGCGTGGTGGCGAGAGGAAGCGAACAATCCTCCTGGCAAATCCCGACTGCCTTCTGAGACAAACTCCTGAAAGAATGATCTTTTAACTATAGACCACCCACGCTTGCCTTCCAGATAAAGCCGCCATGTCAGTGCCACGGAGGCACCCATCTTCTGTATCGATGTATGTTTTCATCGCTCGATTGTACGGGAATTGCCCGCAAGAGCCACCGTTTCTGGGTAGCCGTGTCGAGCGTTCCCCTTCTCTCCTTCGCGACGTTGCTCCTCCCAAGCTGGAGGCGCCGTCAGGCGTCCGAATCACGAGGTACAAAAAAGGGATTCTCTCAGAAGCTTCTCCCAGAAGTCTTGAGGAATTTTCTGGCCAATGAAACGGTGACAGTGGTGGGAATTGTAGGCCAACCACCTTGCCAGGTATATCGTGAGGATCCGGTGCAATGACCTTTGGGCAGCAGAGGCAGAGTGGGTCTATGCATGCTGAACCTTGGTAACGGAATCTGGCTCTTGGAACGTGGAACGTCAACTCACTTGGAGGTAAGGAAAGGGAGCTTGTGCAGGAGGTTGAGAGTTACCGACTGGACATAGTGAGGCTCATCTCTACGCACAGTGTCGGCTCTGGAACCAGACTCCTTGAGGGGTTGTACTCTCTCCAACTCCGCAGTCGCACAGGGGGAGAGGTGCCGGGCTGGGGTGGGGATCCTCACCAGCCCCCGGCTATGTGTTACTCAGTTGGAGTTTGTCCCGGTGAATGAGAGATGGAGGAAGTTTTAGGGAAAAGGACGTCTGGCCTGCTTTGCTAATCACGTTGCCTCCACGACCTGGACCCAGATAAGGGGCATGACAATGGGTGGATGGATGAAGATGTGCATCCCGCAGTGGTCGAGATGCGAGAGCAATAGACGCGCCAAGAGTCCAGTTACTCTGACTGAGCCGCAATAACTTGAAGCCGTTTTGGTTCTCGGATTGCCTATACATCGGTCACGAGTAGCGTTTGACCAGACTTATGAAGCTGCTCAGTGCGCGACGGTCAATCGGCAGGCTCAGGGCCAGCTCAGATATCCCTCAGCACTCATTTCAGGAACTGAATGCAATTCAAATCAAGTCGCCAGGTTTACAAGAGTCGCACTGACTACGCAACTTACAACCAACTCCAAAATACAGGTCACCTCTAATCCGATTCCAAATCATTCGATATGAAAATCCCTGTCACGCTCGGTGCAAAACCCTTGTCTCGCGTCAAATGACCCATTGAGTTGATAGAGAATACGCTGTCCATTGCAGATAGGGCACGTACATTCAGACATGTGGCAGTTTTGACTTACATTAATCATCTTTTCCATCACCATAAACAACATCATCATCATCGTTTTGAAATCAATTGAGCGACGGTCTGATGCATTCAGCTAAAAAAAAACCAACAGGAGTGGCGAATTATTTTTAATTGATTCATTCCAGAAACGGGACCGCCGCTGCCTTCATCTGCGCCTTCATAGGCGTGCGGCAATCCGCGGGACACTTTCCACGGCTTCCGTTACCAGCGGCCTCTATTGGGAGCTGCAGCGAGGCACCATCTGCCAGCTTCAGACACGCTGCTGCCGCTGCTGCTGCCGCCGCTGCCTGTGCCTAGGTTAACTCTGCTGACTTATTTACCCTCCCGGTGCCCTGAGATGTTGTAACTTGCTTAACCCTCCCCGCTGGGCAACTGTTGAAAACGAGCTGTATAGCTGAACGGGTTCCTTCTCTCCGCAGCTCTGTGCGGCGCTTTGTAAACCTCGGGTGAAAAGCGCTCTATAAAGGCAATTATTATTATTACAGCGTAGATTAAAAAAAAACCGACTTACCAACGATTAAATTTGTTGCTGCTTCCAACAGCGAGCATCGCATGGCTCAAACATTCCAATTAACATACGCTTCCGTCATTAGGCGCTACGGCATAATTTTCACTAATGAATCCGCTTGTGACACCAGAGAATGGGGTCCGGCGGGCAAAGCTGTGCTTCAGCGTGTGCAAATTAGAAACCAAACCAAAATCATTTGGTGGCCACTGGAGCAATGTGGAGGAACCCTCGGATAGATGTTTTTTTATCATCTCCACTCATTGTCAGAAACCGCCAAGTCCTGTACAGGGTCGCGGTGAGCCGGAGCCTACCCCGGCAGACACAGGGCGCAAGGCAGGGATACACCCATGATGGGACGTCAGTCCATCACCGAGTATTGCGGGCAATTTAATCTGCAAGCCAATAAATCTATGCAGTGGCATGTTTTTAAGCCTGTGGGAGGAAACCGGAGTGCCCGGCGAAAACCCACGCGGACACGGCGAGAGAACATGCAAACTCCACACATAAAGGCACCCGAGCCGAGATTCGAACCCGGGACCTTCTTGCTGTGAGGAGGCGACAGCGCTACCCACTGGGCCACCGTGCCGCCCGATGTTTTTTTTTATTACAGTAAAAAGCACGCAGTCTGCCTGCAAACTCTGGATGCGGGATTCCTGCGATCATTCATTCCTGCGGCGTCAGCGTTTGTGTTGAAATGAGAGAGGGCCCTCGTATGTATTGACCGCGTTCACGCTGAATTTCGCTGCTTGAAAACTGGCCCGGGACCTGCCTCGTGTGTATTATTATTCATTATTATTTAGCAGACGCCTTTGTCCAGTGCGACTTACATCATTATAGAGGTGTGAGTAAACCACAATAAACGACCTTTTTCATTTCGCTTTGGGTTTTGTTGTTGTTGTTGTTGCAGGCGACACGATGAGGATGTCGCGCATTGAGCAGTGGGATTTAGTGGGCAACGTGACAAGCTCAGCATAGAAGGAGAGGGGTAACAAAAGGCGTTTCAACAAGAAAATATCAGCAGCTAGGGGACCAGTTGATGCGTGGGATCAAGCTGTTGATTTCACACGAAACGGAGGTGATTATTTCAGGCGTGATGAGCTGAGTGGACCCCCGCGTGTGATTTGAACTCGAAATATTCGCCGGGTGAGACGAGCTCTCCAACACTTCCCCGCTAGACATCAAAGGGTGCGTTAATTGGAGGTTCTGAGATATCTGGATCTCTTACATCCCGTATTTTTTTCTTCCTCTTTGCGTAAAACATTTTTTTTCCCACTATAACGACCACGGTAGCAGAAATTAGGGATTTTACATCCTTCCAGCAACAACGCTACCCCATATTTTATTTCCATGGTGCACGCACAGCAATTATCAATTCGTTATATGTCACGTCAAAAACGCATCTCATGACAAGGTGCAGATCAGTGGGAAGTGTCCTCCTTGGGTAACAAGGAGGATCATGCTCCTTGTTGGTGTCGAGGAGGCGTTGGCATTAACAGCTCGACTTGAGCTACTAAATCATTGATATTGCCTTGCCCTGAGCTGACTGCTTTTTGGCAACATCTGGCTGACATTGACAATCAGGCTCTAAAGAAAGCCATGTCTGGTGTAGGCCAATCAGTTTGAAGGACAATGCATATATTATCAAAGCTTTTTGTTAGCATATTTTGCCACAAGTATGTGTGAGTTTTGCAAACTAGACACGTTGAGCAAAGTGTCTATTTTGGTGTTTAAAGATCTTAATACCTGTAGAATTGCCAGAAATTGTCTTTTTTACAAGGAGGATCACGCTGTACGTACACTAATTCATTATTGAAAACCGCTTAATCTTGTAGAGGGTCGTGATGAGCCGGAGCCTATCTCGGCAGAGTCGGGGTGAGAGGTAGGGCTACACCCATGATGGGACGTTAGTATGTCACAGGGTAGCGTGCGTGGCCCATACGGATGCTCGGGAACTGAATGCGAATGTCGAGGTATGGGAGCCGCGACGAGAGGCCTTCAGAGGAGCGAGAGAGAGAGCTCGTGTTGGTTTTTTTCTGTTCCTCCTCGATTGAAGGAGCGCAAAGTTCAGTGCGTGCCAGGGTGACCATGCAGGGTAACATCAGCGCCTCCTCACAGAGAGAAGCTCCTGCCCGGGGCGGTTCGATCCTCCCCTCCCCCCTCGGGGGCCCTTTTGTGTGGAGTCTGTGTGTTCTCTCCACCTGTTCTGTGTGGGTTCTCTGTTTGCTTCCCACAGGTAAAAAAAACAAGCACTCGTTCATTACTGATGTCAGTTTTCCCGGCTCCATGCGTGATGATTGCTTCCAAAAGCTGCTCTTTCGGGAGGCGACACGTCGAGAAGGAGAGAGGAAGGAGAGATCGACGCGGCTATCCCGAAAGAGTAGCTTTTGGAAGTAATCATCACTCATCAATTAATTGGCCAATACCTTTATAACACGCGTAATAAGTTATTGCACGGGGTCCATAATGCGTGTTACACGGCCACACCTACAAAACCGTGGCTTGTCTCAAGGCCCCATTCAGGAACGAGGTGCGCACATCGGAACACTGATGCTCGAGCATCAGTGTGACTCGAGCAAGGTCGTCGAGGAGGAGTTGGAAGAATTCAAAACCAGGAGGTGCGATGTCTCGACGGGAGACCGAAGGCTTTGTGTATTATTGTGTTATGTGTAACACAATGCCCACATTCGGGCAACGCGCGCGCGTCGTTAATTCGGATCCAGATGGGTGTGCGTAAACAGAGCACGCGGCATTCCATCGGGCGCACGTTAATCCGTGCTTGGGAATACATTAGGCTCTCGTGCGTGCGCTTGTGTGTATACACGTTGGACTATAGGGTATACGTGTGTGTGTAGCGTTTCACAGCCCTCTGTCAAGCCACTGCTGGATGAAGGACTCCCCATCACATCACCGTAGCGTGGGGTTATTTCGCCACACTTCACCAGGCTGTTCAGCGCGGGCTCTAACTTAAAGGGGGAAGCATCCAGACCGGCCTCCATATCACTCGGTCGCCGATTTAAGCCAAGAGCGGGTATCGAACTCAGTTGACGGGAAGTCGCAGCACGGTGTGCTAACCACTGCGCCACCACTCCGCTCCTGCGCAAATGGAACGCACGCGTGGGTTACCACGCGTGGGTTGACACGCGTGGGTTAACGCACGTGGGTTAACGCACGTGGGTTAACACGCGTGGGCTAACAAAGGCGGCGTCGTCTCTAGGGTTTAAGACAGTCGAAGGCGGCGCGGTGGCTGTGCGGCGAGTGACGCTGTCTCCTCACAGCAAGAAGCCCCCGGGTTTGATTCCCAGCTCGGGTGTCACCTTTCTGTGCAGAGTTCGCGAGATCTCTCTCTCTCTCCCCGTGTCCGCGTGGGTTTTCTGCCGTACACTCCGTTTTCCTCCCACCATCCAAACACGTGCTGCAGCCTAGGTTAAGCGCACTCACCAAATTGCCGCCGGTGCCCTGAGATGTTTCAACTTGCTCACTCCTCTCCCGCTGGATGGCACACACTTCTGGCGCTTCCTGGGTAGCTGTCGTGTGCCTTCCAGATGACTTCGAGAGCCTCAACTCGATAACTCGAGAGAGGAGAAAAAACACACAGCTAGGCTCTTAGTGTAATTGCCATGCAATTTGTCTAACGTGTGAGCAAAGGAAATTATTCTTTACATTCGGAGAAGCGGGACCTGTGATGCGTAGGCTGTGCGCACCAAGGATATTCAATGGTGAGAGTAGCTTAAATATCTTACCGCTACGAACGTCTTACAACCCCCCTTCTTCCACCTGCGCTGCACTGAATGCTTTGGCTATTTTCTTACCGGTACCGGCTTACTTTCACCTTTGCGTATATTCCAAATAGTCCTGGCATTGGATAAGCCGAACAGTCAGTTTTTAGCTAAGCTGAAAGGAAACGTTGAGCTGCGTAGCTCTTGTTAACAGTTGTCTACACGGTGCCACTTAGGAGCTCAAGGGTCTGCCCCAACGCTAGTGCGGAATGGGAGTGTGTCTCGAGATAGGGGTTCCCAACCTCTCGCGTCTCATGGCCCACGTGGGTCTGGTTTCTACGGACCACGAGGTGGCACTCGTGGCGGTTGAGAATCATGGTACTACAGTACTACCGGTACTTCCAGTGGTTATTGCCAAAGAATATTAGTGTTGAAATTAACATTCATATGGCAGAGCTGAGTCCATCCATCTGCCAAGCGTAGTCGTCTCTCCACGAGCTGGTACGCATTTTATCAACCCCAGAGAGATGATCGTGTAGCCCAAACCGTAGGTACTCAATAATGAACTCACGAACCTGCGAGTGTTGTTTAACTCTCATCTCATTGTCAGAAACCGCTTAGTCCTGTACAGGATTGCGGTGAGCCGGAGCTTATCCCAGTAGACACAGGGCGCAAGGCAGGGATATACCCACGATGGGACGCCAGTCTATCACTGGACACTACGGGCAATTTAGTCTGCAAGCCAATTAACCTATGTATCAGCATGTTTTTTGGACTGTGGGAGGAAACCAGAGTGCTCAGAGAAAACCCAAGCGGACACGGGGAGAGAACATGCAAACTGCATACAGAAAGGCACCCGAGCCGAGATTCGAATCTGGGACGTTCTTGCTGTGAGGCGACAGCGCTACCCACTGGGCCACCACCGTGCCGCCCTGTTGTTTAATTGTGCAGTCTTAATTGTTCTCTGATTCCTTTCATGATTACGGTGAAAGTTTCATTCACGCACAGATTGGTGCTCCGAGTTTATCTGCGCTCTGATTCCATGTCATGCCGAGTTGGTCATTTCGGAAGTTTGCTGTGTCGCAGGAATCCCGCATCTGGAGCTTGCAAGCTCACTCACTCTGTACTTTCTGTTGCAACAACAACAACAACATCTATCTATCCAGTGTCAGAGATCGGAGCCAGTGTTAGAGACAGGAGACAGTATTAGAGACAGCATCCAGTGTTAGATACATGCGCCAGTGTTCGAGACGGGAGACAGTGTTCGAGATAGGCGACAGCGTTGCATCGCAGTGATCCCGCATCCAGAGCTTGCAAGCTCCCTGGCTACAGTGACAATAAACATCTCTCTTGCTTTAATGATTGAGAGCGGCGTGCTCTCTTCCACATCTTCAATCGTGTGACGCGTTCCGCGACCCGAACCCCCAACACGTAACCTCAGAGCAAACATCAACACCGCCCCGAACAGCAGCCCTGCCCCCCACCGCCAGTCTAACAGCGTGTGCGGACACACACGGACACTGCTGAAGACAGGGGGGTTTTGTCGTGGTGTGTGTGTGCGTGGTGTGTGTGTGTGCGTGGTGTGTGTGTGCGTGGTGTGTGTGTGGTGCGTGCGAATCCCGCTCGCGGCGAACTCCAGTGACTATTTTCTGAACCGGTCCTGGGCCTCCCCTAGGTGGACTCAGCATCAAATGAGTACCTAATGCAATGTGTAAACATTGCCACTTAGGGAGACAAAGGCGGCCGAGCGTGGTGCTGGTCACCCAGCTCCTCTTGTGCCGTGTCGACCTTCATAGGTGCTCGCTAACAGCACTTGACCCTAGAGTCTGTTAAGGCTATATGGGGGATCTTTGTCTTTTTTGTGTGCGTGATGTGTGCGTGGTGTGTGCGTGGTGTGTGCGTGGTGTGTGCGTGTTGCCTCGCACACACCATGCACTGTGACTGTGGGGCGAGACAGGAGACCTCTACTCTGCTGTTTGCTGCTGCTTGCTGCTGCTTGCTGTATCCTCTGCTTGCTGCTGCTGTTGTTTAATTGCTGGTGTCTGCTTGCTCTTTCTGCTTGCTGCTGCTGTTGTTTGATTGCTGCTGCTGCTTCTGCTTGCTGCTGCTGCTGCTTGCTGCTGCTGTTGTTTGATTGCTGTTGTTTGCTTGCTGCTTTTGCTTGCTGCTGCTGCTTGCTGCTGCTGTTGTTTGAATGCTGCTTCTGCTTGCTGCTGCTGCTTCTGCTTGCTGCTGCTGCTGTTGTTTGATTGCTGCTGTCGCGAATCACCGCGAGTTCACCCGTTAGCTCGCCCGGCAAGCGACAGCGCGCTGTGCGATCGGATACGAGATTACAAGTGTTATAGAAATTACAGTTTCACTGTTATCATTGTGAACGTAATTTAAATGTTACTTTCCGAATAGTTTAAGTGTTTTCCAATTTTTCTTTGTCAACGCTAAGGAACCCCTCAGGGTTGTTGCGATTCATTGTTAATGGGTTGCGGTACATGTCGGGATACTCACTCTGCCCATCTCTGTCTCATCTCTCACCACTCCCCTGCACGCTCTCTCCTGCCTCTCCCTCCTCATCTCTCTCCACTCCCCTGCACGCTCTCTCCTGCTTCTCCTCTCTCACCTCACTCCACTCTCCTGCCTCTCCCTCCTCATCTCACT
>JAZEWT010000005.1:20455618-20474522 GCA_036362905.1 Mordacia mordax
AATAACGACGACTGCATTTATTGAGCGGTTTTCACCCGAGGGTCACTAAGCGCCGCATTGAGCTGCAGCAGCGAGAGCTGCAGCAGCGAGAGCTCCGAGGTGGTAACATATAGGACAGGTGTGCACGCACTTTTTCAGCATGCGAGCTACTTATAAATTGACTAAGTCAAAATGATCTACCTACTATAAAATTGCAGAACATATATTCATTCATAAATATATTGAGAATTCTTTATATGAACCATATATGTTGGTATACCTTGCATAAGGTCAGATTGGTCAGACCGGCCATGAGACCGGCTGCGCTGTACGTCAATCAAGTGACAAACGTCACAGTAAGGATGGATGATAGGCTGACGATTAAATGCCGTGCGATCCACTCACACTACCTTTGCGATCGACCAGTAGATCGCGATCGACGTATTGGGCACCCCTGATATAGGAAAACCAGTGGGTTGGCGCCGGCTGATCTCGTGGCGGGCGGTTTCCTCCCTGTCCGTAGAATTTGCGCGTCGCGTTACAAATGGTGCCTTTCTTGCTCTCCGCCCCACGCGCTCGCGCCATCGTTGCAGACGTTCGCGGTTCGGAACCAGCGGCCGCCCCGATCATTGCAGCCGATGCGCGCACCACGGTCGCACTTTGCACCGTCTGCGTCACAACGGACGTCGAAGATCGCACGACCTCCTCCGGAAGAGTAGGATACCGTGTGCCGGCGTCACGGTTCAAAATGCTCTAAATTCAAATCAGGGCTTCGTAAATGGCCCTATTGGGATTAAACACAGTGATCACCGCCCCTTACTGGCAGACTACCACCACAGGTCACGCTTACAAATGACACTCGCCCTAGTCTCGTCCCTTCTCAACTAATTGAACAAAAATTATCTCGAAACTAAGCATTTTCAGATTCGCCGTTAACAGCAAGCAGTGCGGGGCGCTTATGCTCTGGACATGACACAATCCCAATCCATTAGGGCGTGTTGGTGAAAAGAAATGTAATTTCGTTTGGTCCGATCTGATCCGACAGAGGCGCTGAGCCCCCGGTGTTATACCCAGTGAGCTAACTCACTCGATACCTCGATCCCAATTCCCACGATCGCACCTCCCAGCCACAACAATCACTTCTCATTAACCTCTCGCAACTGCTGCTGCTGTTTGTTACTCACAGAATACTAATTGAATAATAATAATAATAATTGCATTTCCAGAGTGCTTTTCACCCGAGGGTTACAAAGCGCAGAAGACTGGTATTGATGAAGGTTTGTCGCGGCTGGATGTATGAGAATTGCTCGCAAGAGCTGCTCTTCCGCGACAGCCGCGTCGAGCGCTCCTCTTCTCCCGTGCTTCTGATGATGCCTCCCCAACGCGGGAAGTGAAACGTCGCGAAGGAGGGTGGGAGAAACGCTAGACGCGGCTAACCAGAAAAGGCAGCTTTTGAGAGCAATTCTCACAGAAGAATCGAGAGCAATTCTCACAGAAGAATCGCTGATGGGTCACGACCCATCATAGCGTTTCCAGGGGGTTTAATCAGGAACCTTTGTGCTATGTAGCTCTTTTAAAACGTTGTCCAGGGAGTGGTATGGGGGGGGGGGTAAGTAGATATTATAGTCAGCTATCTATATTCGGGACGGGACGCTAGTCAATCACATGGCACCGGGGGTTATTTGATCAGGTCAATTAATCTAGGCGGCATGTATTTGCACCGTGGGATGAAACCGGAGTACCAGGCGAAAACCGACACGGACACGGGGAGGCAGAGAACGCGCGAACTCCTCCACAGAGAGGCACCCGAGCCGGCAATCGAGTAGAAGAGCTTCTTTCCGTGACGCCGCAGCGCTACTGTCCGCGCCGCCCACAATAACGTGACCCTCGGGATGCGGTACAGCAAGGTGGTTGCTCGCCCCCGCCTCCCCCCCCGCACAGGATTGTCGAGGTCACGCATTCGTGCGATCGGGAAGGATGGCACCGTGGTTACGCTGCCCTAACTCGGAAGCGTAAAGCCACCCGTACAGAGCTTGCAAGCTCACTGCGGAATTTTTTTCTGATGTAATAATAAAGATATATCGACCAAGAGTTCGGATCCCACCTGGGCTTCGACTTCAGCTCATTGTGTCCGCACGGATGGTAGGAATTAAATAAATAAGCGGCAACTGTAGGGAGAGAGAGAAAGAGGTCCCTGGCCTGAGAAATGTGGACTTTCCACCACTGGCTTAGTTGCTGTCGTGTGAGATTTTGGGCCCGGAGGCAACTATGTTTGCTTTATATTAAATAAACATAAGATGTACGTTATTAATCATGCCAAGTGTGCAAGTAATCGCATTAGACCGGATGAATTAGGCCTTCATCCAGCAATATACGGAAATGATGTTAATGACTTGTTTACCACTAAGCGGTTTAGTATCAGTACCCGCTTAATAATGTAGAGGTCATCGAGGGCCGAAGTCTAACCCGGCAGACAAAACCCATGATGGTGGGAGGAAACCGGAGTACCCCACCAAAGCCCACACGGACACGTGGAGAGAATACGCAAACTTCACACAAAAACCACCAAAGCCGGGAACCGAACCTGGGCCTTCTTGCTGTGAGGCAGCAGCGCTGCTCACTGCGCCACCGCACCGTCCCCTAACACCAAGCAATATCTAACACGCGTGATTAGGTTGTTTTGCGAATCTAAGTTCTCGATTGTTACGTTGTGCCAGTTCCCAACCAAGCATAAAAATATTAATGTTGGACAATATTAGCAAAGTATAGAAAAGAGGATTGAAGCAACTGAAATGTGGTTCTTAAGACGCATCTTGTAGGCACCTTGGACAAGTCACACCTCAAATGAAGAAATGTCGTCACGGATGGAGAAAGAAGGTGTTGAGTGATGTGAGAAGGAGGCAGGCGAAGTTTCTCTGCCATATGAGGAAGGAGGGAATTGAAAATCTGGTTATAAGTGGAGAAATTGAAGGAAAAAGAGGTCGTGAATGACGGATATTGACTTATGTCAAAAGTCTCTCGAGATCGATGAACATATCAACAATGGACATTCTTAGACGTTTCAAGAGCAGAGATTTGTGGAAGACCATTGTCATCAACGTCCTGTATTATACGGCAACTCGAATAATAACGCGATTATGTTTGCCTCTATAACCTTAAGCAATCGAGAATGAGGGGTTTCCTACGTTGTTCATTGTCAATGTGCCAATGTACCGATGTCGTTTCGTCGCGGCTCGCTGTATGCGACTTGCTCTCCACAGCCGTTCTTTCGGGATAGCCGTGTCGAGCGTTCCCCCTCTCCGCTTCGCAACATTTCGCCTCCCACGTCGGAGGCGCATCCGCGCCCAACGAGGCCTGCGACGTGGGAGGCGAAACGTGGCGAATGAGATCGAGGGAGACGACTATCCCGAAAGAGCATCTTTGCAAAGCAATTGTCAAGTACGGTTTCAGTTCACAGGGCGGCGCGGTGGCCCAGTGGTTAGCGCTGACGCCTCACAGCAAGAAGGTCCCGGGTTCGAATCTCTCGGCTCGGGTGCCTTTCTGTGTGGAGTTTGCATGCTCTCCCCGTGTCCGCGTGGGTTTTCGCCGGGCACTCCGGTTTCCTCCCACAGTCCAAAAGCATGCTCCTGGATAGGTTGATTGGCTCGCAGACTAAAATTGTCCCGCAATGCCTGGCGATGGACCGGCGTCCCGTCGTCGGGTGTATTCCTGCCTTACGCCCTGTGTTTCCGGGATAGGCTCCGGCTCACCGTGACCCTATATAGGATTAAGCGGTTTCAGATCATGAGATGAGATGAGGTTTCAGTTCACCACGATTGTCAGTGGGGATGAGATCCCGCAAGGACTCATCCCACCCCCCACAATCGCTCTCTGCTCACATGTTCGCTCGCTCTCCCGCATCTACATAGGCTTTTCCCTGGTACCCTGCTTTCCTCCCACCGCCCAAAGGACATGCTGCCGCCGATATTAATTGGCCGGCTTACATTGCGCCCGCTTTCCCCTGTGATGGACTGGCGTCCTACCCTGGGTATAGCCCTACCTCGCGCCATGTGTCTGCCGGTATAGGCTCCGGTTCACCGCTACCCTCCATGAATGAAAGGGTTGCTGACAATGAATGAATGTAGGGTTTTGTTTCCGCTGGTGCCACGCTCACGCAACCAAGGATCTCCTTTGCAAAACATCCGGACTACTAGCTATTAGATCCGCATAACAAATCAACGGAGCCCAAGCTCAAACTCAGGTGGAGATAATATCTCTCTCTCTGTCTAGAAAACTTCATCCTCGCCTTTTTTTTCTACCAGCAGAATTACAGCTTCGCTGTGAGACAGAAAGAGAGAGAGAGAGAAAAAACACACGCGCGCCAGAACGCGACCTTACAAGGCTACAGACTACTTGCTGGCACGGTACGTGATTGTATTTGAAAGCCCACGATTCCTCGAGGACCTTGCCTGTGCCAGGAAGAACTCAACTCTCCAGCACGTCCGCTTATCCGAGGGCACGTGGCTCTCGGAAAGGACAAAGATAATAATAATCATATGAATAATAAGCGCGCCCTGCAATTTAGCTATGCGACGCAACAACGTGGGCGGTGCGGTGGCCCAGTGGTTAGCGCTGACGCCTCACAGCAAGAAGGTCCCGGGTTCGAATCTCTCGGCTCGGGTGCCTTTCTGTGTGGAGTTTGCATGCTCTCCCCGTGTCCGCGTGGGTTTTCGCCGGGTACTCCGGTTTCCTCTCACAGTCCAAAAGCATGCTCCTGGATAGGTTGATTGGCTCGCAGACTAAAATTGTCCCGCAATGCCCGGCGATGGACTGGCGTCCCGTCGTCGGGTGTATTCCTGCCTTACGCCCTGTGTTTCCGGGATAGGCTCCGGCTAACCGTGACCCTATATAAGATTAAGCGGTTTCAGATATGAGAGATGAGAGACGCAACAACGTTTCAGCTCAATCGTTCAGGAACACCTGACGATGCCTCCAACGTGGGAGGTAAAGACGTCCCCAAGTAGAAGGAGCGCTCGACACGGCTAACCAGGAAGACCAGCTATGGAGAGCATTTTTCATAACGCGCGTACATTCGTTAATCGAGACGCGATTGCACCGTCAGCGTGTGCGGGAAAGCTGCCACGTGGTTAGCTGGAGCCAATATTCGCCTGACATCGAGTCTTATATATTATGATGTCATCGGCCAACAAATTAATGGGCGTTTTTGTTGAGTGGGAGAAAACTGGAGAAACCCATGCAGAACAGCAGGAGAACACACGACCTCCAGACTGAAATGCGCCCTAGGCGGGCATCGAACCGCGTTGGGCAGGACTTTCTTCGAGGCGTTGACGTTACCGCCGCACGGACTCCTCGCCGCCGGGCGTGAAGGCGGTGGCTCAAGTGACGATGGGGGGCTGCAGATTGTGAGCGAGGCGCTCGTAATGAATCTGCGCGTGGAGAATCATCAATCAGGAGGACAGCTTTACACCGGATTTCCACGGAGCCAAAATGCCGTGGTCGCGTAATGGCTTTGCGCGCTCGACTCGCAATCCGGGATCAACAATTCTATCTCGGGCTGCAGCGGTCGAAGCTATGGTTGCAAGTGTTTTTGCCCGCGTTAATTTAACTTGCATTGGGGGATGTTTGCAATGGTTAGAATCTTTGAGCACCACATTAAAGCATTTCCGATCAAGCCGGAGAGCTGAAATTTTGCACGCAGGCATAACTCGGATGACAATGCAATCGAGTGAAAACAAGTTTGAAGACCGGTGACAGGCCGATCCTGGGCCCACCATAGAAACGATCCTTTCTCTGTTACGGATCATAGCAAACGGGCGATGCGGGGGGGGACTCAGGGGCTCCCTGGGTGAGCCGCCTGAACGGCTGTGCAGCGGGCGATGAAGTTTAAAGCACGAATTAAAATAAAATTAGGAAATAAAATGGGAAAAAATAAGCTTTTAAATGACCCGCTTTTACCGCATTCCAAAGTAGAAAATATTTTTTTTGAACACAAAATCAATCTATCTAGGGATACAGACTAAAAGCCGGTGGCCAAACACTGACCGTATAAGACTACAATAATCTTTTCCTTTAATGAAAACCTTTAAACCATACTGATATTAAGTGATAACTGATAGTTGTTCCTTTCACAAAACATTAGAAAAACACGTATTTATGACTAAAATAATTAAAATATAAATCTCACTGTATTATTAGTCAATACTAAGTCACATATTGTCAGTGTTTGGCCACCCGCTTTTAGTCTGTATCCCTGGATAGATTGATCTTGTGTTCAACATTTTTATTTTCTACTTTGGAGTGCGGTCAAAGCGGGTCATTTAAAAAAAAAATGTTTAATCCCATTTTATCTTCCCTTAAATTCACTCGCCGCTTATGGCCTAGCGGTTTAATTGTTTCCAACACAGTCGACGGGCAAATCGCGTGCGGTGTGGAAATGTTTGTGGGTAAATCCCACCTCCTCCTCACGTGTCTGACCAGCCTAGCCGACTGGGCCCGAGCGTGACTTCGAGTTCGCGAAATCGCCTCGCCTGCCGGAGGCGAGACGAAATGAGCCGGGAGGAACGGTCGACACGGCCACCTCGAATGAGCGGCCATCAAGAGCGAATGTCACTCACGAGTCGTGACAACTGACGTCAGGGCGTGGGTGGCCATCGTGTGTGGGAACTCGAACGCCGTTCCAAGAGTGAACAGCCCAGAGGGAAGGTGTTAGGCTTTCGCAGGTTCAAATGTGGATGGTGTTCTTACATCTCAGAGGTGACGGGAAATGTAGAAAATGCGTTGTCATAAACTCAAAACTCTTTTTATTGGCTGGGTGGGGGGAGGGGCACTCCTGATTTTTTTCAATTTCTTCCCCTTACCTACTTCCTTACACGAACCGTAATGGAAGCAGCAAAGCAGAGCCGCTTATGAGTAAATGCTTGGCAAAGTATCGCGAATGTTTACTGTAATTTCGTCCCGTGGGTTTACTGACAGTCTATTACTGGTGTGTGTTTTTCGTGTTTGAGGGAGTGAGGCTCCTTGCATCTGCCTTGGCATGTGGGCAATTAAACGAGCATATCTGCACTTCTGCCAGCGAGAAACGCAGCTGCCCTTCCATTGCTCTCGCATTGATGTAATTACTTGTTGACTCTTTCGCTCGAGATCAGCGAATCCGTCCCCGGCTGCTAATTACCATCGCAGTTCGACATTAAAAGCCGGGCTTCGTGGGCGAAACAAAAAATCCGTTGTGTGTGTTTTTTTTCCTTCCGTCCGCGTGCGAACGGGGATAAGGCCTGAGTAAGGCAAGGCCCCGACTCTGCCACGCTCATCCCACGTGTTTATCGGACAATTGCGCGCGGTCCTGTCGCTCACACCAGCGGCACGTGGCCCGCGAGGGATGGCACGCGTTGAGTCGTGGTGCGCGATGCGCGTGAGTCGTGGTGTCAGCGCGATGAGCCACGGCCACCTTTGTCTCCTTTTTTGGTGGCGTGCGTGGATGGCGGCTACTCGGCCAAGTTGATCTCGGGGGAGGGGGGGGGCGCGCACAGGTGTTTAGGCATCGTGATCGCGGCGATGCGCGCGCTTGGGGATGGTACTCGGGTGGCCGCAGTCGGAACGCAGTTCGCAAAGTCTAGTGATTAATAATAATAATCTCATCAACTCATCTTATTATCTGAAACCGCTTAATTCTATATAGGGTCACGGTGAGCCGGAGCCTATCCCGGAAACACAGGAATACACCCGACGACGGGACGCCGGTCCATCACCGGGCATTGCGGGACAATTTTAGTCTGCGAGCCAATCAACCTATCCAGGAGCATGCTTTTGGACTGTGGGAGGAAACCGGAGTACCCGGCGAAAACCCACGCGGACACGGGGAGAGCATGCAAACTCTACACAGAAAGGCACCCGAGCCGAGAGATTCGAACCCGGGACCTTCTTGCTGTGAGGCGTCAGCGCTAACCACTGCGCCACCGCGCCGCCCCCAATAATAATAATAATAACAATTGCATTTATAGACAACTAAGATTCCCCGAAAAAACTTTAATAGATTTTAGGGTCAAGAGCTGCTGGTGAACATCTATGAAGGGCCAGAACTTGCGGAGTGAGTGACCAGTACTACGCTCGGCCGCCTTTGTCTCCCTAGTCACGATATTTACGCACCGCGCAAGGTACTCATTTGAGGCGGAGTCGACCTAGAAGAGGCCGAGGACCAGTTCAATCAATTACTCGCCACTGTTATTGACCGTGAGAGGGATTCGGACTCTGTTTCCCGCGTTGGTAGTGCAGTGTGCTAACCGCTGCGCCACCGTTCCCCCGCGCGCACACGCACACACACACACGTGTAGACAAGCGTGTGCGTGCGTGTAAACACTCGCGAGCGAGTGCGCCCACTTGCAGACATCAAACAAATGGGCAAATTCCTAAACAAAGAGTCATTACAGCTCATAATGAGGAACAGGGATTTGGAAGAAGCGCAATAATAGGGACCTTTTTTTTTTACAAATTGAACATGGCAAGAATAAAGAGAAACGGTGGCAGAGGGTACACGATGCACGGTAGAGTTTTAAGTAGCGGACAGAAAGAAGCCGCCACGAGGCAAATAACGCGTGGTGGGGTAAAGTGTGGGTGACTCAAACCTCATCCCAGATATCTGACCAGCATTGTCGAGAAGGTGTGAAAGGTGTCACCTGCCGCGGCGCGAGACTAGTGGGATGGGAGGAACGATCGACACCGCCAACTCGAAAGAGCAACTATCGCGAGCGATTCTCACCGAGTCGTGAAAAGCCTACATGCAGGGGTGACATTGTATGGGAAGGCACGGGAACGAAAAATCCCAGAGGGAAGGTATTAGGCTTCCACGGTCTTAAATTGGGGATAGTGATTTTACATCTCAGAAGCCACGAAAATCAAGGAAGTTGATTGAGATAGACTCAACAGTTTCTGGGGGAGGACATCTGGTATTTCATTCAATTCCACCCCTGCCGACATCCGACAATCGAGGACACGGCCCGGTGTGCAATCGAGCCGAGAATACTCGGCAAACAGGGGGCCTCTGCTCTCGTGCAAGGCATCGGGAGGGAGACTGCAGCGGGACGCACGGAGCGACGCCATCGCAAAATTGTTTCGGACAGACCTCTGCGTTATTAATTTTTATTTATTCATAAAATAAATCAAAACTCAGGCGTTCGTTATGGCTCTTATTTATTGTGATTGTGTTTGTGTTTTGCTGAATCGTACAAATGCTAATTCCGCGTGTGTATGCGGCACTTGTAACCGGCGAGACGCCAGACCCAAGAGGGATGAAGTCAGCTGCAAGGCAAATGAAGTGTACTTGCCAATAATCCAGAATAAAAAATAATTTATAATTTTTTGGTGATTCGGATGGATTGTAAATGAATCGTGATTGACATGTTTTCGTGTTCTAATGAACCCCAAAGCTATGTTACTTGAAATCCAGCATTCCTGATGGGGTCACCCTTGGTGAACAGGTCTGCAGTCCAGCGCTCCTGCTGAGACATCTTTTGGTGAATAGGTTTGGAATTCAGCGCACTTGCTAGGGTCTCCTTTGGTGAAGAGGTCTGGTGGGATGTTCCAGAAAAACTATGATCCGAAGACCTGGAAAAAGGAGCTTGGCATCAGGAAGAGCATCCAGCCATAACATTTTGCTCCAATAACTCCATCATTGGGGGGACAACCAGTGAAACTGGGTCAACCGGGATAGCGGTCATTTAAATCAGCAACAACAACGTTTTGTTAAATCCGCTGCAGGATAAAGGTCTCCCCCACGTCCTTCAATTACGGGACAGGCGCGTGTAAGGCATAAATACTGCCATCTCATGAGCTTGGCTATCGAGTAAATACAGTGAGTTTGCAGGCTGCCTGCACCGGTTCATCGCGTGGCTAAGCGCGTTCACTGCCACGTTCTCATTGGCCACTGTTTACCCCAACGCAAGCGATTCTCCAAAATAACTCACCGCATTGTCCTGAGAGACGAGAGGCAGGGGTCCGTGAGGGTACGTGACCCGGATTTCAGTGACACATCCCCGAATAATCTGTGTGCAGCGGCTTCAAACATATACAATCACGACATCAGTTTTAGAATCCATTCTGCGTCTTTCCATAATGGATTGATTTCAGAATCGATTCCCTCCTTAATATACGTCCACACTGCATGGTGAAGCGGAAAACAGGTAACCGACTCATCACACGTGAGCCCATAGTGGCTACATTGAAATCAACTGTTCAAAACTCTGGAATCGACCTCTCGATTGCCATCAACTGGCTGGAGACCATTGCTGTATATAATGAAACAAGTTTTTTTTTTAAATGTATGTGCACACTGAGGGTACTGGGTTCCATTCTTTCGCAATCACAATTTTTTTTAATCTGCACAGCTCCAAGGCTTTCATGTCTTATTTCAGCTTTACAATCCCACTTATTGATTGCTGTTCTGAAACTTCAGGGAGATGGCAATATTGCCAAAAGGACATCAGAAAGAAATCTAGGTCAGCGCATTCATGTCAGTAGCAAACGCATTAACGCGAGATGTCAAGAGAACGTGTAATTGTAATGATACCCGTAGGGCGGGTACTCTGCTAGTAATAATAATACTACATCATTATTGTATCACGATAAGTGGTCACCGCATCATTAGGTTCTTCCACTTTTAAATGTCACAATGACCTAATTTAAATCCTGTTTCTAAACAAAATCAACATTTATTGACCGATTTTATACATTCATGGGTCCCTACTTTAGTTTAGACAAGTGACAAAGACTTGGCATTATTTATTAAACATAACAGTAACATGACATTTTACTCGGTGTAAAAAAAAACGGTCTGGTATTTAAAATAAATCTATGCAGGCTGCAGGAAATCTCTCTTCGCGAGATACATTTTCCACTCCAGGTAAAATTACGAATGTGTTAAGTGGCTCGCTGACTCAGAGGTCACGCAGCTGATCTGGTACCACTTAGATTCTGGATTCAAATAGCAGGAAGTCTCTCGCGTGTGAATAAACTAGGCTCTCGAGGGCGGCGAGCCGACTGTGTCAGCCCAAGAACGGCTGCGCGCACGCAAGCAAACCTGTGGCATGACATTTTAATTTCGCTCTCAATTTGGCCGCCAAATTCGTGCCGGGACTGTCATTCGACAAACACGCCTCTGTACCGGGAAGGATAGGAACGTGCAGTCCTGCCGAATCTGCTGCCCAAACTTACAACCTTCTGATTGTGAGCTGAGCACCAAAGGCCACATTTTTGACCCAATTAGAAAATCATGAAGATGCTTATGATGCTGTGAAAACGTAACGTGGCACGATAATCGTGGCATTGATAGCGTGATGATATCGATAGCGTCGTGATTGTATTGATGTCATTATGATGGCATTGCTTGCATGACGGTGATGACGTCAATGGCATGATTATGATAAAGGCATTCATGGAATGATTGAGATGAAAATGAAGAATGAAAGCTAATAAGCATTTAAGTCATCAGTCCAACAACAACAATCGCTATACGCCATTAAATGGTAATGACATCATCACGGCGCTTGTTCCAGGCCATATGCACTTTAAGGCTACGTGAAGTTTCGAAGGCTTGCCGACACGAGGTCACGGGACAGAGCCAGGTGTTATGGGTTGCCTGATTGAGACGACTGTCAGATCTATCACCTGTGCACCCTACCCTGCTAACTTGCTGCGTTTTATCCGCCCGGCGCTTTGCTCGTTGTTGAGAGCGTCTCTCATCTGCCCTCCACTTTTGTTCGAGGGCGACTGCCTCCAACTGCCCCGACGCGTCCTTCCAAGATCCTCTTCCATAGAGGCCGATCTTGACACCGCCGCTAGCAGTCTTCAGCAAGTCCACTCAGCTCCAGATCCTCTTGGGCCACATCAGTCTACCTCTCCTCCAGTCCGTGCCGCGCTCGTTTAGATCTCTCTATTCGGCCAAACAGAAGTTGCTTGGGCATCATTCGGCTGGGCATGCGGGCTACCTGACTGAGACACCCCCAACAACAGCCTTAACAGCCATGCGCTACATGTCTGCGAAACGCTTCGTATTAAGAATTCTATATACGTCCTAAACAAAGCCCTGTGCTCTATGAAGGCAAACAGCAGGATGGCGGCGTCACTGCACAGCCCGAACCTCCTCGGTTTCACACTGTGAGCTCTCGGTCACGCTGATTAATCTGGCACGAGAAAGGTCATGGAGTCAAAACCTCATGATGTGGTCTCACTCTGTCTTGCAGAGCAGCCTTTTTCTGCTCGCAGGGTGCTGACACACCCCGCGACACACCCAGACGACACACCCAGTCGACACACCCAGACGACACACCCAGTCGACACACCCAGTCGACACACCCAGTCGACACACCCAGTCGACACACCCAGACGACACACCCGCCGACACACCCGGCCGTCACACCTAATCGACACACCCGGCCGACGCACCCGGCCGTACACACCCCGCGACACACCTGGCCGACACACCCGGCCGTACACACCCCGCGACACACCCCGCCGACACACCCAGTCGACACACCCCGCCGACACACCTGGCCGACACACTCAACCAACACACCCAGCCGACACCCCCCGCCCTACCAGGGAGTTGATAAATCCGTGTCGGCCGCACCGGTCAACAGGAAACCGTTAACACTCGCACTTGCTGCATTAGGGGCCACTCAATGGTGATGCGTGCGATCCGGTAAGCGACGCATATAACCCGATGCTTAACGCCAAACGTGTGTTATCACTGGCCAAGATACCCGGCGAGCTTGCAGACTCTGGGTGCGGGATTCCTGCGATACGATTCCTGCGATAATTCCTGCGTTAATGGCTGACACAGAGACGACGGGGAAGCGGGTGGTGGTGGATGAGGGATGACGCAACGATGACGCCTCCGCAGACCTTCGATCGCGCAGCAATCCCACCAGGAACGCGGCATCGCAACCGTCGTGAATTCGTGACACCGCTAACATTGTGTACGCGAACGTCAGTGGCTTATTTTAACAATCATACCTCCTTGTATTACTCAAGAAAAGCGCCGGCGGAGATTCACAACTTGCATTTTTTTATCGGAGGATAACAGTTTGGCGAGGTTAGTTCGATTAGCACGCGAGTGTACCGCGGTGCACGTCGAAAGTATAACGCAGCCAATGTTTTGTTGTAGCCTTCCACGACACATAATAATCCACAGCTGTTCTTCATTTTTCGAGGGGGACAAAAGGAACACTGGACACGGCTATCCCGAAAGAACCGCGATGGAGAGCAATTCTTATTACATAGCCACTTGGCACGGTAGGGAGCACAGGAGGCGCTTTCATCTGCCAGTCGTCCCAGTCAGGCAGACCATGCCACCTGGGTCTGTCCCGTCACCTGCCAGCGAGCCGTAGATACTGCACGTCACATGGCCTGGCATAGGCACCGTGGCGACCTCAACCACTGCTTGATGGCGAATGACAATTGTTGTTGTTGCCGAAACTAAACTGGTCACAGAGTACACACAGTCATCAGCACATTTACAGTTTCTTCCTTGAACACATTTCGCTCATAAGTCACCACTCGCCTGATGTGCAGCTGAGAAAGGGCACGACCACATCGTGGCGATCCGTGACAGATAACCGCCGCCTGCTCTCCTCGCTCGCCCTGGCACAGATGGTCTCTTTTGTGATAATCCAGCTGGCTGTGCGAGTGGCAATGTGGCTGGAGCACCTGTCTCACAATCGGAAGGCTTGCAAGGTCATATCATGGGCACATAACTCGGCCTATTATGTGTCCCATCATCATCATCATGACCTCCCACGGCCCGTTACCTTACAATGGTCGTTTGCGTATTCTGATGAACCTCAGAGCTGTATCACCTGGAGCTCAGCCTGCTAGGGTCGCCCTTGGTGAACATCTGGAACCTGACACTCCTGCTATGGTATCCCTTGATGAAAATGTCTGGAGTCTAGTCCTACTGCTGGTTTTGTACTTGGTGAATAGGTCTACGGAGAGGTTCCACGCAAACATTGATTCGAATACCCTCCAACTAAAGGAGGCTGGCGTCAGGAAGGGAGGTTAGTGTCAGGAATGGAACCGTAAATATTAATTCATCTTCAATATTCGCACCATCGGGTGAACCTGGACAGCAGTCGTTTAAACCGGCAACGACGTCAACCAGGGTCAATCAACTGCTAGATGAAGGCCTCCCCAGCATCTCCTGCAATCCTAATCCCCCCCCCCACCAGATTGCTGGAATTAGGGTTTTCCTGAACTGCTTATATGGCTTCAGAGAAGAATGCTGCTCCACTGCTCCTTGGAGCGAAGGAGAGACAAGGAACGCTCGACACCGCTAACTCGAAACAGCATCTCTTGAGATCAATTCTCAGTCATCGAGCCGTGACAAACCTGCACCGGTCATCACACACGACATGCGCAACGTTCGGATTGTGCCACCCTGGATAAGCAAACGCGTGGTGCGGTGGGTTGTATTCACTCAGCACTCGGAAGACATTGAGTTCATGGTGTGTTGGTGTGGCCACAGAGAAAGATCCCCCGTATAGCCTTACCAGTGTATCGGGTCAAGTGCTGTTAGCGAGCATATATATAGGCTGCCACGGCCCGTGAGGGGGTGAGTGGCCAGCCTTTGTCTCGTTAGTGGCGATGTTTACACACCGCACTAGCTACTCATTCGAGGCTGAGTCGAGCTAGGGGGAATCCTAATTCCGCTTCAGAAAATCGTCGCTGGCGATGGCCATGAACGGGAATCGAACTCTTGGTGCCAGGTTCGTAGCCCAGCGCGCTAACCGCCGAGCCACCGCTCCCCACAACACGCGCGGGGCGCCGGACTCGAGAGTGGGTGCTCGCGAAGAGCCGCGTTTGACATCGCTCGGAGACGAAACGACGACTGCGCCCTCGTCTTTGCCCCTTTTACATAACGCAGCCGTGCACTGTACGCGCACGGCGTATGCATATAGGCGGTGTGCGTGTGCACACGAGCGTGCTTAACGGCGCCGCCGTATTTATAGAACGGCCTGCCGGCTTCTACAAATCACGCCCCGAACCATGCTGCGGCGGAACGGCTGCGGCGGCGACAAGGCCGCGCCGAGTGAACGTCAACGACAGTGGCAACCGTTATCCGCGCGGTAACCGCAGCGGCCGCCGTGACGACCCCGAGAGCGGTCGGGGTCGTGCGCCGGTGGCGCGCGAAGCGCGGTGGCCGGGTGGGAGGAGGCGGCCGCGCTCTTAAAATGGAGCTGGCGGTCTCGTCGAGTCAAGGGAATGGTCGCGCGTGGGCGGTCGAAGTAGGCAGAAGAAGAAAAAGATTTTAAAAGAAACTCGTGGCACGGCGCGAACCTAGGTTGGCGGAGAGTCTCGCCAAACGATCAGGAGGCAAGCGCGTCATCGTCTCAATAATCTTCGGCGCCACCGCGTTCGCAACTCCTCGCTCAGATCGCGGTAACGACGACGTTACATGTCCTGTGTTACGGCTGCTCCCTCCTCCGCGACGTTTCGCTTCCACCCCCTTCCGCCTCCTTCACTCCACTCTCTCTCCCCCCCCCCCAACCCGCTACGTCGCAGGCATCATCAAACTTGCACACCGCGAAAGACCGAGAAGGAACGCTCGACAAGACCAACCCGAAAGGACGGCCCATCGAGAGCAATTCTCATTCATCGAGCCGTGAGAATCCCACATCAGTACACCTGTGCGAAGAGCCGGCGTATCAGGACCTGCATCAAACACGTCTTAAATGCGGCGGCGTAATAGGGATGCGTTGTATTTTTATGGTCCCACTGAACGATACTGAGCGAAAAGGCCAACGTGCCCCGATGCGCAGGCGATGATTGAGCTGTGCACGTCCCAATGCTGTCATTGAGCCACCGTAAAACCTTCCTTGTATCGAGAGGCGCGCACTCCTCGGTGGCTTTCGCGACCCGCTGATGGGTCGCGACCCGCCGGTTGAGAACGGCGGGTCTACGCGAAGCGTGGTCGCTGTTGACCCTCCCCAAAGCGGCGCTCGTTTTATCTACCCTGCCCGCCCACACACACACACACAGATGATGGCTGAATTATTCTCTGGAGCGGAAATGAAACTCACGAGTTTCCCATTGTGAGACGGGAGCTTCAATCATAGCCTTGCACGGAGATTCACCGCGGTACGACAATGAATGTTACACGCGCCTCATCCAGCAGTGGATTGCCAATGGCTGCTTTCCTTCCTGCATTTGCGCCGGTGGTCTTCATACGTGTATATCCAGTTTCTAAAAATAAAAAAAGAGATTCCCCTCTGAAATAAAGTACAAATCGATCCAAATTCAACGTTGGGAAGAGTGGTATTCATTTTTTAAAAGACGCGATATATAATGGAACGAGCCATCGCGGACGTGTGGGCAGACAGACAAGGATTGTGTGTGTGTGTGTGCCAGTCGCGCTCTCTCTCTCTCTCTCTCCCTCGCTCTCCCGCTCTCTTCTCTTTATTCCGCTCGTGATCTGCGCTCTCCCATCTGTCACACGCGAACTGCTGACGCTGGTAAAAAGAAAGGGGGAGAGGAGAGGAGAAAAAAACCCCTCGGGCTGCTTGACGGCGAATGGGAATTGAGAGCCTGGCATTCACGTACGCGCGCACACGTAGACACACACACACACACACCAGCACAGCGTGTACTGTATATACAAAAACAGAGACAAAGATCCCCGTAGAGCCTTACCGGACTGTAGGGTCAAGTACCGTTGGCGAGCACGTATGAGTGTCGACACGGCACACAAAGGGGGGTGGGGTGACCAGCGCCACGCCCGGCCGCCTTTGTCTCCCTGGTGACATTGTTTACACACTGCACTGGGTCACTCACTGGAGGCTGACAAGACCGAGGGGACTCGCGGGAGCAGTTCGGAAAACAACAAAGACGAGCGCACACAGATGCACGCACGCAAACAAGAGTCTCTCGAATAGCCTTCACAAGCTGTTGCGGGCGAATGCTGCAGTGCTGTTGGTGAGCACCTATGAAGGCCGGCACACGCCACACGAAGGAGTTGGGTGGCGATAACCGCGCGCGGCCGCCTTTGTCTCTCCAGTGCTGATATTTACACATGTACACCCCGCACCAGGTTTACCGACCGTAACCTAGTGCGTGTATGAGTGCAGGCGACCCATGATAGACTGGTGGCACAATCGCCGTTTGCGAGCTTCTATTAAGGGCGGCTCGGGCCACGTGGTGTGGTCAGAAAGCTCACCCAGGCAACGAGGCTCACCGACGCACCACTGCACCGCGTTCACTTTTTGGGCCGAGTTAACCTAATAGAGGCCCAGAATTGGTTGGCGTGCATATGATAACTGAGCACTTTAAACTGTAGGAACCATTCGCGCTCATGGCATATACAGAGATTCCCCGTATAACCTCTGCAGGCTGTAGAGTCAAGGGCCAGTGGCATCCATACAGGCCCGCACTGCACACGAGAGGGTGTGTGGCCTGCGTCACGCCCGGCCTATTTTTTTTGCCCGAGTAGCGAAGTTTAAACATCGCATTCGGTACTCGTTTGAGGCTGAGTCGACCGAGGGGCGGCCCACGCATACACACGCAAAGGCAACCACGTACACTGACCAACGACCAAAAATAACCGCGATATTTCGACGTAATGAAATAAAACAGGGCGGCACCGTGGCCCAGTGGGTAACGCTGTCACCCCACAGCAAGAAGGTCCCGGGTTCGAAGCTCGGCTCGGGTGCCTTTCTGTGTGGAGTTTGCATGTTCTCTCTCTCCGTGTCCGCGTGGGTTGTCGCCGGGCACTCCGGTTTCCTTCCACAATCCAAAAAAAATGCTGCTGCTTAGGTTAATTGGCTTGCAAACTAAATTGCCCGCAGTGCCCGGTGATGGACTGGCGTCCTATCGTGGGTATATCCCTGCCTTGCGCCCTGTGTCTGCCGGGAAATGCTCCGGCTCACCGCGGCCCTGTACAGGACTAAGCGGTTTCTGATAATGAGATTAGACGAAAAAAAAACAAATGCGTTCTTTTTAAAAATCTCTCTTCTTATTCCTAAAATAATCAACCGCAGGCAATGTGACGTCTTCGTTGCTCGTGGGATTCTTTACATTGGGACGAAGGTCGCCTCCACGGTGATTTAACCCCAAGGGCCATAAACCTCAGAGTGCACGGTTCACTCAGAGTGCCCGTGCAGAGATGCGCCACTCCCTTTTCAAAGCGCGAGAAGAGAACACCACCACCCGTTATTACTGCGGGACACAAAGTTATCATTACGTCTCGCAACCGGCGTTTTGGAAAATTAGAATCTAGGATGTGGTAAGCGCGCCCTATCATTACAAAATGAAACCGTTATGCCTTCAATTAACATATAACTATACTGCACACCCGCGCTGAGAATAACAAAGGAGATCCGAACGGTGACCTGATTTTAATAACAATGGATCTGTTTTATTTCAACAAAAAAATGGGTCGGGTGGTCGCGCGGTGGCAGATAGCTGGTAAGCCTCCCAGTTGAATCCCCGGTTGAATGGATCGACTCATCAGCTATTCATCCATCCGTCGGCGTTGATGTTGCGCGCAGGATTGGCATAAGAATTAAAGTCCGGCGTTCACCGTAACAAGGTGGAATGACTCCCAACGGCGCGGCGTCACCAATGGAGATCAGCACTGCATCCACGCTCGCTCAACACACTGAACAAAAAAAACTGCAACTCTCAATATCGCGTTTGTTCTCACAAAATCGGGCATTTATAGCGTTTAAGCACCTTCCTTCTTGACCACGTTCACGCTTGGGACTCGCCGTTTCAGAATAATTAAGAGTGCAATGCAAACGCCGGCATTGTACAATCGATTAACGTCCCCATTACACTGCATGGAGGACGTTGCAGCGGGCACTCGTTAACGCAGCCAGGGCTCGAGAGCAGCCGAGCAGCCGCATTCATTTGCACATTTGCGAGGCAATTCCCCCCCCCCCCCCCC
>JAZEWT010000005.1:20570692-20585807 GCA_036362905.1 Mordacia mordax
GGGGGGGGGGTGGTGGTGGGAGAGACGGCGAGTCGAGAGAATAATTACCCGGCGCAAAGGGCCGGGGCCCTCTCCCCGCCGCCTGCAGCCGCCGAGAGAGGATCCTGATGATGTCGGCGTTAATTAAATGGCTCCTTAACCGCGTGCTGCGCCCGCGACCTGCCGGGGCCGACGGGTAGGATTAGTGGACACGGCGTGCGTGGAGGGATGGGCCACCCCAGCGCACGCCGTGTCCCGCCGCGGCAGGCGCGGACACGGCGATGGAGGCGGAAATACGTTCGGGAGCTGAACGCCTGCGTGGAGCTCGAAATGTTTCCTCTCACACAGTCCGAAGATATTCTGCCGAGACCAACTGACTCGACTAAATCGCACGCGCCCCCCCCACCCACACCGTGCCCTGAGATGATTTCTTACCCTTCCCTGCTGTACAACTTTTAAAAGAGCTACACAGCTTAACGGTTCCGTCCTGCTTAGATACAAGCTGACTTGATTGCTAGCAGCGCGAGAGTGCTCGTGTGTGGTTTTAGGATCCAGATCGATTGCTCGGATTGCATGGCCACTGTCAAACCACTGCGGCTTGTGTTTAAGGTATCTATATAAGTTCGTGTGCCTCCGTTCGATGGGTGACAAGAGTCTTCTCGCGCACTGCTCCCAGGCTCTGGAACTCCCATCCATTGGAAACTCGCTCATCAAAGTCCCTGGGCATCTTCAAATAACTTCTCAAGGTTCACTTGTTCCGTAAGGCCTTGAAAGTCCACTGGCTAGGACTGTTGATGCTGCTCGCTGCTGTGTGCTTGGATGATGGCTCGCTGTTGACCTGTACCTGCTCAGGAACACGTCTTATTTGTTTTGTTTTACAAATGTTTACTTTTTAGTTGACGTCCTTCGTTGAATTACAGTCATTATTTAACTTAATTGATCAGTTCTGATGTTGTTGACATGCCGTTCTATCCATAGCTCTGCGCAGTGCTTTGTCACCCTCGGGTGAAATTGCGTAAATATTATTACATGAATCTCTGTGCGTTTCGAGGAATCAGCTCAGAGCAATTCTCATGACGCATCGAGCCGGGAAAACTTACATAAATACAGTGTATTTGTGAGCGGGTGAATTAATCGGTCACTAGTATTGGGAAGATAGGATGTATGGAGACCAAAGATGTCTCGCGAAAAGACAGAGATAATTTAGGAACGCATTGAATTCGCCAGCCACAGCTCCTGTGTATACATCTTGACCACTCGGCCAGGATGCTCGGGAGATCCAAGCGTGTGAACGACTTGTGGCTGATGAGCGGTGGTATCGGCGTGAAGGTTACAACCGTAGTGTTACAAAAACCTTCAGTTTAGAGGAGACTGAATCGTACCGTGGCCCAGTGGGTAGCGCTGTCGCCTCACAGCAAGAAGGTCCCGGGTTCGAATCTCGGCTCGGGTGCCTGTGTGGAGGTTGCATGCTCTCACCGTGTCCGCGTGGGTTTTCGCCGGGCACTCCGGTTTCCTCCCACAGTACAAAAACTTGCTGCTGCAAAGGTTAATTGGCTCGCAGACTAAATTGCCCGCAGTGCCCGGTGATGGAATGGCGTCCCATCGTGGGTATATCCCTGCCTTGCGCCCTGTGTCTGCCGGGATAGGCTTCGGCTCACCGCGACCCTGTTCAGGACTAAGCGGTTTCTGACAATGAGATGAGATGAATCCATTACGTCGACAAAGGTCCATAATTCTGTGCAAAGCGCATCGGCTTTCAAAATCCCTCGATAGATGCAATAAAATAGCACATACGCGCGTGTGTGTGTGTTTTGAGATACGTAACACGCAGCTGCTTAAATTGGGTCCTCGAAACCCACGCACGGAGAGCTGGAGAGCCGGCGTCACAATGTCTCCTATTTCTACGAAACCTGCCGCTCACACAGGTGAGCCAAATGATTCGGGCCTCAAACACGTGTCTCCCACGCGTCTCCCACGCGTCTCCCACGCGTGTCGGTGGGCGTCCCACTTAGACGTGTCCTCTGGTGTCGGTGGCGATGCGAGCTACACATTTCAGAGGTTTCCTGGAAGAAAAAATATCCAGCAGGCGCCGAAACCATGAAATTTCAAAAGTGATCAACTATGGCGAACTTCGATAACGACGTCAGCTCATGTGCACATGTTGCTCAGTGTATGAACACACTGTGACATCGGAAAGAGGTGGAGAGAAGGCAGACACCCGGTTACCCGGCGCCAACATTTGACAAACACTGCAAACAGTGTATTGTGATGTTATCGATCGAGTGGGGGTTTTTTACGTTGTAGGAGAAAAAAGCAGAATCCGGAGGAAACGCATGCAGAACAGGGGGAGCTCAGCACAAAAAGGTGCCCGAGGAGGGAATGGAACTGCCCATTTGGAGTTTGAATATCATAACATCTGAATTCTTGTCATATTGGTGGCAGGAAGGGCATCCGACCGTGAAGTTCTTCCCCAATACCCACATTATTGGGGGGCAAACCGGCCAACACTGGTCGACCTTGATAACGGATGTTTAACCCATCAACATGACTGTTAGATCGGGTAAAACCTTTTCTCTCTCTTATCATATTGATCGTGGCACAAAGAAAGTCCCTGGTCTTGTCAACCCATAATCCCTGGTTCCACCGCGTGACTTTCTGGCAGCGAGTCTTTGGCACTCTACGTGTCCTCATGGTGCAACCTAGCCTGGCACAGAGTTTTGGTGACATCAGCACGGCGCATTGATGAGTGGCATCCGTTGCTGCTCCTGCTGCTGCTTACCAGTCACGCGGAGCAGCTATGCTTGAGATCTCGCGCGGCAGAGACTGCACCCGTCTCAAACCGGTGCGCCGCGAGGCCCACCGAGAGGTCCGTGCAGACCAGACCCGAGTGGGCCGAGTGCTGACAAAGGTCGAGAATCTGTTGTAGAGCCATGGCTATAAAATCCGCCCCCCACTCCCCCCCCCAATCCACTGTCTACGCCACCAACACCACCTCCCCTCCACCACATTCTCGACATTAACGCATGAGAGTTAGCGTCTGAAATGCCGAACGCTCGCCGAGTACTTAGCAAACTTAAAACTTTACACTTGGCCGAAGGCGCAGACGAGACATCTTTTTCTCCTCTTCACAGACGTAATGTTCTTTCTGTAAGGTGCAATTTCACGCTATTTACTGCCGACCACGGTGTCAGGGTGTCGCGGGAGCGTGGGCGGATGTGATAGCGACACAAAGACAAAGAAAGATCCTCCGTATAGTATTAACACACTGCAAGGTGAAGTGCTGTTTGCGAGCGCCTATGAAGGTCAGCACGGCACACGTGCTAGCACGTGTATTTAGGTGGCGTGTGAATTGCCTAACGGACGCTAGCGTGTTGCTAGCAACACGCCCGGCCGCCTTTGTGTCCCTAATGTTATTGTTTGTAAAACGCACGAGGCGCTCATTTGAGGCTGAGTCGACCTAGGGGAGGCCCAGGAGCGGTTCACAAAATCGTCACGGGTGTTGGCCGTGGCCGGGATTTGAACTCGAGATTCGCCAGGTTTGTAGCGGAGCGCGCTAACCGCTGCGCCACCGCTCTCCACACTGATCGCGACACACAACAACAACCGCCATTCGTCACTCAGTGGCTTGCGCCTGGAACAGGCGCCGAGCGACACCACTCACACACACCGACACACACACGCACGTGTTAACCGGTGCGCTTCCTACAGAAAGTGCCCACGTCACACACACACACACGGCACAACACGGGCATGCCGGTGCCGGAATATGCACGTGTCATAGCCACAAGAGGTGGAGCCTATCCCGGCAGACACAGCACGCGGGGCTACACCCACGATGAGACGCCAGTTCGTGGCGGGCTACCGAGAAATAGATACTTGTTGAGCTTGCAAGCTCTAGCTGCGCGATTCCTGCGTCACAACACGCGTTCGAACTGAACAACGCGAAAATGTCCAACACCGATGCCAGTTTCGTCATCAGGCTAATACACGTGCGGAGCAGCATCGCGTGTTGGACTGTGGGAGGAAAGCGGAGTTCCCAGCAAAAAAAAATACCCACCAGAGCCGGGAATCGAACCTCGGGGCGTTCTCTCTTGTTGTGGCCAACCAGAGTGGTGAAGTATGACCTATATAGCACGGGGACAGCGCCGTAGATATGGACATCATTTATCAATATATTTTCCATATTTTACATGGGTTGTATATTTGTTTAAATGTTCTCATCTCATTGTCTGAAACCGCTTAATCCTATATAGGGTCACGGTGAAGCCGGAGCCTATCCCGGAAACACAGGGCGCAAGGCAGGAATACACCCGACGACGGGACGCCGGTCCATCGCCGGGCATTGCGGGACAATTTTAGTCTGCGAGCCAATCAACCTATCCAGGAGCATGCTTTTGGACTGTGGGAGGAAACCGGAGTACCCGGCGAAAACCCACCCGGACACGGGGAGAGCATGCAAACTCCACACAGAAAGGCACCGGAGCCGAGAGACTCGAACCCGGGACCTTCTTGCTGTGAGGCGTCAGCGCTAACCACTGCGCCACCGCGCCGCCCTGTTTAAATGTTATTGATGCTAATTTTCCGTTCTATTGTCGTTGTTGTTGACGCGCCGTTCTCTCCGCAACTCTGCGCAGCGCTTTGTGACCCTCGGGTGAAAAGCGCTCTATAAATGCAATCATTATTATTATTAAAGTAACCCCCATGATGTTCAGAGAAAAACCCTTCAATGTGAACCGACACAAAATAGTTATCTTATCACCAACAGCACTGCCGTGCTGCAGCATGTAAACCGCTTATAAAAAAACAACTTGAAAGGGAATTAAACATTTATTTTAAAACATATATCACTTTCAAAGGATCCCTCATTCATTATTAACGCCTGCCATTTCGCTCTAATTTAAGGCTCTTAATAACAGTAAATTAAGGAAAGCCAGAGAGCATAGAGGAGTGAAGAGATAATAATGATTGAATTTATATAGCGCTTTTCACCCGAGGGTCACAAAGCGCTGCACAGAGCTGATCGAATCTCTAATGGTGGTGCATTCCAGAGTCTGGGTGGGAGAGAAACCGGACACAACCCATCGCTGTTAACAATTCTCCACAGCAGACACAGCTGGCGGCACGGTTGTGGCTGTGTGGTGATAACATCTACTCACGGAAGGAGAGTCTGCTCAAGGAGGTTCGATTCCCGTTTCGGGTGCCTGTCTGTACAGAGGTTGCGTGTCCTCCTCCCCTCCCCGTTCTGCGTGGGGTTTCCTCCAAGTTCTCCGGTTTGCGTCCCGTGACGTAACACAGAAGCAGTCACAAATTAAGCGATTCCCCATCGTAATATAGAGGACGCAGTGTCTGGAAAATGTTTGCTCCGGCTGACTGTGTGCCTGCCTTCCCTCCACCTCTCGGCGATTTCCTCGTACCCAGAGTCTCTCTTCGAACAAACACATTCGACACTGAATACAGCGCCGTGCGTAATAAATTGTCAAATTGTTTGGAGGCAAATAAATTATTAAACGCTCAGACGAGCGAGTAATCAGAGCTAGCTTGTGTTTCGGTAGCATCTCCTCCTTACACTGGTCGTGGAGAAAACAAAATACTTTGCAAGAAATTATCCAGAGGACGAAACGGTGGTGGCACAGTGGGTAGCGCTGCTGTCTCACAGCAAAACAAAAGTTCCTGGGTTCGGTTCACAGCTCGGGTGCCTCGTGTTTGCGTGTTCTCCCTCTCTCCGTGTCCGCGTGGGGTTTTCGTCGGGTACTCCGGTTTCCCCCCGCCGTTCCAAAACACGCTCGCGCCATTGGCAACTGCCACCCCTTTTTGCCAAGCCCCTGGTACTGTTCACGAGACCCACGCGACATTGAAAAGGCGAGTCAACCATGGCAGCAGCACAAGATCCAGGGCCACTCAGCATTTCCGGGCGGATCTCGTCCACTCCTGGCGCTTTGCCACTGTGTAGCTTCTTGATTACCTCAGTGACTTCTGCCAAGGAGATGGGATCTGACCCCCAGAACACTCCTGCCCTGCCTCCTCCTCCGAGGGCGCGTCTGTTTGGTTTCGGAGTTTTTCAAAATGTTCCTTCCACCTCCTGATGACATCCCTAGTCGAGGTCAGCACCTCCCCGCCCTTGCTGAAAACAGCCTGGGCAGTGGCCCCTGCTTTCCACTCCGGAGCTGTCGCATGATTTGCCAGAACTACATGACGGGATGCTTTTTTTTTCACGTTTAATACCGCAGTCATAATCAGTGATTCTCATCTCATCTCATTGTCAGAAACCGCTTAGTCCTGTACAGGGTCGCGGTGAGCCGGAGCCTATCCCGGCAGACACAGGGCGCAAGGCAGAGATACACCCACAATGATACGCCAGTCCATTACCGTGCATTGCGGGCAATTTAGTCTGCAAACCAATAAACCTATGCGGCAGCATGTTTTGTGGTCTGTGGGAGGAAACCGGAGTGCCCGGCGAAAACCCACGCGGACACGGGGAGAGAACATGCAAACTCCACACAGAAAGGCACCCGATCCGAGATTTGAACCTGGGACCTTCTCGCTGTGAGGCGACAGCGCTACCCACTGGGCCACCGTGCCGCCGTGCCGCCATGAAGTGATTCTGAAGTTCAGAGAGTAACCGCATGTTTAAAAAAAAACTCGAACGCGTTGAGTGTTCTGGGAGTCCATCAATCGCAATGAAGCCGGAGCCTATCCCGGCAGACACAGGGCGAAGGGCACGGATGGACCCAGAACGGGATGCCAAAACATTAGAGGGAGCTGGGTGGCACGGTGGCGCAGCGAGTAGCGCTGCCACCTCATAGCAAGCCCCAGTGTCGGTTCCCGGTGCGAGCGCCTTGCTGTTTTGCTCTTGCACTCTCTCTCCGCATGTCTGCTTTAGCTGGGTACTCTGGTTTCCTCCCACAGTTCAAATACACGATGTTGTTGCCGAGGTTAATTTCCCTGTTCACTAATTATACCGGGCGCCGTGCGATGGACTGCCGTCCCAACCGGGGTATAGCCACAAGTTATCGTCTGTGTGTGTGTGCGTGCGCTGGGCTACAGACCCGGCGACCCGAGTTCGAATCTGTGTGACGTCGAGTGACGATTTTCTGAACCGGTCCCGGACCTCCCCTAGGTCAACTCAGCCTTAAATGAGTACCTAGCGCGGTGTGTCAGCATAGCCACTAGGGAGACAAAGGCGGCCGAGCGTACTGCTGGTCACCCACCTCCTCTTGTGCCGTGTCGACCTTCATAGCTACTCGCTAATGGCACTTGACCCTACAGTCTGTTAAGGCTATATGCGTCTGGGTGCACTTGTTTGTTGGGTCGAAACCACACCAATAAAGTGGAGACTCCCTTGATTTACTGGCCTGGCAGTTTGTGTTATTTTTTGTTTTATTACCAACACAGCAGTGTTATTGCGCATTACTGTTCACGAGTATCCGGTAAAACCGCTTACTCATCGGTACACCCTGGCGTTGGGCGGTCGCTGTCGCGAATTTCATTAATGAGAGTGGACGAGATTCAGCGAGAGGAGTCACCTTAGCGGATTTCACGTCGCCTCCCGCTCGAGCGAGTCGACTCTCGAACATCTTGAGATTAGTTCGGTGGTCGCGTGGGGCTTCCCCGGGGAGGAAATGTCACCGAGATTTGAGATGAACGCATTCGTTACTCGTCATCATCTGACACCGGCGTGGCTCTCTCACGGCAACAATTTTCCTCGGCTCCATTCCTGGCTCGGCTCCATTCCTGGCTCGGCTACCGTCTCTGTGTGTGCAGTTTGCATGTTCTCCCCGGTTCCACGTTGGGTTTTTTTTTACCATGTATTCGTGTCTCCTCCCACAGCTAAATCCATTTTTATTGTGGGTCAGGTGACACAAAAAAAATAGGGTCGTTTAACCCTCCACCACCTGACGCGGCCAATGAGTAAGGCTTGTCACGTGAACAGAATGGATTTCGTCGATAACATTGGTCACAAAAGCCTTCGAATTCAAGAACACGCTGCTGCTGCTGCCTGGGCTAATTGGCGTCTTGACTAAATTGCCCCCATATCCCTACGATGAAGTGGCGTCCCATCCTGGAAATAGCTCGCTCTGCCTTGCACCCTATGTCTGCCGAGATAGACTCCGGCTCACTGCGACCCAGTGACGGCTTAAGTGGGGACTGAGAATGAATGCGTGAACAATTTTGACACCACTACCACCACCACCACCACACACCACAGACACCACACGCATGGCACTCGCACACCATGTCCGCTATCCACAGCTCCCCCGTATAGCCTTAACAGACTGTACGGGCAATGACCGTGAGCGAGTATCAATGCAGGTTGACACAGCATACAAGGAGGTCGGTAGCCAACGCTACGTCGCCTCTCTCCTTACTGGCGATGTTTACACATCGCACGAGGTACTCATTTGAAAATGAGTCGATTGAAGAGAGTTTCAGGACCGACTAGAAAAAAATGGTCATTGGTGTTGTGCAGAACTCGGGTCCCAAGTGTTCGGCCCAGCGCGCTCACAACCGCGAGCAGCGCAGCGGGCGGATAAAACGCAGCAAGTTGGCAGAGTCGGGAGCACAGGTGGTGCATCTGCCAGTCATCTCAGTAAGTCAACGAGTAGCAACCGAAACGATCTCGTGACCTCCTGGCGGCGAGCCTTCCACACGTCACCTCGCCAAAGCGTGCACCTTGCCTGGCACAAGTGCTGTTTGCGTGCAGAGGTACTCGCTAACAGCACTAGCCGCATCAGCCCGTGTAACAGCCGGGCGGGGGAGAGCCTGGTGTAGTGGCAGAGGTGGCTCGCACGCCAACCTCCTTACCTGAGTTCAATTCCTGGCCGCTGCTAAGATCAGTGGAAAGTGATTCGTGAACTTTTGTCAGGGCCCTCCCCGAGCCCTCTGAGCCTCGCGAAATCGTCGCCTGTTTTGAGAACGCAATCGCACTGGGGAGACTAAGGTAGCCAGGCGCTGGCCACAGTCCCGCGCACCGTTCAGGCTTAAATAGATGCTCGCTAACAAGCTATGTGACGCTACACGTGTGTGTATGTCCCGAATGTTCCTCTCGCTCGGCCGCCGAGTGACAGAGCGGAGATGTCTCGCCTCCTCCACGCTGAAAATAATAACAACGACAAATAGAAACGTTAATAATTTACACCGTGGGAAATATAGGGATAAAGATCCCCTGTAGGGCGGCACCGTGGCCCAGTGGATAGCGCTGTTGCCTCACAGTAAGAAGGGCCCGGGTTTGAGTCTCGGCTCGGGTGCCTTTCTGTGTGGAGTTTGCATGTTCTCTCCCCGTGTCCGCGTGGGTTTTTGCCCGGGCACCCCGGTTTCCTCCCACAGTCCAAAACACATTCTGCTGCATAGGTTAATTGGCTTGCAGACTAAATTGCCCTCAGTGCCCGGTGATGGACTGGCGTCCCATCGTGGGCATATGCCTGCCTTGCGCCCTGTGTCTGCTGGGATTGGCTCCGGCTCACCGCGACCCTGTACAGGACTAAGCGGTTTCTGATAATGAGATGAGACGAGAAGATTCGCCGTATAGATTTAACTGCCTGTAGAGTCAAGTGCTGCTATCGATCATCAATATAAGCCAGCACGGCACACGCCGGGGTGGGTGGCGACCACCACGCCCGGCCGCCTTTGTCTCCCTCGCTGCAATGCTTGCACACCGCACGATTTACTCTTTTTGAGGCTGAGTCGATTTAAGGGAGTCCCAGGACCGGTTCAGAAAATCGTCGTGTTTTTTTGACCGTGGGTGGAAACCAGAGTACTCGACAAAAAAACCTCACGCGGACACGGGGAGAGCATACAAACTCCCCGCAGAAAGGCGGCACCCGAGCCGGGAATCGAACCCGTAACCGTGTGGTGCAGCTGGGACTTTTCAACGTGCCCACCGTTCCGCCCTAAAATAACAAAAATGAAAACAACGTGAGCCTGACATGAAAGTTCAGAATCTCAAATATTCTCTTTCGTGGCACGGCGCGCTCCCACCGCTGTCCCACCGCTCCCCGCAGCTCGGGCTACAGTAGTCACCACGCACACGTGACGCCTAATACTCTAATCTATCCAAACCAGCAAACGCAGCCAGATTGCGCAATCCACTTTGCTAATGCGTCCAGTTTTTTTTCTCTCCCCCAAACGCCCACGCAGCTGCTTCCATTTGCCTAATACTTCACTAAAGGCACTGGCGGCGGCATTACGGTCGGAGATAAAACACTACAAACCACAATCGTGAAGGGCCTCGGAATGTATTAGAGAATGATGATATTTTGCTTTCTCGAGCGAAAATCCTCTCTCTTCATAAGGTCACTGGTTTGAAGCGAGTTGCATTTCTTTTAGTGGCTGGTATCACTTGAAACGTAATAATAATTGCACGTCTCATCTCGTGTCATTGCCGGAAACCGCTTAGTCCTGTACAGGGTCGCGGTGAGCCGGAGCCTATCCCGGCAGACATAGGGCGCAAGGCAGGGATATACTCACGATGGAACGCCAGTCTATCACCGGGCACTGAGGTCAATTTAGTCTCATCTCATCTCATTATCTGAAACCGCTTAATCCTATATAGGGTCACGGTGAGCCGGAGCCTATCCCGGAAACACAGGGCGTAAGGCAGGAATACACCCGACGACGGGACGCCAGTCCATCGCCGGGACAATTTAGTCTGCAAGCCAATTAACCTATGCAGCAGCATGTGTTTTGGACTGTGGGAGGAAACCGCAGTGCCCGGCGAAAACCCACGCGGACACGGGGAGAGAACTCGCAAACTCTACACAGAAAGGCACCCGAACCGAGATTCGAACCCGGGAACTTCTTGCTGTGAGGCGACAGCGCTGCCCACTGGGCCACCGTGCCGCCCAATTGCACTTCTATGGAGCGCTTTTCACCCGACGGTTACAAAGCGCTGCACAGAGCTGTGGAGACAACAGTATTTCAACAACGACAACAACATATGACCGGCATATCAACAACAATAGCATTTTTGGGGGGTTTTTTGTTACAAATCTGAGCTGTGGATAATAATAATAATGTCACTTCTAGAGCGCTTTCAACCGAGGGTCACATATTTTTGATGCATGCACCGCCCGTAATGGGAAGGTCCGGCCACGCCGTGCTCACCAACACCACTTGATCTCTAAACAGCAACAAAAACGCCATTCGCGCGGATGCTCGGAATGTACACATGTTCAAGGGTTCATTCATGAGAATTTTTTTTTAAATCGTATAGTAACGTGTACACGGTTTTTTTGACAGTTCTTTTTTTGCATTTCAAAAGTTTTAAAACAATGCCGAACAGATTACAACAGGTTTTACCGTATCTGGCGATTATGCAGGTGTTAAGATCTTATATATGTATACTGGCAAAAAAGTACCATATAATGCCGAACAGCATGAGAACAAAGCCTAGATACCAGCTCATCCGGGCGGTTTAATTTGTTGAGGTCCTATCTTTTATTTTATAGAAATGACATGCAACCCTTATCAAATATGACCCAGGTTGGCAATCCCTTAGTTCATCACGGGCCCGGTGTCACGGGATAGAACGGAATGTCAACAACAACAACATCAAATAAGGTCAATTAAAAGTACAAGAATGGCTATAAAGCAGAGAAAGACGTAAAATAAAAGACAAAAATAATTGTTAAGCGAGTGAAGGATGGAATAAGTGTTCCTGAGCAGGCGCAGGTCTAGAGCGAGCCACGTTTTTTGAGTCTTTGAGTGTCTATGCAGCCACTGTGAGCTCATCGTGCTTCGTAATCACAAGTTAGGGTTTCTGCTGAACGCCCAGCGGATTGGAGTCAGAGGGGCTTATTTTTAAAGGCGTTTTCTGAAATCCGCCTATCAGCCTGTGGATGCCTCCAGCGTGGTACGCGAAACGACGCCAAGGAGAGGGGAGGAACGCTCGCGGCGGCTATCGCGAAAGAGCAGCTCCCGACGGCTCGCACATCGAGCCGTGAACAGCGAATCTCAAACAGCAGCTTAGTCAGCAGCACGTGCACCGACTGCTAACGCAGTACGCATTTGATTGAAAACAATCGCGAAATGTGAGCCGGACTTTTCCACTCCCACGAATGAAATTCCCAACGTCGAAGCTTTTGGGGCAAGTCAGGACGGCGGCGTAGCGGTGAGCAGCGCTGCCGCCTCGCAGCAAGATGTTACCTGGGTTCGATACCCGGCTCAGCGGTTAGCGCGCTGGCCTACAGACCTGGCGACCCGAGTTCGAATCCCGCTGACGACCAACACAAGTGACGATTTTCTGAACCGGTCCTGGGCCTCCGCTAGGTCGACTCAACCTCAAGTGAGTAGCTATTGCAATGTATAAATATTGCCACTGGCGAGATATAGGTGGCCAGGCGTGGTGTACCTCCTCGAGTACCGTCTCGACCGTCATAGATTCTCGCTAACGGCACTTGCCCTTACAGTCTGTTAAGGCTATGCGGGGGATCTTTGTATTTGTGGATTCACTGCGTACTGCAGCGGTCCACAGTTTGGGTCGCATGGCCACAACCGCACTGCCGCGGCTTGCGCGTAATTCTCTATTCTTGTTGATGTTCCGGTTGATGCCTCCAGCCACGTCTTGGAGGAGGAGGAACGTGAAATCCACGGAGACACAGACTCCCATACGCGCGTACACCCGGCTCGAAAGAACCGTCTACACACGTGTGCACACAAGCAGCGACATGACACCTACCCCTCGGTCTAATCAGGGCCATGCGGGTGAATTATATACATAATGTGCGTATATTCAACATCGAACGAGGGCAAGCAGGGTCCTGTGTAACAATTACACGCAGGCGCTCAGTGAAGGGCGGGCGGGTCGCGTGCGTGCAGATATCTGACACGCGGAGCCTCTGTCTACGGGAGCAGCGGTCCGCCGCCTCTCAAACGGCGAGCTCACTTTCACACAATATACACCCTGCGCAAGATCAGCCGTGGGATATTCCGCTATGCTCCAGTCACGTTGCGGCGCGCATTACACTCGCATATGATCAGCGCTCGCTGCACACTATCCGCGAGCGCTTGCCGTACAGTGAGTGCTGCACACTATCCGAGAGTGCTGCGCCCCAGCTGTGACCGCTGCGCGCTCTCCGTTGAGCGCATGCTGCACTGTCTGAGAGTGATGCACACCGTTTAGTGCTGCACACCATCCGTGGGTGCGGCACACGATATCCAGCGCCGTGCATTTGTGACCACGGGTTTAAATACAACAACCACCACCTCCATCTCTATATCAGTCGGTTCTCATTGAAGCTGAAATGACCGTTGGGCTTTGCAGCTCTTTTTGACAGTTGTCTAGTGGGCAGGACTAAGCAGAGTTAGATGTGTATTATTCAAACCGTTCAGATCGACTGTTCAAGACCTCCCCCCCAACCCATACATCTTCACTAACTCACCATGACCATTGTGGTGAAGTATGGTCAAATGGTCATGACTGATGTGACGAGGGCAGAGCGACATTTAGCCAGTGGTTGATGAACCGTCTATACCTTGATGTATAAACAATCATTTCAATTCAACCGTCCTTGTGCGTTTATGTCGGTATTCGCGGCTCGTTCTACGAGAATTGTTCCCAAGAGCTGTTCTTTCTGAACAGCCGTGCCGAGCGTTTCCCCTCTTTGCTTCGCGACGTTTCGCGTCCAATGTCTGAACCTGACGAACGCCTCTGGGGAAAACGCTCCACGCAGAGAGGCAGCAACCCGTGCCGCGAATCGAACCCGGGTCCTTCTCACCGCGGTGCGGCAGCGCCGCTCAGCCAACACAGTCACCCCTGTCAATACCTGCACGCACGTGTGATCGTAATGCGCGCTCTTGGCTGCCGGCTGAGTCGCCCTTGAAAAAGAGCTTTACAGCTCAATGGGCTCTACTCGGATAATAAACCTGCGAGTCTCCTAAATTCAACAGAGCAATTAATTAGAGACCACACGAGCATCTGTCCATTAGGCAATGAGTGCTTTAAAAAAAAAAATCAGTAATCTTCAGCGGAGCCGTATTGAACTGATCACCGCAAGGGCGGCTCTTCAGAGATAGTTCCCAAACATCGGGCCGTGAAAACCGATATCACAACACTGGACTCGGACACTAAAACAGCTTATAGAGATTAGCTGCTTAGGAACCATCAGTGCTCCTTAGGATGCCTCCGACGTGGCAGGTGAAACGTCTACAGATCCTGGGACCGAATCTGCTGGGTTGTCCATATGTCCTGTGATTCCCATTGAATTGACACCTGACATTTTTCTTCTTTTGCGCACTTAATTTATGTTTTAAGTAAATCTCTGCTTATTTATTTCACATTAATAATGTTTATATGTGATTGGTATATTGCTAACGTCACATTCGGCTTAAAATTCGAGCTGTGCAGAATTAAAATCTCTTGACTCTAAAGCGAAGGACATTCCCACTGCTCGTGGCTGTGAGAGCGATGTCTCTTGCTGTGGAAGCGTCATCTGTCTAAAACGTCGGCCAAGGAGAGAGGAGGGACGCTCGCCGCGGCAATCCCGAAAGAGCAGCTTCTGAGCGCAATTCAGTGCCCCCGCTTAATCCTGTACAGGGTCGTGGGGAACAGCAGACTCTGCGGGCAGACATAGGTGGCAAGGCGGGGCTATACCTAGGATGTGACGCTAGTACATCGCAGGGCACTTTTGTGGCGCAATGTACTCAGCAGGCCAATTAACCTAGGCATCAGCGTGTCTTTGGAGGGTGGGATGAAACCCGAGTACCCGGCGACAACCCACACGGACACGGGGTGAGAGAACCCGCAAACTCCACACAGAAAGGCACCCGAGCCGGGAATCGGACCCGGGTGCTTCTTGCTGTGAGGCGGCAGCGCTGCTCACTGCTCCCACCACTGCTCCGCTGCGGAGCGCAACTCTTGCATTCAAATTCCATCCTCGGTCCTAACGGAAACGTCGAGTGGCGGGGGGGTTGACGAAAACAAAGGGGAACCTCGAAGGGCAGCAGCAATAGCTGGCGACAGCGCGCCCCGCTTGCTCATAGCGGCGTCAGCTGGGAGCGCGCCGACAGCGCCACGCCGCATTGCGCGCCCCACGCCCGGGACGAGCAAATGCGCCCAGCCCGCTCAGCGTTCGGGCCATGCGGCAGCGCCCCCCACCACCTCCTCCTTCCCTCCCCCCTTCCTCTCCCACCGCTCTCCCCA
>JAZEWT010000005.1:20738773-20749113 GCA_036362905.1 Mordacia mordax
ATCATTGTTATAATTTCTTGTCCATGCACACGCTGTCGGTGCGCGGCAGCCTGGCAAGTCAACGGGGAGCGCAGACGCAAGGGATCCCCTAGCGGAGTCAGGACGGTGATTAGCGAGGAGATAAACCGCTCGATAATAAACTGGAAACGTGACCCCGACGAGTCCGCTGTGCTTGACAGTCACGGACAACCATAGCTCTCAAACATCTACTCCCTCACCTCCTTGCGGGTCACTCCACCCCATGCGGTAGGAGGCTCTGTGATCAATGCGCAGCCCCGCAATTGCTTGCTAATGCCACTGTCACAGTGACGTTTCGTTAAACGAGGCAGGAACGAGCTGGGTGGCCGCCTACACGGGACATTTAATAGACACGGACACCGAACGGGCGGGAGTAACAGGGTACAGAACACCGATGCTCTTCATTTAAAAAAATGCAACTTTTTAATTTTGCGCTCCTGTAAACGAATTTATGTCATTGTTGATATTTTAAATAAATCTTCTGGCGTATGCCAATCCTAGAGAATAAAAAAAGTCTCAAAACACATAAGATCTTGGCGTTGCATTATTTCATTGCATTTGAAAAAAAAACTCGATTCTATTTTCATTTCTCCGAGTCCAAGGTGTTTGTGAGAAGAGTCTGACAATGACAGCTGTCTTGTTTGTCAGCGCAGAGCAACACCGAGTTCTCGGCTGGTTTGGTTGACGTTAGAGGTGGCTGTGGTGGCCTTCGCAGCTCCACCAACAGCACCGCGGCACGGCCCGCGACACCACGTGTACTTCACGTGACGAAGCGGTGACCACCGGGCCTCCCCCGCAGAGAAAAGGCCCTGTCCGACGCGCTTCGGTTTCCGCCTCGAACACCGGCTCCTGTCTCCAACACCGGTTCCCATCTGTAACAGCGGCTCCAATCTCTGACACTGTCTCCTGTCTCGAACACTGGCTCTTTTCTAACACTGGCTCCAATCTGACACTGTTTCCTAATTCTAACAACGGCTCTTGTCTCTAACACTAGCTCCCGTCTCTAACACCGACTCTTACCTCGAACACTGGCTCCTATTTCTAACACTGGATCCTATGTCGAACACTGGCTCCTATCTCTCACACTGGCTCCTATATCTAACACTGACTTCTATCTCGAACACTGGCTCCTATTTCTAACACCGGCTCCTATCTCCAACACTGGCTCTCATTTATGGCATTGGCTCCTATTACCACCTCTACCAGGGTGTCAATGCAGTGGTGCCACCGTTGTTAAGCGAGTCGCGTTCATTAAGGTACCCGAGGGCGGTGGGGTGACCAGCGACACGCCCGGTCGCTTATGCTGATGTGTACACCCCAGCAGGTATGCTTATGCCAGGTATACTTAGCGCGTTACCGTCGTTCTCTCTCTCTCCAAGCAGAAGCGGGTTGGAAATTCCACATTCCCATGCGGCAGACAACCTGTTAATGTGACTAGCATTGGTCAATTGCAGCGAAACGTCAGGTTTCCACCGGAGGTGAAAGTCAGCCGGCACGGCGGACCGTTAATAAAGTGGCCGCAGCGTTCAGTGCGGCGCAGATGGGAATGGGGGTCGCGATGCGACTGGACTGGGTTCCACTGCTGCTCGCGACTGTGACTCGAGTTTCAGTGAGTGGTCGGGATCGTAGGGCGGTGTGCTTACCGCTGCAGTCCTTTTAATTCTTACTGAGAAACAATCATTGTCAAGACTATACCGCGGATAGAACGCGAGTCCATCGCAGGGCCCTCGGGGAGATTTAGTCAGCGGTGACGTCATCCCAAGGGACACCGACTTTTGTTGCCGCTCTTGGGAGCGTCAGATATATGAGTACATCTGAGTGTATTTGAGGCATATTTAACCACTTTATTCTTGTTACTCTGGCTTTATTTATATTCCTTTTAATTTCCGTCATTCTCAATTGTTCTTGATCACTATAATTTACGCCTCAACTATTGGAGCCTTGTGCACTACACGGAGTGAAGCCTCGCTCTTGCCTCGCAGCAGTCACGGTCCTTCTCGCAGCAGCTGTAACAGCCGCCGTAGTACCACCAGTACCTGCATCTCACTCACCGCATAGCTCAGCTCCACGCTCACCCTCAACTTCCTCACCTCACTCTCTCTCACAACCCTGCTTATCGTCTCCCTACATTTTCACCCTCATCCGCCACACATCCTGGCTGGCAGATCTTGCCGCTGTTGAATCTCAACTGTTGAAAAGCACCAGATGAACGAGTTTTAAAAGTCACTCTGAATGCATTTGAAACGGCTTCAATAATTTACTTTGGTTTTATTCTATCCATTTAATGCTTTATTAGTCTTAATCATTAACTTTATGTCTCAACTCTTGGGACCTCCTCTTCTCACTGCCAGAGTGACCCCTTGCCTCTCCTCGCGGGAGCAGTGACTCGCAGCCTCCTAGCACAGGCAGCAGCCTCACTCACCGCGTGCTCACTATCTCACCGCGACGCTCCTCTCACCTTCCTCACCTCGCTCACCTCTCTCTCCCTCGCCACCCTCCTTATCTCGTCCTTATCTTCTCACTCTCATCCACCACGTTAAACATTTTCTCTCACTCGTATCTCCATATCGCATAACCATCAGCATTCTCCTCACTAATCCTCTCCTCACTGCCCATCAACCATCCACCACCCTCTCATCACTTCACCGCCTAACCACCCGTCCCCTTGCTCTTACACTAATAGCGCTGCTGCCTCACAGCGTGAGATTCCTGGGTTTGGCTCTCGGCTGGGGTGCCTAGCAGTGTGGAGTTGCATCGGTTTTTCGTGGGTTCTTCGGTTTCCTCCCATCGTCCAGGAATGCACTGCTCTCTGGGTTGATTGGCCTGCTGAGTAAATTGCCCCCAAGGAGGTGCCCGATGATGCACTGGCCTTGCATCCCGGGTGTGGCCCCGCCTTGTACCCTGTGTCTGCCGTGGTGAGCTCTGGCCCCTCGCTTGGCCCTGTGCAGGATTGAGTGGGCACCGATGCTGACCGACGTTACCTGACATTACCCCACTATCTCACTATTTAACTACTCACCTCTAATCTATTCACCACATCAGCACTTCAATCAACATCACCTACACACGCACGGCTCTCCTGAGCCTATTCCCCAAATCACTTCCCACTATCCCCAACTTTATTGCCATATTCCGTCAGCTGGTGATATCTCGCCACCCTCGCTGCAACCATCGGGATCCTCGATACAAAAGGCTCATTAACCGACCCTTTACCAATGCCCCTAACCTTAGCCCTGTATTATGCACTACATATTGGCTGCCGAGGAATCAACTAATTAGGCCTTTGGCATATCGGGGTTGCTTGCAGACAATAATGCTGGTGAGTGCCCCTCCAGCACACACTTGTCTGTAAATTAAACCCACTTTGCCCTGCTCAATTTGTGCTCTCTGACTGCAGAGAAAGTCCCACTCATTGTTGAGCTGATCTGCCTCACAGAGACTTGGCACCATCAAGATGATTTTCTTACATTAAAATCAGGCTCAACACGGGACTTTGCATTCAATCAGAAGGCTCGTTTTCATGGCCGCTGTGATGGCCTTGCGGTTCTCCGCTGTGTTACTACTGACATCCGTCTAACTTTGTTGCCGACCGTCCATTCAGTCGGGCATATGTCTTTAGTTTGCAGGTCGGCTCAGCCTGTGGTGCTGCTCTACCGCCTACCTGGAGACTCCACTTCTTTTGTCAATGAACTGTCTGAGCTGCTTTCTAAGCTGTGCTGCAGTTCTCAGAGGACCCTGATGCTTGGCAATTCAACATTGATGTTGACTCCCCATTTGGCTTCATTCATCACGTGACATCTGCCACTCACAGATGTGGCCATACTCTGGACTTGGTTTGCTCAAGGGGCATTTCTGTAACCAACCTGTCTGCCACTGATCCTGGTCTGTCTGATCACTCTGCAATGTGGGTTGAGCTTCAGGTACTGCCACCCATTTCCATTACTAAACACAAAATCGAATTCCGATATCTTAACGTCATCACTCTATACTTATTCACAGCTGCAATCAACAGTTCATCACTCTCTGCCTCGGCTCACTCTGCCTCTGATGCGACAGCAGAAACTACAAACAACAACGAGCTATCAAGCATACAAGATATTTTGCCCCCAATAAAACCATGCTATGTCTCAGGCGGAAAACCATCCCCCTGGTACATTGCTAAACTCCAAGACCTCAAGGTTGAATGCACGCACGGCCGAATGGACCTGGAGAAAATCTTTAAGGACCAGCTCAATCGCTACCACTTTCACAGCATCATAGCTGATACCTGAGTCAAGGCAAAGATCCTCTTCTCAACCATCCATCGGCTCCTTCATCCAATAAGTCACTCACTTCACCTCTTTTCATTCATAATACCAGGCGGATCAGTTGATTCAGTTTTTCTCAGAAAGAACTAAAGCCAACCGCATCTCCTACCCTGATCTTAAAACTCCTGGAATTTTCCGAGATAACGGAATCTGATGTCTCTTCATTAGTTACCAGATTTCTGGCTATAACCTGCTCCCTTGAACCCTTCTCATCCAAGCTCATCAGGGCAAATTTCAAATCCCTTGCCATCTTCGTCAGTAATCTCTTCAATACTTCACTTCACTCCGGCATCGTTCCCCCACTGTGCAATGCGTGCAGTAACCCTTCTGCTCAAATAACCTGGCCTTGATTGCAACATCCCTAATAATTTTCACCCCAGCTCAAATTTACCATTCCTCTCTAAGGTCATTGAGCATGCAGAAGCCATGCAATTCCAAAAACACGTCCTCAACAATGTCCTCCTCGATCCCTTCCAATCTGGTTTCATATTCAGCCATAGTACTGAAAATGCTCTGGTCAAAGTAGATAATGACCTACTCGTCGTTGCTGATGAAGGCTTGCCAAGTATTCTTGTTCTCCTGAACTCGAGCGCAGCATTTGATACTGTTCACAACCCTATCGTACTGGAGCGATTGGAGGGCACAGGAGTCTATGGCTGTGCCCTGCACTGGCTGAGCTGCTATGTCTCCGACCGGAAGCAGTTCATCAGTCTTGGAGGACGTAGCTCAGAGATCCATCCCGTTTTGTTTGGAGTTCCTCAGGGTTCAGGTCTCGGCCCATTCCTCTTCAGCATCTACATAAAACCTCAAGGCCATATCCTGCGCAGCCTCAATCTCAGCTACGATTGGTGTACTGATGACATCCAAATCTATATCCACGCAAAGCCATCCATCAATGCGTCTTTACATGTCATCCTCACTGTCAACTATGAAGGCCTGGCTCAATTCCAATTTCCTAAAATGAAATGGTAACAAAACAGAAGTTTTTCTTGTCGGAACCCGCATCAATTGTCCAAGGCTGAACCTATCCAATTGATGTTTGACGACCAGACCATCGAAGTTGCTAAGGCAGTCCTGGAGTCTAGGAGTGACTCTTGATTCTTCACTCACCTTCGAGACACACATCAACAAAGTGACAAAGATAGCCAATATCCATCTAAGAAATAGAGCCAGATTGCACAACATCCTGTCACCCTCCGATGCTGAGAAGCTAATACACATCTTCATCCTTCACAAATCGATTATGGCAATACACTAATCGTCTCTAAAGTGTGCAGAATGTGGCTGCACACCCATCCACGATCACATATCCTCAGTGCTGGTGCCTCTCCACTGGCTACGGGTTAAATATAGGATTTAATTCAAGATCCTCCTCACCCACAAGGTGCTCACTGGCGCTGCTCTGACATACAACCGTGAACTACTTCAGGATCCCTTTACAACACAACTTCGATCCTCCAATACGGGCTTGCTGAATGTGCCCAGGTCGCACCTCCGTTCGATGGGTGACAGAGCCTTCTCGCGCGTTGCTCCCAGACTCTGGAACGCACTTCCATTGGAGATTCGATCAGCTGATTCCCTGATCATCTTCAAATCCCGTCTCAAGTCACGCTTGTTCCGTAAGGCATTGAAGTCCTCTGGTTAGGACTGTTAATGCTGCTGTTGTTTGGATGATGGCTCGCTACCGATCTGCGCCTCCTCATGAACACGTATTCATTCTTTCATTTATTTTAACAATTGTTTTAATCTATTATTTTACGTCCTTTATTGATTTATAGCCATTCCTTTTAATTGATCTTATGCTGTTGTTGTTGTTGACATACCGTTCTCTCCACAGCTCAGATGTGTAAGCAATAAAAGATGTTGTTAATATGACGTTCGGATGTTGTTGTTCTTCTTGACATTCCGTTTTCGCCACAGCTCTGTGCAGCGCTTTGTGACCCTCGGGTGAAAAGCGCTCTGCAGGTGCAAATATTATTATTAATTAAACTAGGCAGCAGCAGCGTGCTTTTGAACCGTGGGATTAAACGGGAGTGACCGGCAAAACCCCACGCGGACACGGCGAGAGAATACGCCAAATCCACAAAGACAGGTGGCACCGGAACCCAGTGACCCTCTTGCTGTGAAGCGGCACCGCGCCACCGTGCCCACGCCAGAGACGCGAACAGGTGGTCTGAAGTGCCTCGACACGGGCCCCGCATCAGCTCCCCGCTCGTCGGCGCTATCCGATAATAACGCGGACAGAAGCGCGCTTGGCGGGACGGCGTGCGGAGCAGCCCTTGCAGTGACAGATGCGATTAACGCACTAAGATTAGACGCGCGAGTGTTTCCAGGTCGAAAAGCACTCATCTCCCCCCCCCCTCACCCTGGCACCCAATTTGCGCGGCTTCCAAACGGCGGGCAATTAGCGTGATTTGCGCGCGGCTGATTCGAATCGCTACCGGAGACTCGTGTTGTGGAGCAGCGCGGGCCGTGCGTGGACGGCGCGGTTCGTCCGCTACCCAGCTCCCTCCCCCACCCCGACTTGCCCGGCTCACCCACCCCAGCCCTGCCGTGGTGAGTCAAATTGCAGCCTTCTCCCTCGCCGCTCCTAACTCTCCCAATTATACGGCCTCGCCAAATGTCAACACGGCCTGACAACGGTCACGATCCCCGGCAATTAGCTCCATCGCATCCCGAGCCCCCAGCGCGCCTCTCGTTCGGGTGACGAGCCCGTGACGTCTCGCGATGTGACGGTCACACGTCAGTCTCGGTAGCCCCCACCCTCTCCGCTCCCCCTCCCGCCCCGCGACCCCCACGTCACCCAGTTTAAATTAGGCCAGGTTGAGAGCTGGGGTGGACGCGGGTGGTGGTGCGCTTCGAACCCGGCGACCCGAGCTCACGGCCAACACCAGTGACGATTGTGATAGCTGAACCGGTGTCGGCTCTCGCTCAGGTCAACTCAACCTGAAATGAATATGTGATGCGGTTTGTAAACATCGCCACAAAGGAAACAAAGGCGGTCGGTCGTATTGCAGGCGACCCACTCCATCATGCACGGTGCTGGCCTTTATAGGTGCCCTCCAACAGCCCTTGACCTGACAGTCTGTTGAGGCTGCACGGGGGATCTTTGGCTTTATCTCTGGGTAGTAGGGGCTAAATCTAGACCACAACAACTCACGTCGTTTCTCACTTACAAATTAAAGCCCTTTGTTTCCATGTAGATCCAGACGCGCAGAATTGTTGAACACTGGTTAACCGGTTCGCACAACTGCTTCCAGACGGTTACGGATAAAGAACAGGACGTGTAGATCATTTTACCGACCCGAGTGACTGTTATGTGGAGTTGCTAACAACTTGGGGCGGAACGAGGATTTGAAAATGATACGCGTTGCACTCTGGGAGGGAGATGCGGACGGTTTCTGGGTGCAGCTCATCTCGTCTCATTGTCAGAAACCGCTTAATCCTGTACAGGGTCGCGGTGAGCCGGAGCCTATCCCGGCACACACAGGGCGCAAGGCAGGGATATACCCACGATGGTCTGCAAGCCAATTAACCTATGCGGTAGCATATTTTTTGGACTGTGGAAGGAAACAGGAGTGCCCGGCGAAAACCCACGCGGACACGGGGAGAACATGCAAACTCAACACAGAAAGGTACCCGAGCCGAGATTCGAACCCGGGCCCTTCTTGCTGTGAGGCTACCTTGTCGAGGACTAAGCGGTTTCTGGCAATGAGAGATGAGATGAATTGCGTTTATAGAGCGCTGTTCACCCGAGAGTGGCAAAGCGCCTCGGCCGCCTTTCTGTACACAGTTTGTGGGTCTGAATCCAGCTCAGCAGCGAGTCTGACTGCGATTCCCTTTACGCGGCCAGTCTCGACCTCAGCGTGCACCTAGCCTGGCACGAACGCCCGAGTGTGCTGTGTGTGTGGCGTGCTAATGAGGAGCGCTAACCCAGCGGTTCGCGCGCTGGGCTACGAACCCGGCGACCCGAGTTCGAGTCCCGCTCACGGCCAACACCAGTGACGATTTTGTGAAAGGGGGCCTGGACCTCCCCTAGGTCGACTCGGCCTCAAATGAGTGCCGAGTGCAGTGTGAAAATATTGCCACCAGGGAGACAAAGGCGGCCGAGCATCATCAGGAGCTCGCTCACGGCACTTGACCCTAGTCCGTCGAGGCTACACGGGTGATCTTTGTCTGTTGCGGCGCTCTAATGATGATGGCGGGTGCCGAGTTGTTGTCGCCCGCGTGTTGTTGGAGCCATGGCGCTGTCGATATTTATTGTAATTGCGCTGGGCAAACCACTGGCCGCGTCCGCAAATTCGAGCAGCCGTCCCTGGACCGCACCGCTCAAGAGAGATCCCAAGCATTGACACCACCGTAGGGACAAAGACAAAGATCCCCCGTATAGCCTCCAACAGGCTGTCGGGGCGAGTGCTGTTGAACGAGCGGCGCCTATGAAGGCCGGCACGGCACACACTGGGTGGGTGACCAGCTGCACCACGCGCGCGGTTGATGTGGCTCCATAACGCTGATGATCACGCACACACACACCGCACCGGGTATTCAGTTAAGGCTGAGTCGATCTAGGGGAGGTCGAGGATCGGGGCACATATTCTCCGCTGCTGTTGGCCGCGAGTGGGAAAGAAAGTCGGGTAGCAGGGTTCATAGAATGGCGCGCTAACCATTGCGCCACCGCTCCCCACAGGTCATGCCGTCACTTAAACACGTGGAGAGAAATATGCTCACGACACCTACATCACTCACCCAAACCTCAACACTCACCCACACGCCTATCACTCACTCACTAGCACCCCCATCACTCACCCACACCTCAACACTCACCCACATACCCATCACTCACACCCCCTTCACTCACCCACACCTCAACACTCACCCGCATACCCATCACTCACACCCCCTTCACTCACCCACACCTCAACACTCACCCACATACCCATCACTCACACCCCCTTCACTCACCCAGACACCAACACTCACCCACGCCTCCATCACTCACTCGCTCATCCAGACCTCAACACTCACCCACACCCCTTCACTCACCTCCACCCGTATCAATCACCCACACGCTTATTACTCGCTCACACCTCAGCACTCTCACTCGCCCCCATCACTCACTCACCCACACCCCCATCACTCCCTTTTCCTCTCCCACCCACAACCGCATCATTTACCCCCTGTGTCACCAACACCCTATTATTCGCCCACACTCCAATTACTCCTACACCCGCATCACTCACGCACACTCCACTCACAGCCCCATCACTTACAAAAATAAAGATCCCCGGCTGGACTTCACAGACTGTAGGGTCAAGTGCCGATAGCGAGGAGCCGTGAAGGTCGACACGGCACACGAGGACATGGGTGGCCCGCACGACGCCCGCCCGCCTTTGCCTCTCTAGTGGCAATGTTTACACACTGCACCAAATACTTATTTCAAGCTGAGTCGACCTAAGGGAGACCCAGGACCGGTTTAAGAAAATCGTCACTGGTGTTGGGCGTGAGTGGGATGCGAACTCAGACAGCCAGGTCCGTGGCCCAGCGGGCTAACCGCTGAGCCCCCCCGCCATCACTCGCATCCACCCCCATCATTCCACCCACAGCCCATCATTCATCTCCATCACCCATCACTTACAAAAGTCAACGCTTCCAGTGTAGCCTCAGCGGGCTGTAGAGTCAGTTGCTGTTAGCGAGTATCGCACATAGGGGCCGGCACGGCACACGAGCGGCTGGGTGGCCAGCACCACACACGGCCGTCTTTGTCTCCCGAGTGGCGATGGTTACACAACGCACCCATAACTTATAACCGTACATGTCACACAAAGCCACATCACTAATAACACGCAGGGTTCTCTACCATAACTTATAACCGTACATGTCACACTCAGCCACATCACTGACACGCAGGGTTCTCTACCATAACTTATAACCGTACATGTCACACTCAGCCTCATCACTAATAACACGCAGGGTTCTCAACCATAACTTATAACCGTACATGTCACACTCAGCCAC
>JAZEWT010000005.1:20775625-20786529 GCA_036362905.1 Mordacia mordax
CTCTCCCTTACCTCTCACTGAGTGCTCTCTTAACTCTCCCTTACCTCTCTCTTACCTCTCTCTTACCTCTCTCTTTCCGCTCTCTTACCCCTCACCTCTCTCTGACCTCTCCCTTACCGCTCTCTTAACTCTCCCTTACCACTCTCTAACCTCTCTGTGATCTCTCTCTTACCTCTCTCTGACATCTCTCTTACCTCTCCCTTACCACTCTCTTAACTCTCTCTTATCTCTCTCTTACCTCTCACCTCTTACCGCTCCCTTACCTCTCTCTTACCTCTCTTTTACTGCTTTCTTACTCCTCTCTTACCTCTCTCTTACCTTTCTTACCTTTCCCTTACCTCTCTCTTACCGCTCTCTTACCGCTCTCTTACTACTCTCTTGCATCTCTCTTACCCCTCTCTTACCTCTTTCTTACCTCTTTCTTACCTGTCTCTTAAATCTATCTTACCTCTCTCTTACCAGTCTCTTATCTCTCTCTTATCTCTCTTACCTCTCTTATCTCTCTGTTTCCTCTCTCTGCCCATTCCACTTAACTCTCCTCTATTTCCCGTTTTTGTCTCTCCACACGCTCTCCCACCTCTCCCTTCTCATCTCTCTCCGTCTCTCCACACGCTCTCCCACCTCTCCCCTCTCATCTCACTCTCCCACCTCTCCGCACGCTCTCCCACCTCTCGTCTCACTCTCCCACCTCTCATCTCACTCTCCCACCTCTCATCTCACTCTCCCACCTCTCATCTCATTCTCCGTCTCTCCGCACGCTCTCCCACCTCTCATCTCACTCTCCCACCTCTCATCTCACTCTCCCACCTCTCCGCATGCTCTCCCACCTCTCATCTCACTCTCCCACCTCTCCGCACTCTCTCCACCACCTTCCCCCCTCCCCCAATCCCACTCCGCGCCCCTGCAGGAATTTCAAAAGATTCTCTCGAAGGCGAGGCGTGTGGTGGTGATCGGCAACGGAGGGATTGCGCTCGAGCTTGTGTGAGTGGCCGTGTGGACGGCGGCACGGACTCGGCGCCGTGTGGACGGCACTGACTCGGCGCCGTGTGGACGGCACTGACTCGGCGCCGTGTGGACGGCACTGACTCGGCGCCGTGTGGACGGCACTGACTCGACGCTGTGTGGACGGCCCTGACTCGACGCTGTGTGGACGTGGGCCCCGACTCAACGCCGTGTGGACGTGGGCGGTCCTGACTCGACGCGGTGTGGACGGCAGCCTGGACTCGGCACCACGTGGACGGCCCTGACTCGACGCGGTGTGGACGGCACTGACTCGACGCGGTGTGGACGGCCCTGACTTGACGCCGTGTGTACGGCCCTGATTTGACGCCACGTGGGCGGCCCTGAATCGACGCGGTGTGGACGTGGACGTGGACGGCCCTGACTCGGCGCCGTGTGGACGGCCCTGACTCGGCGCCACGCTCGCTGAGCGTGTGATCGGCGCGGCGGACGCGTCGGCTGCGCGCTCGTCGTTTTTGATTCCTCAAGAAAATAATCGTTGAGTCCGGCGTTTGATCTTGGCGCTTGGCAGCGCGCAAATGTGCCGAGCTCGACCACCGCCTAGGATCGAGCGCCTCAATTGGGATTCTGGCGCCGCTGCCTCGCAGCGAGAAGGTCCCGGGTTCGGATCCCGGCTCGGGTGCCTTTCCGTGCGGAGCTTGTGTGTTATTCCGTCCCCGTGTCCGCGCGGGTTTTTATTTTTTGCAGGGTACTCCGTTTTCCTCCCACCGTCCAAAGACGACACGCTGCCGCCTGGTTAATTGGCCTGCAGAGTAAATTGCCCAAAGAAAGTGCCCTGCGATGTATTGGCGTCACATCCTGGATATAGTCTGCTTTGTGCCCTGTATCTGCTGGCATAGGCTCCAGCTTTCCACGACCCTGTGCAGGCTTAAGCAGCTACTGATACTGAACTTAACATTAGCCTCTTGAGCAAGACTAATGCGCCAGATCACTTGCAAATGAGACGGGTTCGAATCTTGGCTCGGGTGCCTTTCTGTGTGGAGTTCGCATATTCTCCCTGTGTCGGTGCGGTTTTTAGCCCGATACTCTGATTTCCTCCCACAGTCCAAAGACACGCTGCTGACTAGGTTAAATGGCCCGCTGACTGAATTGTCTCCGGTGTCCTGCAGTGGACTGGCGTCCCATCGGGGGTATAGCTCCCTCGCCTCGCTCCCTGTGTCTGCTGGAGATAGGCTACCCTCATCCGCCACGGCCCCGTACGGGATTAAGCGGGGGGGGAGGGGGGGTGGAATCGATAACGAACGAATCGAGCGGGATACTCTCCCGACTGCGCGACCCCGTGTGTGACCTCACGCCTCGCCCGCCGCAGCCACGGCTTGCGGGGCTGCGACGTCGTCTGGGCCATCAAGGACCGCGCCATCGGGACCTCGTTCTTCGACGCGGGCGCCGCCGCCTTCTTCCTGCCGCGGCTGGCGAAGGGGGCGCGCGCCGCCGACGGGCAGGAGCCCGCCGCGGGGCCCTGCAAGCGCCAGCGCTACGCCGCTGGGCGAGACCCCCACGGTTCGGAACGGGCCGCACGACCACCGCCCCCTCCACCCCCCCCGCTCACCCGCCGCTGGCCGCACCGTGGTCGCACGGCACGGACTGCTTGCGCGCGCTCTGCACCGGCTGCCAGTACCGCGGCGACTCGTTTGCAAAACCACGCGGACTCTGCCACACTGCGGCCTCTGTCGATTAAGCCTTCCGAGTAAATTACCCCAGAAAGGTGTGCCTCGCGATGTACTGGCGTCACATTGTGGGTATAGCCCCACCTTGCGCCCTCTATCTGCCGAGATGCACAATGCCCCGTGTAGGTGATGAGGCTGATCCGACCGTAGCCAGGACCTTGGCGTTCCGCCAGTTTATTCATTTTGGACAATCTACGCATGTCCATCCGCATCTTTTATTGGCTCGGCAATAGTAAAATAAAAAACCTGTTGTTCGCAACAGTAACGACAGTGGTGCGCGCGTGGTTCTTTGTGTTTATTTGACCCCGCAGGCAGCGCTCAGGCAGAACGGAGGACAGCCCTCGGCAGTGCCTTAGGACCCGACTGGCACGAGGGCCTCAGCCTGGAAGGGGCTCGGGAGGTAAGCGCGCGAGCACCGTGGGCGATCCGTCGGACCCAGCGGAGGCGGCTTGATGTTGCTGAGGAGGAGCTGGAGCTGAGTGGCTCTGATCCCGGCTGGTAGCAGCGTTGTCAGGCTTGCTCTGTGGAGTTGCGCGTGTGGAGGAGTCTGCCGTGCAGCTCACTGCCTGTGTGTGTCTGTGCGTGTGCGCGCGCGCGCGTCAGGAGCAGTGGTTCAGCGGTTCGCACGCTGGGCCACACGCCTGGCCGCCCGAGTTCGATTCCCGTTCACGGCCAACACCCAGTGACGATTTTTTGGAATTTTTCCTGGGCCTCTGCTAGGTCGACTCAGCCTCCAGTGAGGACCCGGTGCGGTCTGTAAACACATCACCACTGGGGAGACAAAGGCGGCTGGACGTGGGGCTGGCCAACTCACGAACGGCACCTGACCGTACAGTTTGTTGAGGCTACGCGGGGCATCTTTGTCTCTGCCAGGGTCCATGCCAGGTGCACGTACAGTACGAGTGCGAGGTGGAGAGGATCCTGTCTCCAGAGGAGGTCGTCGCGTGCTCCGAGACGCCTCTGCCCTTCCCTGGATGTGACGCGGCAGCATCCGGTGACATCATCTCGCCTCTCACCCCCCCCCCATCACACTGTCCTCCACGTACCCTCCGCTAGCGCCCACCTCAACGCACCCGACTACGTCTCTCCAAAGCTCCCTGCTGCCTCGCCCCTCTCATCTCGCTTTACTCTCCTACACTCTGTCCCCTCTCATCTCGCTCTACTCTCCTGCACACTCTCTCTCCCCTCTCCCTTCTCATCTCACTCTACTCTCCTGCACACTCTCCTCCCCCCTCTCATCTCGCTCTACTCTCCTGCACACTCTCTCTCCCCTCTCATCTCGCTCTACTCTCCTACACATTCTCTCTCCCCTCTCCCTTCTCATCTCACTCTACTCTCCTGCACACTCTCTCCCCTCTCCCTCCCCTCTCCCTTCTCATCTCGCTCTACTCCCCTTACACACAGTCTCCGACCTCTCCCTTCCCATCTCGCGCTGCTCTCCTGCACTCTCTCTCCCCTCTCATCTCGCTCCACATCTCTTAACACGCAAGCACCCGTGTCGGATTGGTGACGCTGCGTGCGTGTGTGGCGCTTGTATGTTCCCCTCCCGTCTTGAATGGATTTCCTCCCGGTTCTGCCGATTCACCGCCGTGCCTCAAACCGCGCGCAAGGCAACGCGTTGTCACAAACTCGCCAAACGCCGAAATAAATGTTGCGGCCTCCGCGGGTGCCGCTCGCCGATAGCGCTCGCCGCGACGGTGCAGTTAGGCCGCGCGGGTGACCGCTGTCCGTGTGGCGGCGCCGGGCGCAGGCCGATGGCCCGTGTACGCCAGGCTCACCAACGGGCACACCTTTGGCTGCGACGTCATCGTCAGCGCAACGGGCGTCGTGCCCAACGTGGCCGCCGTCGTCGCTCACAACGAGGTGAGGCCTGCCGCCTTCCCCTCCCCCCCTTTACCCGCGGGTCACAAAGCGCTGCACGGAGCTGTGGAGGGAACGGCGCGTCCGCAAGAACAACGGCATGCGAACGGCAAATCAACGACAATCACAAGTTTTTGTTAACGTCAACGTGATCTCCGTGGTTTCGATGTCGGCGTGGTTGCGCCGCGTCGCTCGCCGACCGGCGATCGTTTCAACGGCGTGAGGCCGTCGCTGGCGATGGCGTCACCGCTTGGTCCGTGACGACGGCGCGCGCGCGGCGTGCAGGGGCTGGCGCTGGCCGAGGACGGGGGGCTTCGTGTGGACGAGCAGATGCGCACGTCCTTGCCGTGCGTCTACGCCGCCGGGGACGCTTGCTCCGTGCGCTGGGAGCCCCGCCCTCACTGGTTCCAGGTTCGACTCCGCATAGGCAAAGGTCCCCCGCGTAGCCTCCGGTGCGCGGTCGGGGCAAGTGCCGCTAGCGCGCGCGGAGTGGGGCGGGTGGACAGCAGCGTGGACCGGCCGGCTGCCCTCGTCTCCCCTGTGCGAGTGTTTCACACACCTCGCCAGGAATCTCTATAAGGTTCGAGTTGATCTACGGGAGGCCTAGGACCGGTTCGAATTTACGTTACCGATGGTGGACATGAGCGGGAGTCGAACTCGGCTGGCCAGGCTAACCGCCTGACTCCTGCGTTCCGGCTCGGATTGTTTATCCTGAGAGGCAGTTTGTAGGTATGACGCGCATTATTAAACAAACATTTTTTAAAAACTAGCTTGTCACATTGGGCCCGGTGACAACTTGATTTTGGAAGCGGCGTGGTGGCGCAGTCAGCAACGCTACTGCCTCACAATGAGAAAGGCCCGGGTTCGATTCTGGGCTCGGGTGCCTTTCTGTGTGGAGTTTGAAGTGTTCTCTCCCCATGTCCGCGTGGGCTTTCGCAGGGTACTCCGATTTCCTCCCACCGTCCTAAGACACGCCGATTCCTGGGTTAATTGGCCCCAAAAAGTGTGCCCTACGGTGTACTGGCGTCATATCCTGGGTATAGCCCCGCTTTGCGACCTCTGTCTGCCGGGATATGCTCCAGCTCCCGCGACCCTACACAGGATTAAGCGTGTGTCGATAATAACGATGCCAATTTTTCGGGCTGTTCTGCAGGGCACATAGCTGTAAACTGATGTCATACCTACACGATCGATCCCTGGCTCAGAGCACCGAACCTCGAATCGAGTCTTACTCTTACAAGTTGTTCTTTTGGGATTGGCGTTCCTCCTCTCCTTCACGAGGCGTTGCCCCCCACCTTGGGAGGTGACGCCTCGGGCAGCGGATGCCTCCACGCTCAGGCTCCGACGCCTCCCAACGTGGGGAGGTTGCGCCGTCGCGGAGCAGAGGTGGAGGGGGGGGAGCGCCTGGCGCGGCCCTCGGGAGCGGCGCTCGCACGCGGAGCCGTGGAGACCCACCTTGATGCGACGGTGAGCCGGTGTCGTTGTCGCCGTCGCCGCCGCAGATGAGGCTGTGGACCCAGGCGCGCCAGATGGGCGTGCACGCGGCGCGCGCCATGGCGGCGAACGCGGGGGGCCGCCGCGCCGAGCTCGACCTCTGCTTTGACCTCTTCACCCACGTCACCAGCTTCTTCGGCTACAAGGTGAGGAGCGGGTGGAGCGATGTCGGTCCCAGCTACGGGAGCCGACTCCTCCTCGGGGCTGCCTAATCTTCCCGACTAATATTGTTAATTATCATTCTCATCCGACCCGTCTCCATTCAGGGCTCCCCACCCCCCTTACCTCCTCCCCAATCTCTCCCTCCACGGCCGCTGTAGTAATAATGACCGGGAGCGCTCAACGGAGAGCCCGCTACGAGCAAGGCGCCGCAGCGGTGCGCCGCCGCGGTGCGCCGCGCGCGGGCGCCTCGCGGTCGGCGATATCTGCGGCGACCGCGCGCTCTCCCATCACGGCTCCCGTCTCGTCTGACCCCGTCGCAGGTCATTCTGCTGGGACGCTTCAACGGGCAGGGTCTGGCCACAGCCGCCGCCAGCGGCGGCGACACCGGGAGCGGCGGCGACGAGGACGGTTCCGGCTGCGGCGCGAGCGGGGCTCGCGCCGCCGACGGCGGCGTCGGCAGAGGCCAGGAACTGCTGGTGCGCAGCAGCGGCTCGCTGGAGTACGTCAAGGTGGTGCTGCTGGATGGGCGCATGGCGGGCGCCGTGCTGGTGGGGGACACGGACCTGGAGGAGACGTTCCACAACCTCATCCTCAACGGAACCGACCTCACGCCCTACGGAGAGGACCTCCTTCACCCGGACGTCGACATCGAGGACTACTTCGACTGAGCGTCGCGGGCAGTGGCCGGCAGGCGGGGAGCGGCGGCGGCGGCCGTTCCATGCGACACGCTTCACGCACGCGCGCGCGCGCGCGCTTAAACGCATTCCCTACCAAAGTGTTGAGATGAAACAAAACAAAGGCTGCAGGTGAGTGAATCGAGGAGATGTGCCTTGGAGCGGTTTTACGAGGTTCCTGGGTGTTTAGTGCGCGGAGCGTGGGGTTGATGGTGGCGTTGCTTAACCAGGAATTGTTTCTCTTTTATGATTTTTGTGACCACGGCCACCCTTGCAAATGAGAACTCGTCCCGGCACCTTGAGCTCTGCCCTGGTTCAAGCAAACTTAATCCCGTGTGTTGATGAAATGTTGTCATATCTCGACGCGTGAGAAGTGCTCTTTTGGGATAACCGCGTCGTGCGTTCCTCCTCTCTCCTTCGCGACGTCATCTGCCTGATTGACGCCCCTGACGTGCGAGGCGGAACATCGCAAAGGAGAAGAGAGGAATGCTTGACGCAGCTGTCCTGAAATAGCAGCTCTTGAGAGCAGTTCTCGAATTTAAGCTTCAAGATTAATAGCCAGCGCGTGCAATGAAATGCCCTCTGAGGGCTGTTTTTATTCGGGATGGCCGCGTCGAAGTTTCCTGATCTCTCCGAGGTCATCCACGATGCTTGGGAGCTATCGGAGAGAGAAGATTTTAGAGAGATCGAATGTGAAGTGACAAGCCGTGTTTCCAGAGAGACGGGGGGCAACGTCGCTGCGGTTGTAGACTTGTCCCGATAAATGTGAGTGATAGATCTCGAGCTAGGATCGAGGAACGCTACAGGGAGCCATTGCGGCCAAACGTGTGACAAGTGGCAGTAGATTTATACGATCGCTTGTTCAGTTACGGCCACCCGCTATTGAAGGACTGGCAATACGTTTGTACTTTCTCCCCAGGATTGTTGAATTCCGGACAGCGGCTGTCCGAAAGATTCCTCTTGTTTGGTTTGTTTCATTGTCACGTGATTTTGAAAGGAACGGAGTCCCATAGTTTATGTGGAGCGCCCGTGCCCAATAACCAGCATCTGTTTAACAAGCTGGACTCTGCTGATAACACCCAGCAGCTTAAAACTGATCCAGAAGGTTGCCTGCTAAAAAAAAACACTTGGTCTGAAAAGCCAGTTGTGCCGATTAATGACATTGTAAATGGTTAATGTGTATGTGGAGGCACATAGTTCAGATTTTATACTGCAGTGCTGTAATTCAGGGAAATGTACATAATGAATGTAGGGGCACTTTTATGCTCATATCACCCAGATGCTTTGCGGAGTTCAGTGTCTGCTGATTCCATTACGTATGGAATCAGCAGTGTCTGCTGATTCCATTACGTATGGAATCGGCAGTGTCTGCTGATTCCATTACGTTTGGAATCGGCAGTGTCTGCTGATTCCATTACGTATGGAATCGGCAGTGTCTGCTGATTCCATTACGTATGGAATCGGCAGTGTCTGCTGATTCCAACACCGCAAAAATGAGCTCACGATTATTTTAGTTCTTGACGATAGTCGATGGGCGGTATGGTGGTGCAGTGAGTAGCGCTGCTGTCTCACAGCAAGAAGGTTCCGGGTTCGAATCTCTCGGCTCGGGTGCCTTTCTGTGTGGAGTTTGCATGTTCTCTCCCCGTGTCCGCGTGGGTTTTCGCCGGGCACTCCGGTTTCCTCCCACAGTCCAAAAAAACCACGCTGCTGCATCGGTTAATTGGCTTGCAGACTAAATTTCCCGCCGTGCCCGGTGATGGACTGGCGTCCCATGGTGGGTATATCCCTGCCTTGCGCCCTGTGTCTGCCGGGACAGGCTCCGGCTCACCGCGACCCTGTACGGGACTAAGCGGTATCTGACAATGAGATGAGAGATGATTACGAATAAAACTCATCACTGTCACTTGCCAGTCTCGTCATTGGAGGGCGTTGTTCACCGTGCTGTCACTCAGCGTGTCACCAGCTGCTGCACGGCGCGATGGCGCACAGTGGGTAGCGCTGTTGCCTCACAGCAAGCAGCGCCCGGGTTGGATTCCCGCCTGAGTGGGTTTTCGCCGGGTATTCCGGTTTCCTACCCTCGTCCAATGACCCTCTGCTGCCTTCGTTAATTACCCTGCTGAGTAAATTGTCCCCAGTGCCCTGCGATGTACTGGGTGTAGCCTTGTACCCTCTGTATGCCAGGATAAGTTCCAGTCCCCCCGCTACCCTGTACAGGATTAAGTGGGTCTTGATAATGATAATGACGATACATTTGAAATATGCTTGATAATTTATTGAGATTTTAATAATACTTGCGTGACCAGTTTGGAGTTGGGGTAAATCGTGTGGCACGTAATTATGCGTCAGTTCAAGAAAATCGATTCCCGGGCTCATTCGCGTGGATTCTGTCCGCGCGTACGGCAGCGGCGTATTCCGAGTGCCCGTGTCGAGGAGGTTTGCTCGCCACACCGAGGGGGCTTCACGAGGTTGTTCGGGCCGTCTTGCGTTTCCTGCTCCCGTTTGCTGACTGAGCGGAGACTGCAGTGGGTTTGCGACGCGGTCCACAGCTTTGCTTGATGCACAGCCACAGCCGCACCGCTGCACCTCGTGGTCAAGGTAACGATAATAATATTTGCACTTCTGGAGCGCTTTTCACCCGAGGGTCACAGAGCGCTGCACAGAGCTGTGGAGAGAATGGCGTGTAGGCAACGGCATTCCAACGGCATGACAATAAAAAAAACAAGTTTTTTTGTTGCAAGGTGTCTCTGGGTTTCCGCGAATCTCCGGGTCTCTGTCTCCGTGAGTCCGTGGGTCATCTACGCGATCCAGAGTTTGGGTCACACGGCCACAGTCTCTCTGCTGTGGCTTCTTTTTCGATTTTCCATTTGCGAAGAGAGACTAATAATGATTGCACTTCTAGAGCTGGGAATCGAACCGGGGAACTTCTTGCTGTGGGGCTACACGTGGTTCTTCCTGTACTACCCCACCACGCATGCGCAGATGCTGCGGTACAGACACACCTGGCAAATGACATTACTCAATCGCTCCACATCACTGACCTAGGAAAGCTTCAACAGAGTCCTGTAACAATCCAGAGAAGTCTCGTGACAATCCAGAGAAGTCTCGTGACAATCCAGAGTCTAGTGACAATCCAGAGAAGTCTCGTGACAATCCAGAGAAGTCTCGTGACAATCCAGAGAAGTCTCGTGACAATCCAGAGAAGTCTCGTGACAATACAGATAAGTCTCGTGACAATCCAGAGAAGTCTCATGACAATCCAGAGAAGTCTCGTGACAATCCAGAGAAGTCTCGTGACAATCCAGAGTCTCGTGACAATACAGAGAAGTCTCGTGACAATGCAGAGAAGTCTCGTGACAATCCAGAGAAGTCTCGTGACAATCCAGAATCTAGTGACAATCCAGAGAAGTCTCGTGACAATCCAGAGAAGTCTCGTGACAATCCAGAGTCTCGTGACAATACAGAGAAGTCTCGTGACAATACAGAAGTCTCGTGACAATCCAGAGAAGTCTCGTGACAATCCAGAGTCTAGTGACAATACAGAGAAGTCTCGTGACAATCCAGAGAAGTCTCGTGACAATCCAGAGAAGTCTCGTGACAATCCAGAGTCGTGACAATACAGAGAAGTTTCGTGACAATCCACGACGCTCCCAACGAGTTTTCACAATCGGGTGACGATGATTGTCCCAGCGTGAAATCCCATTTCATACGTTTGTGGATTTTTGCGGTTTCTTGCCACAGTCTAAGAGTCGCGATGCCGTTCTGTCTGCTGCCCAGGTTAATTGGTCGGCTGACGAAATTGCCCCCGGCTCTGCCTGATGGATCGGAGTCCTCTCCTGAGTGTAGGCCTGCTTTCCTTGCAAACCTGTGTCTGCCGGGATAGGCTTTGTCCCCTCCTCTCCCTACCCCACCTCCGCGACCCTGTAGAGAATTAGGCGGGCACTGATATGAAACGAACAAAGCCTCGTTATGATGTAGGTTTTCACGGCTCGATGCATGATGATTGCTTCGAAAAGCTGCTCTCTCGGGA
>JAZEWT010000005.1:20955179-20967573 GCA_036362905.1 Mordacia mordax
TTACTTTAGTTTCACAGAACATTTGGGGGGCGGCACGGTGGCCCAGTGGGTAGCGCTGTCACCTCACAGCAAGAAGGTCCCGGGTTCGAATCTCGGCTCGGGTGCCTTTTCTTTGTGGAGTTTGCATGTTCTCCCCGTGTCCGCGTGAGTTTTCGCCGGGCACTCCGGTTTCCTCTCACAGTCCAAAAAACATGCTGTCGCGTAGGTAAATTGGCTCGCAGACTAAAATTGTCCCGCAATGCCCGGCGATGAACCGGCGTCCCGTCGTCGGGTGTATTCCTGCCTTACGCCCTGTGTTTCCGGGATAGGCTCCGGCTCACCGTGACCCTATATAGGATTAAGCGGTTTCAGATAATGAGATGAGATGAGACTAAATTGCTCGTGGTGCCCGGTAATGGATCGGCGTTCCATTGTGGGTATATCCCTGCCTTGCGTGCTGTGTCTGCCAGGATAGGCTCCGAATCATCACGACCCTGTTCAGGATTAAGTGGTTCTGGCAATGAGATGAAAACCTTCGGAAATTTATACTGGCAATGCACATACGGTTAAAGATTTGAAGGTAGAAATTGCAGCTGCTGTGGATAGCGTCACTTAAGAAATCTTGGGTGCAATAATGGAGAATTTCTGTAAATGTCTGGAAATCGTATTAAATGCACAGGGATCTATGAATATTGTCCTGTAATTAAAATCTCCTGTGCTTTTTTGTCTTGTGATAAAAGAGAATCAGTGCTCTTAAGTTAAATATTCAAATAAACATAAACAAACATCAAACTAGAGTGTCTCTTTTTGAAGACCCTGTTTCAGTGCCACGCGATGTTAACGCGGCATTTCTTAATTCCGCTGAATGCGGTGCAGATGATGTCGGAGCACACATGAACGTGGGCCGCACGTTCAAGAATCTCAATCGCACGCGGGAGGCCGAGGCGGCCTACACGCAAGCCAAGGCGCTCATGCCGCAGGTGGGGCCCACGCTGCGCTTCCATCGGACTCGTCCGTCTCTCTGTTGACTCGACAGCTGGCTGTGAACCTCCCAGTCTCATCACTCCATCGTCTGCTCCGCAACTATCCTTCCGTACCCACCCAAGTTCCCACCTGGTCACGCGACCACCCACCCTCTCGCACCCTTCCCATTGTGGTTAACTCCCTTGCCCGCTCCCTTAGTCACGCTTATCTTCACCCAGCAACCCCACATTTCAGTCACCTAATCATTCATCTGCGATTCTTCTCATGTGCATGTTTGCTGACCCATCATCTCACTTGCCCATACAGCTTTGCTATCTCGCCACTCATCTAAACGCTCTGCTGCCACCTCACTTTCCCGCTGCACTGCTGTCCTATCCACTTCCATAATCTCTCATCAATCTTTCATATATTCTACCCTCTCATCCACCTTTTCAGTTGCTTATCCACCAACTCACTTCATTACTCTTCCCGCACACTCATTTACTCTCCCATCCACCCGCTATTCCACCTGTCCACCCGCTTCCCAATCATCCAGCCCGCTCTCCCACGCACACCGTCTCATCTCGGCCCATCTGCCCGCCCTCCCATTCACCTCATGCAATGGTCCTCTTCACTCTGATGAACGCCTGCTTTCCCAGGCGCGTCCACGACAGCACTAACGCCCAGTTTTCGTCGAACTGTGCCCCCCGGGTGTCCTCCGCCACTCGCGATCGCGAGAGCAGGTGGTGCCAGGCAAGAAGTATTCGGCGCGCGTGGCTCCGAATCACCTGAACGTTTACCTGCATCTGGCGAGCATCATCCGCGCCAACGAGTCGCGTCTGCAGGAGGCCGACTCGCTCTACCGCCAGGCCATCGCCATGCGGCCTGACTTCACACAGGCCTACATCAGCCGGTGCGACGCCCTTTGTGCGGCGGCTTGTTGCGTTGTCCGCGATCGGCACGCGGACCTGTCCCGTACAGCGCTCTTGTGCTTTTCTTGCCGGTCTGAAGCTGGCCACGGCTCACCGACGAAACTGTAAATGGAGAGAAATATGTAGCTGTGGCGCTGTCAAAAGTGACTTTGTTTGAAGCACTTTGAGCTAATAGACCGAGCTGTCAACATGCAAAGTCTTACATTGTGTGTACTTAATACCTGTCATTCACGTGTTTCAAAAGCCAAAGTGGTCTAGTGGTGGAAATTGCGGTCTTATGGTAAGGTGGTGAGATCCAGCTTGTCTGTGGAAGAACTACTGTCTGTAGTTTTCATAAAGGGGTACGCTCTTTTTGCCCTTTAACGACTGATGGCCGAAGCCATTCTCGGAATGAAATTTGAAGTGCACACTCTGTACACGTTCAGCAAAGTAGAACTCAGCCAGATAATCCTGTTTAATTCTGAGTCCATACCTACAATACAGTTGACTGAGACCGACAGTGTTACTTTTTGCCCCGCATTCTCAACATCTTTTTGTGTCAATCTCTGCTTCTATCTACACCAAGACAAAACAGATCGAAACTTTTTATCTTGATTGTGTAGGACAAGTATCGCCGACCGTGACCTTGCGACCACGGTGCTCACATATCACCCCCCTCCCGCGCCTTCCCCCCCCCCCGCCCCCCCCCCACGCAACCCGCGCGACTCCTGACCCTCTGCGTCACAGCGGGGAGCTGCTGCTGAAGATGCAGCGGCTGCCGGAGGCGCGCGCGGCGTACGAGAAGGCCGTGTCGCTCGACGGCGACAACGCCGACCTCTGGTACAACCTGGCCATCGTTCACATCGAGCTGCGGCAGCCTCGCGACGCCCTCGCCCACTTCGAGCGCGCGCTCGCCCTCAAGCCCGCTCACCGCCTCGCCCTCTTCAACTCCGCCCTGCTCATCCAGGAGACCGGTGCGTGCGCGCGCGCGCGCGGAGGGTCGGTGCTGGCGCGGCGGCAAGCGTGCCGCGCTGCGAACCCGGCCACCCGAGTTCGATGCCCGCTCTCGGCCAAGATCAGTGATGAATTCGTGAACCGGTCCAGGGCCTCCTTTAGGTTGACTCAACCTGAACTTAGTACGTAGTGCAGTGTGTAAACATCACCACGAAGGTGACCAAGGTGTCCAGGCATGGTGCTCGCTACCCACCCTTTTGTGTCCCGTACCATCCTTTATAGGTTCTCGATGACAGCTCTTTATCCTACAGTCTATTGAGGCCATACAGGGTAGGCAGCCAACATCACACTGGGCTACCTTTGTCTCCCCACTGCTGATGTTTACACACCTCACGAGGAACTCATTTGGAATGTTCGACATAGCTGTCCCAAGAGAGCAGCCCTTAAAAGTGATTCTCGAATGATGACCGTTCAACATTCGTTAGCGCAGCACTGCAACGGACATTGGCTGCCCGACTTCACCTTCATCATTGTCCTCCACCACGACCCCTCCGCCTCACCTCCTCGCTCGCCCACCCCCCGTCTCTGCAGGCGCCAGCGACCTGCTGGAGGAGGCCCACGGGCGCCTACTTCGCTACGCCGAACTGGAGCCAGCCGACGAGAAGGCCTACTTCAACCTGGGCATGGTGGCCACCGACCTGGGCCGCACCGCCGAGGCGGAGCGCTGGCTGCGGCGCGCCGTCGCCCTGCGGCACGACTTCCGTGGCGCTCTCTTCAACCTGGCGCTGCTGCTGGTGCAGTCGCAGCGCGAGCTGGACGCGCTGCCCATCCTCGAGCAGCTGCTGGAGCACCACCCGCAGCACGCCAAGGCGCTGGTGCTGCAGGGCGACGTGCTGCTGAACCGGCGGGGCGACTCGGCCGGCGCCCGGCGAGCCTTCGAGCGGGCGCTGGCTGCCGAGCCGGGCAACGCGCAGGCCAAACACAACCTGTGCGTGGTGATGTTCGAGGACGGGCAGCTGGCGCGCGCGCACGGCTGTCTGCAGGAGGCGCTGGCAATGGCGCCGAGCGAGGAGTACATCCGGCGCCACCTGGCTGTCGTTGCCGCCAAGCTCGCCGAGCACGGGCGGCACGAGCAGCAGCAGAAGCAGCAGCAGCAGAACCAGCAAGAGCATCAGCTTCATCAGCAGCAGGAGGTGCGCAATCAGCATCAGCAGCACACGCGGCAGCATCAACGAGAGCGGCAACAGAAAGATTCCGCAGAGCGGCATCGGGATCATGAGCAGAATCATCAGCAGCTCCAAGAGACGCAGAAGAAAGACTTAGAGCAACAGCAGCAGCGTAAGAGTCGTGGAGGTGTTGAGGAGGATCCATCGGCGAGAAGACGTCGCCAGCGAGAGAGTGAGGGACCCAGTCCACAGCCAGAGGACAATGCGAGGACGAGCGTGGAGCATGCGGACGGGACGGGCGATGCCTCTGCTGGGCGGACCCAGGAAATTGAGCGGAAGCGCAGAGAAGCACTGAAGCGACTGGAGGAGATAGAGCGCGCGTTAGATGGGATCTAGGATGTAGTCTTGGACAAAAGTTCTTAACCCACGGATCTGCTGAGAATCTTGAGGATCATTAGTGGGGATTCAAACAAGGCTATCACTTTACCATACACAGACAGCTTTTTTACAAAGCCAAGGCAAAGGTGGCTATAACCCACAATGCGGCTGGACACTTGCATCACCTTATCTGCATTCTTAGGCAATGAGAATTGAGTAGAGATGTATAATCATTGACAAGCTATTCTGCAATTTAGGCTGTGGGGTCATTAACTGTGAGACGTACTTTGTCCACAAACAGCCGACTAATGTTTGTTCCAGCGTTTTCGCGGCATGTAGGAACTGTGGATGCCACAGAAACTGTGATCACAGAAAGCTACTGCATACAAAATTGTCACAATACTGCCTCTGTCAGGAATCACTTTGTAAAGCATGCTACTTGTGGGCTATGCTTTAGGAATCCAGAGTGTATGTAACTATTGCCCGTTATTTATCGAGCAAATGCACAACTGAATTTTAAGACTTTGTAAACAGAATCATGCTTCAGATGTTGTGCATGAGTATTATCGAGTGTGATAGAGGAAACTGAATTATCCGGAGTGAGCCCATGCAGAAGAGGAGAACATACTGAGACCAATCTCTCATCTCATCTCATTATCTGAAACCGCTTAATCCTATAGAGGGTCACGGTGAGCCGGAGCCTATCCCGGAAACACAGGGCATAAGGCAGGAATACACCCGACGACGGGACGCCGGTCCATCGCCGGGCATTGCGGGACAATTTTAGTCTGGAGGCCAATCAACCTATCCAGGAGCATGCTTTTGGACTGTGGGAGGAAACCGGAGTACCCGGCGAAAACCCACGCGGACACGGGGAGAGCATGCAAACTCCACACAGAAAGGCACCCGAGCCGAGAGTCTCGAACCCGGGACCTTCTTGCTGTGAGGCGTCAGCGCTAACCACTGCGCCACCGTGCCGCCCTCTGAGACCAATCTATCATGGGTATAAGTTGGGCATCTACTACCTGTGCTGCCTCCTGCAGTCACCCTTGATGTCACCTGTAGACAGGACATTTCAAGTTAATGATCTATGCACAGTCTGGCAATGGCACCTTCAAAGTGCTTCCTTATCTCCACCACTTGGGACAATGCATAGGGGTCTGCACAGCATCTGCAAGCCCGCGCCCCTCCACACTTCGACTGAAGTGGCCGTGACGTTACAGCTGCAAATTACACAGCATTATTCTACACAACACTAATAACTTCCTGTGCTATTGCACGCTAAGCATCTGCCCTTTGAGAACTGCTGTCAGAGTCTCATCATCGCCAGTGACCTGGCTTCAGCCTTGCCTGTTTGATCACCAACATCTGGATGCCATTCTGATGTGTCTTGCATCGGCAACATCCACTCTTCTGTGCCGTGCGCATGCCCTCCCAATGACGATCTCATCTTACCTTGCAGAAGCTGATACATTTCGTGAGGAACCCTTCTCACTGCGTGGACAGCTTGAATTAAGGAAGAGTCGATTCACTTGACCAGCAGTCTGGCGGCGAGATGCTAGCAGCTATCGGTAAAGTTTACAACCACTGGTCAAGAGGTCAGAGCAATCGGCAGTGAACCAGCTGAAATGGCAAAGAATGTTTTCCCGTTCTCGTGTCGCTTTGGCCAGCAAGATCAACGGGAGCGTGCTCTTAAACATCACTGGAACGTGAAACCAAAGCACCATTCCCCGTGACATGGACGATCAGTGATGATGCGACATTGTCACTTGCGAGGAAAGGCGGGGGGGGGGAGCACTGGGCCCTTTTTTGCAGCACAATTGTTCGAATTTAATTTGTCCTATCGTGGGGAAGTTGGGCAAATTGAATGACAACCAGTTTATAACTGAGGTTTTCTATTCATTGAAGAGAAATAAAGAAGAGAACGCTACGTCATTCATTTTGTTTACACTCCGGGATATTATACTGAATATACATCCACTCCCAAAAGAAGCTAGGAGAGAGAAAGTTACTTAGTTCAATAAACAAGTGTTCGTTTGAGAACACGGTGGAAAGAAGGGAAGTGCAACAGGCAGTGACCATTATCGATGGCTTCGTTGTCAGAGCTTTAGTAAAGTTTCCACTTTAGATTATGTAAACAAGCTCCAGTTAGTTGGGTTTACATCAGCTATGACATGACCTGATGTCTTGAGGATAAACACAACCGGTGGTCTCGAACTTCGTGTATGAGACTTACCCAATATGAATACAAAATACGTATATTTTTAATCAACTTAAGAGCGGTTTTAGTGCATAACAAGCAAACATGAGTATATTTTTAAACGTCTGTTTGAAATCACGGTGTGAATGGATGGCAGGTAATGAATATAATGACCATGTGCCCTAAGGTGTAGTTCCGTGGTGTTTTTTTTAATGCAAAGCTGCCCACACATTGAGGCAATTTGGTTGGAAAATGCACGGCACACAGCGGGCGAAACAGTGTCTTGTGTTCAGTACTTGTTCGTTTGTCTTGGAGTGTGGGTTCACGAGCGCTACTCTGCCTTACCGTCCGTCCCGTCCCGCCTCACGACCCTCCACTTAAGGTCATCACCGCACTGCGTTGCCACGATGAACAATGTCGAGGCGAGGGTTGAGCAAAACTGGTGCACATGACGCGTTCAGGCAATCGTCTAAACTCACTACACGCTCGAACAAGTATTGTCTTACGTTGTTGGGATGTCCATGGTGTCATATCGTCGGGTCCACTCGACAGCACAGCTATGTTGACTATCCACAGAGTAACTTTTGTTCCTTTATTAACCCCAGCGAGACAATGCCCTTAGTGGACACCCAATCTGGATTTGAACTCGCAGCTTCTGACTTGCAAGTCGAGAGCTCCGAGCAATAGACAGATGGTAATAATCATATAATAATAATAATTGCATTTTGTAGAGTGATTTTCACCCGAGGGTCACAAAGCGCTGCACAGAGCTGCGGAGAGAACGACACGTCAATAGCAACGATATATTGAGGTATTTATGTTGGTGGTTTAAACGAACGCTTATTCAGTTTGACTCGAATTGCTTAATTGCCCCCAAGTGGTGGGGGGTATTTGGAGCAGAATTTTACGGCCGCATTCTCTTCCTGATGCCCACCTCCTTTAATCGGAGGGGCTTGGGATTGTTATTTAACTTCACCCTCCCGGCCCCCAGACCAGTTCACTAAGAGGATCCTAACAGGAGTGCTTGTCTCCAGGTGAAATAGCTCTGGGGTTCGTTGGAACACACAAACCCATGCACCACAATAAGGTCGCAATCCATTGGAGGGAGATGTTTAGGTATCTATGCACGGCAAAGGCTTGTAGTATTCACGTTTTGCCAGGTGGCATCTCGGTATGCAAGAATGTCACAGTGTATCGATATAGGTTTTTACAGATCTATATTTGAGAATTATTCTCAAGAATTGCCCTTCTAGGATAGCCTCCAGTGTGGCACGTGAAATGTCCTGAAGGAGAGAGGAAGGCACGCTCAGCACGGCTCTCGGGAAAGAGCAAAACTCAGTGTCTCCGTGCTACTAAAGAAAATTCCACTGAAGTGACCGAAATGAATGATTGATTTTGACGTTGCCTGGCATTTTACCCTTCCGACCGCCTCGGTGTGTGACCTGCTGTACCCAGATAATTTTCAAAATTAACTGTATATTGCAAAAGTGAGATATAGCTAGCTATAAACTGCGGTTGTAACTCAGCACTTTTGTCGATAGCAACGTTTCCTCGTCAGTGAATGGTATGTGATTTTTGATTACTGAGAAAAGTTCCCTATCCGCACACGCTAGGTGGATCTTATCACTCTTCACGGATATGGATAATGCGTTGTTAGTGTTATTAAATCGTACCCCATTTTTAACCCTAACCTTAGACCACAGATTTGATGCCTGTCTCTCACCATCTTAAATCCGATAGCTCGTGTAAATACCAATGCAACCTTGTACTGTAATCCATATCCCTTGACGCATATTTTTTTTTTTAAAACGTACTACTTGCGACAATCATTGTGTAATATTAAACCCAGTTCTCAAAGCATACTTTGAAACACACACTCTTCAGACACTGCATTAGCACTCTAACCTGAGTTGTCAGTCACGGGACCGTCTGAAAACAAGATACTTGCCCCCAATAAAGCTTTCAGTGCCTTAAGTGTTGTCAACATGCACCAGGGTGTTAGACCATTGTGAGTGTGACTGCACATGCGTGTGTCGTGGCAATGCGGTTAAAGCACTCAGTTATAAACCTCGGCCGATGAGTTCGATTCCCCCTAAAAAAAGCAAACCTACACAGTGGAGACTATCTGAACCGATCCTGGGCCTCCCCTAGGCCAACTGAGCCTCAAATGAGAATCTGTTTTGATGTGTAAACATCGCCGCTAGGGAGACAAAGCTGGCTGCACGTGGTGCTGGCCACACCACTTTCTTGTGTGCTGCGGCGGCCTTCGTAGGCGAAGCTCGCCGAAGGCACCTGGCCCCAAAGCCTCCGTTGACACTGCACGTGGGGATATTTGTTCGTCCGAGTCAATGGTGCTCTTGTGACGTTAAGCTGTTGCAATTCTGCCCCAGGTTTTTTCCCGGGATTTCCCGAATGCTCTGCGAGGATCCTGCGGTGCAGTACAGGAAGCTATAGGCGTGGCATAAACTGTTTGGGTTTATTGAGCGAGTCACCTGAAAAACCTTCAAGAGTCTGTCGATGTTTGCCCAACGTTTTATTGCGTCGTTGGGTCTATTTTCTTTTGTTGGTCAGGTAATGACTTCAAGTAACCCCGTCTGACTCAACAGCTACTCGTGGTGTGTAGACGCTAGGTAGCCTGGTATCTGGCCGCTGCAAATTACCACGCAGAGGACCATCTGTATTTGACTCAATTTAATTAATCTGTGTACTGGTCTCATCTCATTTCATTGTCAGAAACCGCTTAGTCCTGTACAGGGTCGCGGTGAGCCGGAGCCTATCCCGGCAGACACAGGATGCAAGGCAGGGATACACGCACGATGGGATGCCAGTCCATCAACGGGCACTGCGGGCAATTTAGTCTGCAAGCCAATTAACCTATGCAGCAGCATGTTTTTTTGGACTGGGAGGAAATCGGAGTGCCCTGCGAAAACCCACGCGGACACGGTGAGAACATGCAAACTCCACACAGACAACAGCGCTACCCACTGTGCCTGTCAGCACCTGACAATAGTCTGGTAAGGCTGTATGGGTTAATCTTGCATTAGCATTGCAGTCTGAGCACCACCACTACCACCGTCATCTTCCTCTCGCTCATCCAGCATGTTTAATGAGTAGCAGCGGGTGAGGTTGCCACACATCACGGAGACGTCAACAGTGCCTGTAGTTCTTATGGTGATAGTCTGGGAATCTTGCCACAGCAATGTGGCGCTGCCCTCACTCGCCGAGAGTGTATCGTCACACGCATAGCGAACGAAAATTGACACTGCCTGACAAGGCAGTACCACCACGTGGAAATAGACGCGTGATCTTACATCAGCGGGACTGCACGGGTGGTGCGACTGGCAATTCACAGCTTAAAGGGGGGAGAGATTTAATGTTGCCACAGCAGAGAACACGAGGACAATGTGGTGCGGGGGCGCGGTGGCTCAGGCAACTGCCTGTGGCAGTCTGTCGTGCAGATGTAACGAGTCACAAGGTTTTCACACCTGTCCTCCAATTAATCTTGTGTCATGCTTCTCTTACACATGCCCCGGTTATATTGGAAAGTCCCAAGATTTTCTTGGTAGACGTCTTATAAGTCGCAGTTTCCATTCCTTCACTCTTGGTAAAGTGTTTTCCCAGCTAGTTGGGTTTGTATGTGTGTGTGTGTGGTGACCAGCTGTGTAGACTGTGCATAGCAGTAGCAAGGAATTTCCACCATCCCGCTGGCAGAGAGATGATACTGTTGGCACAGTAACTATGACTGCGGTCAACCCACATTACTCGTTTCTGGGTATCATCTAATTATTTGGATAAAGTGTCGGAGCTACGTATGACGTGTACAACAACGACACATTTACCAGACGATAAAAAAAGTGATAAAATCAGACACCTGAAATATGGGTCTGCAGAGAGACTACCGATCTCATCACAGTTGTCTTCTCACTGAGATTCATAGTACAAGCTGACGTTTGTGCAGTAGAGAAGGGCCATTACCTGAAATGTTGGTTCCTAGTAACATTTAGAGCAGTTATGTGCTAATGTTGCTTCGGCAGCAGTGCACAGCCATACCAAAAAAAAAGTCAATACATTCAACAACACTACGTTACAGGAAAACAAAGTCATGAAGTTTCAAGTAATGGCCCTTCTTAATTCCAGCAGTGTTACATTCGAAGGATCGCATGACGCTTGCATTTATTATCGTTAACGTTTCGACAGTGCAGAAGTTGACCTTTGACGGCAGGCTCACGTTCTAACGCACTGCTCCTCCTTGAACCAGCCCATCATCCCGTTCGTCAATACATTTTCGCACCACTTTATTGAAACCAAACAACTAAGTTTGTATTCAAACTGGCCCCGTCATAGAAAGGTAGAATTGTCACCAATGGCTAATGGTGACCCATGAAGATGCGCACCATCCCTTTAGTTGTTTGGTCACGATGATGTGACTCCACATTTGCTTTGGCGCTGTTTATAATTTCGAAGATGGTTTTAACGATTAACTGTGTGTTGATTTGCTGTATGTTAAGCGTGCTTGGAGGGGATTTTTTTAGCTTTACCTTATCCCAAGTTGCATCGAATTATGAAGACCAAATAAAGAGTCTTAGCCTCACCAGCAAATTACTTCATAGGATAAAGATGTAATGCAGAGTGAATTGCATCATCGCCCCGGTTTCATCTTTCTTATCCAGACAGCAGATTTCGCTCCGTTCAGTACTCTCCAGGGAAGTTGTTATTTTTCCCCGCCTGGCCAACATTTTGATGAAAGCCACCAAAAGATAGCGATGGCCAAAATAAGCTGACTGGTAATTTGAACAGGGGTTTAGTGTGGTGGTGTGGCGCAGCGCTAACATCTGCTCCTGAGAGATTAAAAAAACACATTGCTGCCCTAGGCGATTCGACTCCTGCCTTGGGTGCCTTTCTGTGTGCAGTTTGTTTGTTCTTCCCCTCTTTTGCGTGGGTTTCCTCTGGGTTCTGTGGTTTCCTCCCCCACACACAAAAACGTACGAATTGACCGATAGCATCAATATATGTGGGACGCAGTGTCTTGCAAATGTTTGCCCCTTGTGGCTACACGACCCCCCCCACCCCCCGCCTTCTGATTCTTCTCTACGCCTGCCTACGCATGTCTCGTCTATGACCAAGAGTGGAATTTGCTCGTGCATTATAAATTTCATTATTATTAGCAGCTGATACCAGAGGTGAAAGTAAGCCGGTACAGCCGAGTACGATCTACCGGTAAGAAAGTGTCCGAAGGGTTTAGTAGGGCACAGATGTAAGAGGGGTCACATGTGAGTACCTGATTTAAGCATCGGGTGTCTGTAACCAAGACTCACGGTTGAAGTCTCGGTGATCTGACTTTCATTATGAACCACTCAAGCCACTCAATACTGGTCCTGACAAACAGGTAGAGTTATGTTGCATGCACGCTGGTGTGTTTTGGGTTTCTACGTTGGGTGATATTGTAAATTATTGTTCCCAAAATGTTTGACCTTTGTGTTGTGGCTTACTAAGTTGGGTGAATTCATTATTTTTGTCATGTCATCACAATGTTGAACCTCTCCTTGTATCCGCTATGCGTGTTCTGGGCCTAGTCGGAAACTGTAGCTCAGTGGTTAAAGTGCTGGGCTACAAACCTGGCGACCCGAGTTCGATTCCCACTCAAGGCCAATGCCTTTTCTGAACCGGTCCTCGGCCTCCACTAGGTCGACTCGGCCTCAAATGAGTACCTGGTGCGGTGTGTAAACAACGCCACCGGGGTGGCAAAGGTGGCCGGGCGTGGTACTGATCACCCAGGCCCTCGTGTTTCATAGGTGCTATTAGCCAACAGCATGTTTCACAAAAGTCTGTCCGGGGCTCTGCTC
>JAZEWT010000005.1:21167111-21180266 GCA_036362905.1 Mordacia mordax
GTGACCCTATATAGGATTAAGCGGTTTCAGATAATGAGATGAGATGAGACTTTGGCTGGCAAAGGCTGCACGGTGGCCCAGTGGTTAGCGCAACCGCCTCACAACAATGAACCCTCGGGTTCAGTTCCCGGCTCCACCTTGCTGTGTGGGGTTTGCATGTTCTCCCCCGTACCCACGTAGGTTTTCGCCAGGTACTTGTGTTTCCTCCCACAGTCTAGATATACCGCCTCGGTTAATTGGCCTGCTGACTAATTTGCCTTCGATGCCCTGCGATGGACCGGGCATAGCCCTATGCATACCGGGGTAGGCTCTGGTCCCCCGCGACCGTGCACACGATTAAGCGGGAACTCATCATGAATTAATTAACGAAATTGGAATTTGACTGTCTTGCTGCAAAAATTACTCTATTGTGGACAAAACGCCGTCGCAAATAATAACTCAACAGCTGCCCACTTCTGCGGGCCATTCTCGAAAACAATCTCGCCGGTGTGGACTTAAGATTAATGAGTGGCAGGTACGATCGCTACACCACGCAGTGTGGACGTGTATTTAAAGGACAATCGATTTTGCGACCGATGCTGGAATCCGATCCAAAATCCCAAAGATACCGGAATCGCTTTCAAGTGATCTTGTGGTTTACAAAGGTGGGAGACCAGTGGCTGCAGGAGAAACTCGAAGGAGTTCCTCGTCTCGAGACGCCGAGGTCACAACCACGATCAATCGAGCACGAATAATGCCTCCAACGTGGGAGGCGAAACGTGTCGATGGAGATACAGGGGGGACACTCGACGCGGCTATCCCTAAAGAGCAGCTCGGCAAATTCCGATGGGTGTTACTGCGTGACGCACGCACTTCTTTGTGTGCCTTTTGCACGTTTTGTGTTTTGTTTAATTGCGTAAACTCACGAGTATACACGTTCGTGGCGCGCAGTGGCCACATCTGCGCCTCACATAAATGCCTGCCCGAGGCGGTTTCGATTCCCGCCTAGGGCGCTTTTCTGCGTGGAGTTTGTGCGTTCTCCCTCTATTCGGCGTGGGTTTCCTCCGGGATCTCCTGTTTTCTCCGACGTAAAAAAAAATCATTAATTGGCCGACAACATCATAATATAACGCAGTGTCTGACAAATGTTGGTGCGGCTGAATGCATGGCTGCCTTCCCCTCGCCGCTCTGTGATTTTTTTCACGACACCTCAAATGATTCAGTCGCCCTGGATAAGGGCGTCTGCTAAATAACAAATCGTAATATTAACGTATTTTTTAAATCACTAAATTAATTACTGTAGATATATTTTTTACAGGGCGGCGCGGTGGCGCAGTGGTTAGCGCTGACGCCTCACAGCAAGAAGGTCCCGGGTTCGAGTCTCTCGGCTCCGGTGCCTTTCTGTGTGGAGTTGGCATGCTCTCCCCGTGTCCGCGTGGGTTTTCGCCGGGTACTCCGGTTTCCTCCCACAGTCCAAAAGCATGCTCCTGGATAGGTTGATTGGCTCGCAGACTAAAATTGTCCCGCAATGCCCGGCGATGGACCGGCGTCCCGTCGTCGGGTGTATTCCTGCCTTACGCCCTATGTTTCCGGGATAGGCTCCGGCTCACCGTGACCCTATATAGGATTAAGCGGTTTCAGATAATGAGATGAGATATTTTTTACATATATAGCGCCTTTCACCCAGATGTCTCAATGGATGTGGCCACGCGGACAGGCGGCACAAACTCGCCAGACACTGCGTCCCTGTTCATTGCAACGGAATCCGCCCAGTAATTTCATGTCAGAAACCGCTAAGTCCTGTACAGGATCTCGGTGAGCCGCAGCCTATCCCGGCAGACACAGAGCGCACGGCAGAGATATGCCCACGATGTAACGCCAGTCCATCACCGGGCATTGAGGGCAATTTAGTCTGCAAAGCCAATTCTCCTATGCAGCAGCATGTTTTTTTGGACTGTGGGAGGAAACCGGAGTGCCCGACGAAAACCCACGCGGACACGGGGAGAGAACTCTCAAACTCCACACAGAAAGGCACCCGAGCCGAGATTCGAACCCGGGACCTTCTTGCTGTGAGGAGACATCGCAACCCACTGGGCCATCGTGCCGCCCCCCGCCCAGTAGTTAATGAAGTTTTTTTTGCCAGTTGTGAGGAAAACGGTAAACGCGGAGGAAACCCACGCAGAACTAGGGGAGAACACCCGCGCAGAGAAAGGCGCCCGAGACAGGGATCGAACTTTCCGACCTTCTTTCTGAGGGGTGAATGTTACCACGGCACGGCCCCCATGGGAGTGTAAATGTTTTTTATTCATTTAATCGTACAATCTTGCGTGTTTGTTCATTTTAATCTTTACGGTTAAAGTTTATTTTTTTGCACAAATTGTTGCTTTAGTTTTATCTCACCTTTCAATGTATGCGTTGTTCCGTTCAGATGTTTGTATTGTCGCAGGAATCCCGCATCCAGAGCTTGCAAACTCACCGGGAACTTTCTGCAGTAATAATAAACATCTAATCATAATAAATGTCTGCAGTGTGCGCGTGTGAATGAGCTTGGATTGTAAAACTGATCGGGCACAATTTGGGTTAGCTCAAGATTGTTGGTAAATTATTTTGTCCAGTCCAATCACATGCCATCACTCAAACGACCTGGAGCGGTTTTTTTTTCAAATTCAATTACGATGCCCGCCCAGCTGCTTAACACGTGCTTTGCACGTGGACATCGCGACCTCCACGCACGCGTGACGTGAGCGCAATGATTACTGACCTTGTTAACTCGCCTCATTCTGCTTGGCATGAGTAATCAATCGTGAGCCCTGGGATGAGCAACGAAATACATCCCTACCCTGCGCCCCACAGAAACGTTCTTCTCGAGGTGGTTCGATCCCCGCCTTGAGCACCTTCCTGTGCGTTGTGTTCTCCCCCTGTTCTAGCGCGAGTTTACCCGGGTTCTCTGTTCTCCTCCCCCGTTGCAATCGCACCGCCTGCATTCGACAGTGATGAAGCTGCGATGTTAATTCCTGCAACATAACTGGGCTACACACGGAAACCAATGTGCAGCAGATGAACGGCGGTGCAGAGAAATCATTATAAAAACACCTACACGAGGGGTCTCAAAATCCACCCAAATCAGAAACCTTACTTGCTGTGCGGTCACCGCAGCAATCAAGTAGGTTTGGAGTATCGCGTCCGTGACGCTGTGTGCGCGATACACAAGCCCAAACGGCCGACTTATTTGATGCACGTGTACACCAACTCTACCATTCTCGCTATGGGTACTTTTTTGCCAGTATACATAATCTGGCGATTATGCAGGTGTTAAGATCTTAACATGCATGTTTTACCGTATCTGGCGATTATGCATGTGTTAAGATCTTAACACCCGCGATTATGCATGTGTTAAGATCTTAACACCTGCATGATCGCTAGATACGGTAAAACCTGTTGTAATCTTATATATGTATACTGGCAAAAAAGTACCCATAGCGTTAACAGCTCCATCTAAGCTATAAAGCATTGATACCGCATTGTCCTGAGCTGACTGCCTTTTGGCAACGGCTGACACCGGCAAATAGGCTCAAAAGGAAGCCACTGCCAGGTGAAGGTCGGTCAGTTGAAGGACAATGCATAGGTTATCAAAGCTACCTGTTTGCATACTTTGCCACTAGTATGTGTGGCTTTTGCAAACTGGACGCATTGCAAAATGTGTCTATTTTGGTGTTTGGGATCTTAACACCTGCATCATCGCCAGATACGGTAAAACCTGTTGTAATCTACCATTCTCACTCAGTTGGAAACGAGCGCCGCCACACAGTGGTCCGCGGAGACAAGACCCAAGTGAGCCTTGAGGTGCAAAAGGTTGAGAAGACCTGCATTAATTGGTGTCACTGAGAAAACCAGACCATTTCCATTATCCACTTCAAAGTTTCAGTTTATTTCCACTAAGCTGCACAAGCGCCACCGCAAACCCTACACAACACGTGCCCTGCAGACTCACGTTACCTTTCATCACATCCAAAAGCGTACTTACATTGGTTATTAAATTATACATGAATGAAAATGCGACCGGTAGTACAAGTACAAGTGTAATCAGAATGAAAGGCTGGCTTAGAGCCACCTTGGTATAGAAACAGGGCTCACAGCTGTTTAAACACAAGTTCAAATCCTGAGCAAGGTTGACTTAGCTCCCACCATCAATCAAGCAAACCAATGGGGTGGGGGGGGGCTTTAATAAAATCGTAACAGCGCGTTTTGTAATTAATTCGTTCGTTGGTTTTGTAATTCTAATGACAATATAACTGACCTCGGGGATGCTAAATGGAACTGCGGCTTTCCGACGATGCAAAAGATTATCATTTCAATGCAATGCAGACACTTCATACCAGGTTCACGTGAGCGGCGAACACAATTAAAACTATTTTCTGTGGGAATTATCAGCTACCTGCGTACGTGCAATCATTTCCCACCAAGTGGAGCTTTCCAGTCTAGGTCTGGTCACTAATGACCAGCGGTTGCAGTTCGGAGTATGACCGCTAACACTTAAGGCAACAGTGAAAGCAAGCGATGAGATTTGCCCAACAGATCAAAAAAGGCCAAAACGCTCCGGCTCAAGAGCTGGTGGTCAGTCTGTGCAAGGAGGCAGCGAGTGGTCACCACAGGAGGGTGGCACATGCACCGTGGTCAGTGAATGACGCCCCTACCAAATTTCCCACGCATTACGCTGCTGCCTATCGCCTGCCCAGCACGTCAGCACGGCGATGTGACTGTAGAGCCCTACTCCACCATCGATGGACCCATGAGCAGAGGCACAAGCACCATTCGTGGTGGATTGACGCAGGAGTTTGTGATGTGGGTTGTGAAACAGTTGGACGCAAGGCGCGACTTTTACTCTGCGCTGAAAAAGACATCGCGAGGAAAAACGGAGCTCTTCAGTCTCAGCTTGTCCATACCCTCTCACAGAGCTGTCTGGGTATCATCGTCACATCACCTTGTGCGTCAGGCGCACCCGCTGCATGACAGGCCGTGAATCAGGGAACTAATTGCTCCTGGTTGATGCATTGAGGAGAGAAATGGGCTGGAGAACTGCAAACTGCAAAAGCTGGTGATTGTAACTGATGCTTCGCGGATTTCATTGGCTGTCCTGCAGACTTGTGAACTGTGCCCTTTTACTTTCAATGTTGATTTATAGTCAGTAATAAAACACGGGTGGTAATAGTTGTTTTGATTCTGAGGATAGAAAAAAACACCTGACAGCGTCTATGTGTTTACCACTGTCTGCATCCTCATTGTAACAAGAAGCCACGTGATGGGATTACAAGCCGTGTCTTGTCGCGTCTCGAGCACCGAACACTAGCCGATAACTTCAACGGGCCGCTCACACGCAACAACAGACGGCGCTATATCATACCCTGTACAGGATGGTTTTAGACGTGGATATCAAGCAATACGGTTCTTAACTTTTAGTCGCCACAGCTGACACGGTATACATTAAGTGCGACAATATAACAAAAAGTGTGCAATCACTTGTGACCAGGCTGAAACTATTTATTTACAATATACCAGACAAACCTGGCTTAATCACCAGTGACAGAAACCCAGCATCTCAGCGCTGGTGAATCAGGAGTCCATCGATCAACATAAGTCTTCTGAGCAACCCGGCCATCTAAAATAACGCACTTTTTAATATATACTTTTTTTTCCATTGAATAAACACTTGCAAACATTGGCAGTGATCATAAAACGCAACACCATATTGTTTACAAAATGCGGTAAACGGGAAAGCCACATGTGGCAAACTTGGGAGAAAAAAACAATCTAAATATAATTTAACTTCGCAGATAGGCGTGGACCACAAATTTGAAAACTTGTGCTGGAAGTGTATTAAATCACAGCCAGTTAATCTCGATGGACGGCACTGGCTGCACACTGCGGTTTCATGGCGAGTACACACGCAGCAAGTTTTTTTTTTATGGGCAGACTGTATCAAGCACCATGGCACAGCGATAAGACTGAACCAATCGCTCTCCTCCCGTTGCACCTGCATCTCAACTGAGAAAAAAGATTCACGTTATGTGACAAGAGTCACGATACTTCTAAGGTAGTTGTCTCAATGACAACAGCACGATCTTGAATTAGATCTGGGAGATCTGAAATTAAGAGACTTGCTTCACGTTCCGATTGTTTGTGATTAAACGCAAGAGATTTGACGCAAATGTTCGGCACAAGTTGAAAAGTCCCCGGAAAGTTCAAAGATATTTTCTTGCAAATCGAATAACTCCCAGTAAAGCCGTTCTAGTGAGTTCGTCTATTTCGGGTAAAGCCCAATCAGCTATGATGATTGTTTTTTTTTAATGCGACAGCCAAGAGGATTAGCAACTTACATTTCTGAAGCCCCAAGATCGTCAAGTGAAATTGAAGGCTAGAACATGCGTCGTGTTTAATGATTTATTTTAAGGGCCATGCCTGAAAAAAACCCGAAATGGACTTAAGACTTACATTTGCGGGATACAATTAACAAACAGGATCAGTAACAAGAAACCATAGCAGAGATGAGACTGAGTAATAAAGTATATTAAGCGGCGTGTTTTTCTTTCAGTTAAGAAAATGAGCTATTTTACGATTATTTACCCACTCACTTAGATTTAAATAACTGTCGGCCCCCACCCAATTCACTGCTGGATGGTGGCTTTCACACACTATCACGGGGACAACACCGTCAAATTTGCATTAAAAATGTAACAATAATCAAACTACTTCTGCAGCACTGACATCATTCCTCACAAAGCCAAATGCACCTGCATTGTTTAAACGATAGTGATATTCGTAATGGCGATCAAGCGATTGTAAAGTGCAACTACGCTCCTCATCATCTCATATTGCCAATAACAACACATGAAGAAAAAACACAAATGAAAACACGTGGATGGCAATGAGCCCAGTTCATACACAGCGGGTTTTCAGTGACGCAGAAGGATTCTTATCTAAAGCCTCGCCCATCCGAAACTGCGTTGAGCTCGACCAAAACACTCTGGCGAGTCTCGAGAGACATTCGATAAACGCGGGACCAACGTGGCGCCACTTGCCGCGACGACGCTTTGTCGATTGAATCGGCTCCGCACCGCAGGTGGAGAAGCATCAAGTCGACCACAACGTCACGTTAACCTCTGGCTGGTCAACGAACCAATGACAAGCCTTTCCATTATCGCGAATTAGATATGCGTTAAACAATGGGGCGTTGCTGCCTTCGCCGGCCACAATGTGACGCACCGACGCGGTGGCAACTTTACACGGCACTATTTCGAGCGACGGAGCAATGACGCAGAGGCTTTGTCGACGGTGACGACTGAAGGGTCACCTCTTGCTCGACACCCCACAACCAGGTGTTCAGTCATTAACTTCGGCAGGGAATGCATCAGAGTGAGTCGCTTCACGTCGCGTCACGCAGTTATCATCTCGGGTTTCCCCCAGGCTCGCCGAGACCCTTCCGGCCGCGAGCGGAGTTAATCGCCAGTTTCAATGGGCAACACATGTGTTTGGGATAAATATCACTCGTAGAGTAGAATGTAAGTGCGATAACCATCGCACCCGACATAGACACGAGCATAACCTACACTTGAGCAGCGACAAATTGGCTCCACGTTGTTAATTGCTGGGTATTTGGGAACAATTTAGATTAGAGCAATCAATATATATAATCTATGTTACGGTATAAAAAAATAATTCAAAATATAAAACAAACGCAACTTTAGTTTTTCGTCTTCATGGTCACCGTGCTGAAAGGAAAAGGAATTTTGACAACGAAAAACAAAACAGCAACACTCGTGATTATTTTTGCAGTGAAGTTCTTATTTTCGTCTCTCATCTCCTCTTCTTCACTTGAATCGTTTTGTTGAGTTCGCAAAGGACCACTGGCAAACGCAGCACCGGAAGAAAAGAAAAACGTGCTCCAAACAGTCGCTCCGTTCCAATTAGAGCTCTTAGGCATTTATGGACAATCCAGTTGCAAGAAGGAAAAAAACCTCTACCACACTCCAAACGCGAGTCACCAGACAAAACACGACTGCTTTCTCCTCTCCCTCAATTCCCACACCATCTGCTATCGTACACGTGTGTGTGTGTGTGTCTGTGGCGCCGGGCATAGTGCTGGCCTTCATAGGTGCTACTCGCCAACAGCACTTGACGCTGGAGTCTGTTAAGGCTATATGGGGGATCTCTGTCTCTGTTTGAAGTGTATGTGTGTGTTCCCATTTGCACGCCAAGGCTTGTGTGGCTCTGTAGTGAGAAATCGGGCGCAAAACCAGAATAGGCATATTCACCTACTTATTAAGATGAACGTCCTTTAGAGGTTATGTTGAAGTTGCTTCAGTGAGGTTTATAAACGAAATAGTAATACAATCAGACTGTATAATTCCACTTGTTGGGCCCACCTGGCAAAATACAATTTAAGTGTAAGTCAGTAAAATAAACCACGATGATTTCTAACCGAAGATGTTCCTTTAGGATAGTCCTACTGAGCACTCTCCTCTCCTTCGCAAACGTTTTGCCTCCCACTTTGCAGGCATCTTTAGGCGTGCTGAGACTGTCTCTGAAGATGCCTCCAGTGCAGGAGGTGAAAGGTCACGAAGGAGGAGCGCTCAACACGGTTATCTCAAAAGAGCAGCTTTGGTAAGCAACCATCATGCATAAAGCCATATAAACTAAGATCGGTACAAAATACACCACTTCATATTTTCACGAAGCTACCTACGGTAGGGATAATGTGCTCTATCACCATTCAGAATCACCACGGTACAGCTGCAGTCTCCTTGCCTGTAACACTTTGAGCGGTCATAGCTGCCATCATAGCTTGGTTTGCTGAGCTGCAGAAACTCAAATTCACTCTGGACTTTCCTTGGCAGTTTATAGCTGGCTATGGCTCACGGATGACCCCTTATGTGGGTAACAAAATCCACATTTGTATTTCTGAAGGTGGACAGTCATTGTGTAATCCTACTGCTTTTATTTCTCAATTAACACCAATTTCGGAATCCTTTAGATACCAAAACTATGACCAGGTTCGACTGGTACTATTGAGACATCCAATCCATAACATACATTTTTTCTTCCACCTTTTAAACAACAAATTAAATTTCAGTGTCAACTCGCAGATTATCTTTTGGCCAAAAAAAAAAACCACTAAGCTTGAAACAGAGCAGAGAAGAATCTGTCAGCACTACAGGGCAATTCCTGGAGGATGACAAATGCCATCTCGGCAAACAGGCTGATCCGGAAGGGGGCATTCCGCTCCAGCCCAACGTGGCGGCTACGGCGTGCCGGCGCCTCACAGCAGGTACGTTTTGATGACGGCCTGGATGGGGCTGCGGCACACCGGGCACGGCTTCTTGCGCCGCTTCAGTTTCTTGGCGCACACGTAGCAGGTCACCAGGTGGCCCGTCTTGCCATGCACGATGGTGCAGCTCCGCGGCTCGTGCTGGCAGATGATGCACATGTCGAGCTGCGGGCGCGAGCCGGCGCCGTCCGCGCCGTTGCCGCCCTCGTTCTCGTCGGTGGAGCTCGCGGCGCCGGCGGCCGACGAAGCCGCGGAGACGGCGGACTGGGGCTTCAGCGCCTTCGATTTTAACGACGGCTTCACTTTGCCGCCGCTGTGGATGTCCTCCTCTTCCTCCTCCTGCTCGTCCTCCGAGCCGCAGTGCAACGTGTGAATCGCAGCTCCCGACAGGCCCAGCTTCATTGCTTCCTCCCCATCGTCCTCCTGGTCGTCCTCATTGTTGTCATCCTCCTCGTCGGACTGCGGAAGCAACGACCCGGACGAGCTGGTTCCGGTCACTGTTCTCTTCCTGATCCTGCCATCGATCTGGTCGAGGCCGTTGTCCGAATCGGGGTCTCGTGCGAGCACCTCCTCCAGGAGGGCGGTGGCGATGGCCGGCATGGAGAGGACGCCCCGAGGGCCGGCGGGTGACCCCGTTACCGTCGCCGTCGCCGCCGCCGCCGCCAACGTTGTTGTCGTCATGGCCGCGTGCGGCTGCTGCTGCTGCAGTTGCTGTTGCAGCTGCTGCTGCTGCTGCTGCTTGCCGGCGTCAGGAAGCCAGTCCTTGCGGAGGCACCAGCATCGCTGGCAGTAGCCGTGCATCGGGTGGTTGGTCTCGGAGCACTCGGCGCAGCGCCACCCGTCCTGCGTGACAAGCGGGGACGGCGGGCGCTTTGCATTCACGTTCTGTTCTTATTACTCACTCGAAGATTAGTGTGGGGTTTTTATTTTGTTTATAAAGTTGTGTTTTACCGTTTTCAGATGTGTTTGTCTGCGTAGATATTTACCTACGGAATCTCGTGAGGTAGCTTACAAGGTAAAATGTAATCAGGCAATAGCTAAGTGTTTTTCTTGTTCTGGGTTCAGTCACAATTTTGGGGAAGCTTTGACCAGGTTCACCAAAATGAAGCAGCTTTACAATACATTTTTGTTCATACTGGATTATCTTTTAGAGCATTATATACTCACTACGAGCTACATTTTGTAGCCAAGCACGTGGGATTGTGTGCAGGCTGTTTGATTAGTGTGAAGCTTCATTAACGGACAAGATTGTAACGTGACTCGCACATATTTTGTGAAACAGACACAGCATTGTTCGATCGTGAAATCGGAGGGGGAGTACTGGCTCCCGGTTCCTCGTGAACCAGTCCGAACCAGCGCGGAACCTTCAGCTGATGCGAGAAGGTAGAGAAAGTCTGAGTGTTTCGTACGCATAAAAGAACAATCTTCGAATAAATGACAAATCCGATTTGATCCAATCATTTGTGTCCATGTAGAGAATCGGCCTGTCGTAATGTTTCCGCCAGACACGGTGGCGCACGTCACGATCCAGCGATGTGAACTGAGAGCTAGTGAATCGCGCAAAGATCACCGAGTGATGTTACACATCCAAAATTCTCAGCTGTGGGGTGGCCAGGAGACAGTGCCATATACCCGGCAGTCTCAATGGGTGGGGAACAACCCATCAGTGAGCCACGAGCACCACCTTGTAAGTCCGTAGAGACGACACCAAATTGGGCATTGAGGTTCCAAACGGTGAGAACCCCTGCTATAAACAATTCGGCAATGCGGCGATATGTATGGACTTTTTAACCCCTTCCAATACCTGCGGACTTCAGATTGCTCCCCCGTGATTGGCCCAAAATCCAAACGCAAAACCCTTCTGCAAGTCTTAAGCCTCAACGAGGCTTTCATAGAAAACATTGTATTATTATGTAAGTCAAACTGTTTCCCAGCTTAAAGGAACTTTGGACAGTACTCGCCACCAGTGATGGTTTTGGAGCTGCGGTGGAAATTCCAGATTCTTATGGTGAGTGTCAATCAGATATGGCAGAATACTTGACTCGTAGTCAGTAGATTATGAATTGAAAATCCTAACTGTGGGTGGCATCAGCCCATCACGATGGAATGTGCACCGCTGTTGAAAGTCAACAACGGTCAGCGTACTGGCACAACGTACGTGCACAAAGTGGAATCGCTACCATTCATTATGAGTAGGTATAACCCTCTCGATTGTGCACGCTAAGTTTATTCGGCCAATTCACTCAGCGGTCATTTTCCCCCCTCTTATCAGCTCGGAGAGAATGTAGTTGTACGTGAATTATCAATAACGGACCAAACCAACTTGGCAATGTTTTTGCACCATTACTCGAGCAAGCGAGTGGCAAGAGGGCATTCACCTGATGAAGTACCAATGTCAAAGTTACTCTAAAAAAAATTTCACCTGAATGCTCTGTAGTAGGCAAAACTATTTATAATGGTGTGAACGTTGGTATGATTATCTTTGGTCAATCAGTCAGTCTCTATTTAAGCTGGAAGGAACCATTGGGCTGTGTAGCTCTTTAACAGTTGTCCAGCAGGGAGGGGTAAGTAAGTTACAACATCTAAGGGCACCGGGAGAAATTTAGTCAGGACAATTAACCTCGGAATCATGTCTCTGGACTGTGGGAGAACCTTGGAGTAGCCAGCGAATACCCACACGACACGGGGGAAAACGTGCAAACTCTACACACAAAGGCACCCGAGCTAGGAATCAAACACGGGTCCTTCTTGCTGTGAGGTGGCAGTGCTACTCACCCCACAACCCTGCTCCCTCCCCTCCTTAACATTCTTCTTAAATTAGCCACTGATACGACAACGTTCCATAGCAGTGAGAAATCAAGTTGAGTCTTCATGCCCCCCTCCCCTACTGTACAACTTTCGGTGTTTATCAAACATCAGGTCCACAAACGAAGTATGCCGTGGTGTCATAATAACACTGTCAGAGCTTACAATGCACGGCACAGTATTCGTTCAATGTCAAGGGATGATTGCTTCGAAAAGCTGCTCTCTCGGGACAGCCGCGTCGATGGCTCTCTCTCCTCTCCTCGCGACGTTTCGCCTCCTCACACGTTGGAGGCATCCTCAGGCGTAGTGTGCGTGCGCGGCTTCTATTGTCTCCTTATATGTGTGGGCGTGATGCGTGTGTTCTTTGTTGTGTGAGTCCGCCTGAGTCACGCCTCTGAGTCACGCCTGAGGATGCCTCCAACGTGTGAGGAGGCGAAACGTCGCGAGGAGAGGAGAGAGAGCCATCGACGCGGCTGTCCCGAGACAGCAGCTTTTTCGAAGCAATCGTCATGCATTGAGCCGTGAAAACCCTACATCGGTACAATGTCAAGGGAGTTCGCTCGAAGAGACAACGACTCAAGAGGTGTGAGGAAGACCACACGTGTGGGAGGAGGCAGCCATAATGTGAGTCGGCACCAACCCGCCAGACAATGCTACTTAATAAGTGCTTTCTCGTTATGGGAGGAGACAGGAGAACCCACAGAAAAACCCATTCACAAAGGGGGGGAGAACACACAAACTGTACACAGAAAGGCACCCGAGACAGGAATCGAATCGTTTAGGTAGGACATTCTTTCTGTGAGGTGCAGATGTTGTGTGCTTGGGTGATGGTGCACTGTTGACCTCTGCGCCTGCTCAGGAACATGTCTTCCAGCCTTTATTTGTGTTAAGAATGATTATTATTTTTTGATTTCATGTCCTTTATTGCTTTATAGTCATTATTTTACAAAAGTGATCCATTCTGATGCTCTTCTTTACACGCCATTCTCTCCAGAGCTCCGTGAAGTGCTCTGTGACCCTCGGGTGACAGCGCTTTACAAACGCTAACA
>JAZEWT010000005.1:21181743-21194057 GCA_036362905.1 Mordacia mordax
AGAATAGCATGCCAACAACGACAGAGAACGTATAATTAGCAACAATATCGTTTTTTGGGGTTTTTTTTTTACAAATCCGAGCTGTGGAGAAAACGGCATGTCAACAACACCACATATGCTTTAAAAGTGTAAAACAATACTAATAATTATTGCAATGAAACGAGGCCAGATATGAGAGCAAGGACGAGTCATTTGCTGCCCAAAAACGAACGTCAAAAACTGCACATTTTTACGATTGTTATCACCTTTCAAAAGAACAGTTGTTAGCATTGTTATTATACAAAGCAGAGAGAAGCAGACTTTTTTTTCTGCACATGAGGATGATGAGGTTATTATTATTCGAGCTTTACTTGGGCACGTTTGTGCATCACCCGTCTGGGCACATGACATGTTTTTATGAGACAAATGTCACGAGCTGCTACAATTTCCACAACGCTGTTTACAAAATGAGCCTGGACTCCTTTCTGCTCAATTTCACCACCAAGCCCATACTTTACGGAGGAGTGGTGCTGTCGTACAATTGTTTGAAAAGAAACCATCAAAATTGGTCTTGCTGAACCAGTTCCAGTGGAGTGGAAACAAACAAAAAATTCTGTAAAAAAATACAATTTAATGTTGACTCCTTAGGTATCTTTTCTAATCCGGGAACACTTATCTCCCACATTTAAGTTTTAAACTCTCAGAAAACAGAGATAATGATTTTCTTTATCTGCTGGCTTAAAGACAGCTGATGATACCGACTCAAACAGAGTGCGCGGAAAACCCACAATTGATGCCACGGCACAGAGAAATATCAGCAGAATGATGTGCGAGGAAGTGAATAGAAAAGCATGGAAGGCAGTAGCAAGACCAGAATCAATGTACAGGTCTGACTCCAAGAACAAGACACTTCTACTCCGCAGAAGTGAGGATGAGATGGATCTCAGGGAACGTGCAATGTTGGATCAGCTCAGAAACGAAGAGATAAGGGGACAAGAGTGGTGGTGCTCGTCACACGTAAGAACGCAATTAAGTTGACTCAGTTGGCTATCACTTGTCATGAAGGCAAAAACACATTGGGAATACAGGCAGTGCATGTGGAAGGACCGGGGTGATAAGAAAACATGAACCAGGATTAGAAGCACCGCAAGATGGATATGGAGATGGCTCAGTCGTCAGTAGCAAGTGATATGTGAGCCAGTCCTAGGACAAATTTAACCGTATTATACTAACACTAACCCACAGCTTCATCACCAACCCGCAATCGCAACACTAATCCTCAATAACATCATAAACCTACAGCCAACACTAACCTACCTCAACACTTCCTTAAGTCAGATGTTTATTACAGCAGACAAAAGCAATCTAGCTTACAAGCTCTGGATACGGGATTCCTGTGACACAACACTAACCCACGACCTCAACACCAACCCACTGCTGTAGCAACAACCCACAGCATCAACACGTTATTTTATGGAACCCAACCAGCAATTCTGGCAATCTGACTTGATGGATTTCAATGCGGCAAGTGAGATTTCAACAGCCACAATGGCATACGCTGACACTGCTTACATAACTCCACGACGACACACATATATACTGATATAATTGCATTTCTAAAGCGCTTCTCACCCGAAGGTTACAGAGCGCTGCACAGAGCTGTGGAGAGCATAGCATATCAACAACATCAGGGTAGACCGACGCCAACATTTCCAAAATACTACTTATATATCGACGATATAGGGAGTTTTTTTTTTTTAAACAAAACTATATAGGGTAGGCTTCGTGAATCAGAGATCGATATAGGTGTTCACGGCTCGATGCATGATTGCTTTTAAAAGCTGCTCTTTCGGGATAGCCGCGTCGATCGCTCCTCCTCCCCTCTCAGCGACGTTTCGCCTCGCACGTTGGAGGCATCTTCGCCGTGGAGGCGAAACGTCGCGAAGGAGAGGGGAGAGGGGGGGGGCTATCGACGCGGCCATCTCGGAAAGAGCAGCTTTTCGAAGCAATCACCGACACACCGATACAGTGGTGCTTTGCGCACGAGGCCCATCGCGCGCCGACGTCCGACCTCGTCGTCAGATGAGCGGTCTCCGCTGTCGCCGTCCTCGCCCTCCCCGTCGTAGTCCTCGCTGTGGATCGACTCCACCTCGAACTCCACGCTGAACTGGTCCGAGTTGGACTCGTCAAGGAACCACAGGTCGTCGCTCGAGTCCGTGACCACGGCTGTCTCATAGCCCTGGGCAACGCAGAGGACGATGGAATGACAAAAAGAATGGGCACGATGCTCGTGAAGCCGCACACGCAAGCGGTTTCAACAGCCGGTATCCAGGTTGACCGCTTTCATTCCCAACGGAAAAGGTATTGAAGCAGAATTTTACGGCCGGATGCCCTTCCTGATGCCACCCTCCGTTCGTCCGTGTGTTTAAGGATCGATATTTGTCTGGAAATTTCCCCAAATATGTTCACAAAGGGAGACCCGAGCAGAAGTGCTAGACTTCAGGTGACATTGCTCAGGGTTCATTGAAACAAGCAACCCCGTCCACCATGATAAGGTTACAATTCACGGGGGGCACTTGCACAAACCACTGTATTTTTTTTAGATAAACACGAAGCATTATTTACCTTTTGGGCTATGTCTAAGCAGAATTTCCAGGCTTTCCTCCACTTCCTCCACCATGGTGCACTGAATGGATGGATGCTGTGAGTTGAAATGATTTTTAAAAATTCTACGAAAACATTGACAGTAAAATGAACGAATTAAATAACAACCACCAATCACCACTATGTGCCAATGAGACAAGCACGGTGCTTATGCACTTTGTGGTCAGGTGAGGTGTCTGAGGCTCGCTGACCGATCACGGGGCAGACCCAAGTGCCGTCGGTTGCTAAAATGAAATGAGCGGCAGATGCACCACCTGCACTCCCGACTGCGCCAACTTGCTGTGTTTAAGCCACGTGCGTACTCGTCGGCTGCAGATGTCGGTGGACGAGGCCGTGCTGACGCGGTCGAGCGTGTGCGGGAGCGAGCGCAGGAACCACCAGGGCACGCCCTGGTCGCCCTCGTCCCAGCAGGGCGGCGCGGGGCTGGGCGCGCGCGCACGCTTCGCTCCGCCGTCCTCCTCCTCCTCCTCCGCCGCCGCCGCCGAGGAGGAACCGGCGGCCGCGACTCCACTGCCTGCGCCCGTTCCCGCCCCCCCCCACACAACAACGGCAGCGGCTTCAATCCCCCGCCGCTCAACGAGTCAAGAGTCACAAGTGACAATGCGCACGAGTGGAATAGCACACCGGTGGGCTGGCGCGGCATTGTTGCCAGCGACATCGGGGAGAGAAACTAAGTTGGGCGCCCTGTCTGTCTCCCGCCTGCTTTCAGTGCCGGCGCCCAGGCACCCGAAGCGCGTGGTCACTGGTGTGTGCGTGTGTGTGCACTGCTTCCACAGCTGCTCGCTGTGATCGCTATACCACCACATATCGTACAATCGCAGTCTGCTGTGTGATAACAGCCCAGTCAAGCATAAGCGTGAAGTTCAAAACCCACTTTGCGGTCGAATCAACCAGACATTTCTGAGGGAAAGGTAAAACGAGGGGCCACTTTGTGTGAATTCAACAGTGGTTGTCCGATGAAGGTCGTGATATTCCTATGGGAAGACTGCCACTGTCATGAAAATGTGCAATCCACACCAGCAAAACCAGGGCTCTCAACTCACATGACTGCCACTTTACTACATCGGGAAGACATTGACTCACAAGATTAATAATAATACATGAAGTTTGTCCAGAAAAGTGTCACTGTGCCAAGACTATTTCATGCGGGGCCTGCATTGGGAGAAAACCAGAAGAAAAACAGTTGTACCCAAGCAAAACCCATCGACATAATACTCAAAAGAGTCGGCAGTGAACGTCGCAAACCCAAACAATCGCTCTACGACATCTCACAGCCCGGCAGGTTTGAACGTCTCACACACACACTCGTGCGGCCTATCCACCAACCCTTGCCTTTCAGGTGCGCGATCGCGTGCGCGCACCGCCACCGCCGCCGCCGCCACCACCATCACCACCATCACCACCATCACCACCATCACCACCACACCCGGCTAGCCGAGCTGCACGAGCCGCGAGAGCGCGCGCCGTACCGCACTCCGAGTCTCTCCTGCGCTTCGCTGCAACGGTTGCGGCCCCTGTCATAGAGGTGGAGGTGGAAGAGCCGCGTGGAGAATCGCCCGGCCTTACCGAGTCCACCACCAGAGCCACCTGGAGAAGAGCAACAGAACATCGCCCGATTACGGTCGACTCCCAATTCGTGTGCGTACGACAGCCTGCCGCGCGTCGCTAAAACGGGTAACACTTTGCTGGAAGTTGTCTCCCAACCACTGCTTCGTCGTCATCATCACGATCATCAGTAGCCACCATCTATTCAGCATTGGATGAAGGACTCCACATACCATTACCATCCCCGATGGTCTTGCGATGCCACAATCCATGTCGCTTGTTGCGAATGAGCTGATCTCATTGCTCCATCTCCAAGGTGGCTGTCCTCTCGGGCGTGTTCTCTCATTTGAGTGCCATTCTGTCACCAGTCTCGTCCATCGGCCATCATCCCCATCTAGCGACGCGTCCTGCTCGACCCCGTTTACGCTCATTAGCAGTCAATATCATGTCTCAGGCTGGGTTGGTGCTGTGGTTAGAGTACTAAACTCAATTAGAGTTCTGTGCTGAATTCCTGAACGAGTGGTTCGTTCAAACAATCAACCTTCTGGGGTTCATAAAATGAGTACCATTTGTGGGAAGGCAACAGTGGCTGGTCCCCGCCATAGGAATGTCTAATTACTGGCAGAGAGCCAGTGAATCGAGACGGACACTGCCTAGCACGTGGTGACAATTTGAGGGCTTCCGACACGTTAATGGTCCCAGATGGCAGATATAATCGGTGAGCGTTTGCATGCGGAAATGAGTGTTAAGTGATGCACATCTCCATTGGCAGTCTTGGGCCCATGATCGAATCTTGACACTGCCATTTTCTATTGAATTCCCAGTGGTATTCAGTTTATCTACTCCAGATGAACAATGGGCTCCGCTGATCTCCACTACATTTACAGCCCATTGTGAATCTACTGCTGGATAAAGGTCTTCCCCACGCATCACCATGCTGGTCAATACAGGTTGGTGAAAAGGGGAGGCTCTGGTTTGGATATCGCTCGCCACCGGCGTTAGCTGCGGCCAGAATCAAACTCGGATAAGCTGGTCCATAGTCCAGTGCACTAACCACTATGGCACCATTACTATATACTGCACAGCATGGGCACATTTGAAGAGACAAGGTACAAAACGTTTGTTGTCATTCAAAAACGCAACACTGGAAAGCTATGCTGCAGTTGTACTGCTAATGTACACACTTGGCAAAAATAACAATAGTTTTGTGCAGTTCGATGTGATGGTGGACAAAGCCATCATCTGACATGAGGCACTTTGAGCTACGTTCACACGCATACGCCCCTTGATTCGCACGGGCTCAACGTGGCCCCAAGACTTAGTGCGTACACACAATTGAACGAACAAGCACAAGTTCGGGCAGAAGCCTTACACCATTTAAGCTGAATGGAAAACAATTTTTTTTCTCAGCGACAATAATTCTTTACCATGTAGAGAGCACAAATGGCCGACAGCAAAATAATCTGGTAATGTCTCAAGGTTTGTTTTGTGAGGAAATTAAACGCTGGATAAGTCAATTGTCCCCCATTTAACAAAGGAGAAATACATTTTTCTTTCTCAGAAAACTTTTGACAAAATGACAGAGCCAATTTTAATTCTGGGGAAAGAGCTCCTCAGAGAGGAAGGAGGCAGATGGGTGGCTGTTGTTCTGTCTCTCCGGGCAAGCAGACGAGGGCGCAAGATGCGACACGCAGACACACGCCATCTCACGCAAGCGTGTGCTCACTCACGCATGCAGCCTCCGCATGGCGCTGCCTACAGCAGGGGTGGGGATCCTTTCCCTTTCAAGGGCCGAATAAAACCTTCAAATACCTTTGGCAGGGCCCACACATTAACATGCTCAGCAGTCACGTCGGCCTCTGCAAGAGGTTTTTGTAGCAACAGAAGTACCTCAATGCGCCGTAGTTTGCCAAGTTAAAAATATTCCCCTCTAGCACTTGACTGGTCTGGCTAAGAAGTTGGAATGATGAGATAAATGATGTGGACAATTCCTTCTTAACCTTTTGGCTAAAACCAAGTTTAGTCTGATGCGGGCTGTTTTGAAGCGGGAGACCTCATGTAGCCACGGGCCGTATGATACGAGGTCGTAAGACTCTTTCCAGCACGCGGACGAAAGGTTTCCCATCCCTGGCCTGGCGTCGACACGTACTCGAGAACCCGCGTGTCTATGAGCTCGACAGAGCACGAAGAAGCGGGCGAATTCTTCGCATCGTGGGCCAAATTCCCACACTCTCACCAACCGCACGTGCACGCACGCGCACAAACGCGCGTACGTGCTCGCACGCCACACCTATATTTACCTGCTTGTTGTCCCCATGGGCTGCCGCTAATGAGCTGTCCTTCAGGGCTCCGTCACCCGCTGCGCTCTGATCTGTATGTCGAAGGACAACACGCACCAAGACATGAGTGCCAGTGGCTGGCCATCGCCGCTGCGCATGCGTCGCGCCGTCTGACGAGCCTCGGGGGGGGGGGGTTTCGTTAATTAAGGACACAATTTAATAGTTTAGTGCAAGGGAACAATCAGTTGGCGAAAATCGTCAAGTGTGAAGATGCCAACAATCGCTGCACACCCAAGACTAAAGACTGACTTTCGCGAGACGAAACTAGCGAGTCAGCATGCAGATACGGACACCTCAGATTACGTAGCAAGGTTATTACACAGCAGTTCACCGAGGAACAGCACAAATACTATTCGGCCGTAGAGTGAAACCCTGGTGAGCTAGACTAATAGAGGGAAGCCCTGGTTTGGCAAGCTCAAAAAGTTCAGCTAGCCACTTCAGTAAATATTAAAAAGAAGAACACTGTAAGCATATGCAAGCCTGACATATACAGCATGTGGGTAATATTTGCATGCATTAGTGTGTTAAGCGTGCGTGTCAGTGTACACAGAATGAAGTACTTACGGTATGCAAGCTGTACAGTACAGTTTATTGTCCTTCAGAGGGATGAGTGCCCACCCCCACCTTCTCTCCCTCTACCCCCTCCCCTGCCGCCCCCTCCCCGTCACAACATATTACACACACTACAGCGTGATCTTGTCTATTTTCAGATGCAATAGCTATTAAACACACTATTGCTAGGTCTATAACACTGTATCTAAATTATTGAATTGTTTATATGTATTTTTTTGTTATGAAATATATATTTCAGCGGTTATTTTTTAAAAGCTGGACCAGTCGGGCTCAATGTGAAATGTGGCCAGCCAGGGTCCAGCTGGCCAGGTTTTACGCTACGAGTTTATCCATCGACCCCCGGGAGTTCACGGATTTGCTTTCCTCACCGCAACATTCAATAATCGTGGACTGCATTTTGGCCGCATTAGTCGGCTGAACGAAATCCGCAGACTAAGATTCGATGACAATTCTACAGTTTGTCATCGACGAGACTCAATGCGATACTTAGCGATGCTGAATAATACTGCACCGTACATTTCAATGCCGGTCCACAAAGACAAACATTTACCTTGACTACAAAGTGTATTCATCAAGGGCGCTGCTCTTTGATGTAACAAGGACGTGAATTAATAAGCAGCTCTGGTTCGCCAACACGTAAGCTTTGCTTTCATTTTGCTGTCACTGCCTCGCTCAGTGAAGCAGTTTGCCATTGACGCAGCAACAGGTGACCACGGACAGGCGTGGTGGCACACGCCTTTAATCCAGCACTTTGAAGGCGAAGTTGGTGGATCACGGAATGATCATCACGTTCTGCAAGACTTCCAGCTTGTTCGGCTACGAGGTCGGCAGGTGATCGTGACTCAAGTCGTTACGGATCTCCGAGGTTCCCTTCCGCTGTACATGCAAGTTTCTTCGGAGTACTTCCAATTTCTCCTCCGTGCAAAATTATATCCTATGGCAATAACCTCCTGAGTGCAATGTGATTACGCATATTTTATTTAACCTCGGCTAAACTGCAGTAATACTGTAAGAGCTGCACAGGCACAACTAAACGTGGCAAATCTGGGTCTGCTGGCCAGGGTTTTAATGTAGTGTAGAAGAAAAGATGGGGATATGAGCCAACGTGGATGGCTTAAAAAAATACAAATTCCCCCACTGATTTATTACAACGACTTGTCAGTCAGCATTGCCTACTTAAATAGGCAAATGCTTACTGCCTTTCATCAGCAATCTTATCCGTTGTACACTAAAACAGTTCCTGCTCTTCATCAATATCTGTGTAATGGGACAAAAAATTGGCATAATTGGGGAAGGTTTTTACGTGTTTTTCTGTGACACTCTTACTCTCTTGGTATGACCTCTCGTCTTTGCTGTCTGTACATCCAACTGCACCAGGACTTCATTAAGTCTGAAACCAAAGACCCATCTGTTCTTTGTTGCAAATGATCGTTTGTGACAAACGTAAACTTCCTCCACTAGATGCATCAACCGTGCTTATGTCTCTTTGTTCGTCCATAATGCGGCAATTGTGACCGTCATTCTGCACACAAAACCCCCTCGTGTCCTCCTGTCAATTACCGCTGACCCACGCCGACTCGTCGCGATCGGCAGCGCCTATAACTGCTTCGTTGTCTCTCTGGCAGCGCGCGGCCATTACCGAGCATCACGCGCCGCCGCACTCGTCCGCGGAGGGGAAAGGGGGCACGAGACGGCGGGGTCCGGGCAACGCTGACGAGCGGGGGAAGCCCACCTTTGTGTTTGTCAGCCGACGCTATAAAGAGTGCCTTTGCCAGGAGTGCACCCACCGATCCGCTGGAGGAGCTGCACAAAGGGGAAAGAGCTTTGATGTAACGCTGGAGTCAAAGAAGGGAGGCACGACCCAACAACGTAAGCGCACGAGGCGGCCGCGAGGCTCTGGCTCTGCGGGGCTCGTTCGCGCCGGGATGTGTCGGATTCATGAAACCTGCACCGCTAAGATCCCGGGTCGGAACCCAGGCTTCACCGCTCCGTGAATAAACGAGATTCTTAAGAGTAGCGAGTGGATGTCTCTACCTTGTCACCGATGACCACAAAAAAATCACTGTTAAATTTGATGTTTAACTTCATTTGCAGCTCCAGATGATCATTCATGTGCACATTCAGTCCTGTAGCCAATAGTGGAACGCAAGCTACTGAACAACCATTTCACAGGTATGCTGGGTTACACAGTAAGCCAATTATAACACTTTCTAGTTCATCCTTTCCACATTAACACATTAATCCTTGACGCGTTCTCCCTCACCTGGGCTCTTTAAGCGAGAAGCTCTCCACGCCGAACACCTCGCCCAGCGGGTCACTCTTGCAGTGCACGATGTGCTGCCGCTGCTGGTCATACAGCTGCTTCGTCTTGATGTACTGGCCCAAGTGATGGATGACCTGCGCACGATACGTCCGTCAACTCCGAGAGGCCTCTTCCGAGGTCAGCAATTCGCGATGGACGTGCCAGTGCGCCAAGGCCAACAGTGCCGATGTGCTACGCGCAAGCTCTGGTGCTGCCGTGCTGCTCTTTGATCGTCTAAAGTGTCTCCCTGCTCAAACAAGTATGCGATTTTGCTCAGCTCTGATGCGGAATTGGCAGGGAATGCCAATTCAACATTTTTACGTAACGAGTAGAAAAGGTTTTTTTTACCATTTCTAGCAATTATACAGGTGTTAAGATCTCAAAACACCAAAATAGACACCTTTTACAAAGTGTCTAGTTTGCAAAAGCCACATATACTTGTGGCGAAATATGCAAACAGGAAGCTTTTTGGTGTTTGAAGATCTTAACACCTGTATAATTGCCAGAAATGGTAAAAACTTTTACTGCTCGTTACATATGTACACTGGCAAAAAGTACCCATTGCTCAACAGTTTTACGTTGGTGGTCTTTTTCAAAAGAAGGCAGCCACTTTGATTTTGCAGGAGGTGATAGCTGTGATGCAGCACAAGCCATAGATATTAAGATCCAGAGTTCAAGCCCTGAGCCTGGGTGTCTTTCATGCGGTACATAAGAGCTGAGTATCGAGAACCGAGCTATCGATGCTGAGATCTGTGTTAAGGCCATGTGGCTGGGTGTGTCTCTTACTTTCAATGGACTTATAATGACCATGCCTGAGCATGCAGTCAATAACCATGGGTTGCACTCTGGGTTCCAGCCACCCATGATTAAACCAGTTTCTTAATGGCTTCTGAAAATACCATAAAGTATTTTTCTGAACTGAATTATGCCTAACCCATACCTGCAGACTTAAATGTGTAAATATGTTCCATGATTGACATGCGGCAAACCACTTAACAGGGCATGAACGAAGGCGCCTTGCCAAGTTTTGGGTCGAACAAACACACTTCATTGAAGTAGCTCCAAAAATAATGTTGCGCATCATCTCCAACACTATGTGATATTCATAGGTTGTGAATATTCATGTTTACTGTGCCCTACGACAGTCCTGCATCACACTTCGCCAGCTAATGTCCTCAAACAGAGCTACGCATGTCTCCCCTAAATGTGGAACATCTCTCATCTCATCTCATTGTCAGAAACCGCTTAGTCCTGTACAGGGTCGCGGTGAGCCAGAGCATATCCCGGCAGATACAGGGTGTAAGGCAGGGATATACCCACTATGGGACGCCAGTCCATCACCGGGCACTGGGGGCAATTTAGTCTGCAAGACAAATTAACCTATGCAGCGGCACAATATTGGGCCATTTGTGATTTCACAAGTGAACGAAGGTCTCCAACACAACATTCCGATCATGGTGTTTGTGCAACCATACTTCACCACGCTGGTAAGTGCTGATTGGTAATGCGAGCCATCGGCCAGCCATCGACTGGGCGTCGAACTGAAGTTGCCGAATTCAGAGTACGGTGAACAAACCACTACAACAGCACTCCTCCAAATCTAAGCTGACTCAAGTTTGTAAACTATTCTCTGTACAAACCTTAGTTTATTTGTTGAACCCCGCTATAAAGGTCTCATTAGCACGCCCTTTTGTCAAGTATTAGAATAAATTGCCTACATGCCATGTAACTGGCTGAAAAAAATGTTCTTGGAAAAATGTTAAAAATAAAAAGACTCTGAATGATAAAAATACATAACGTATTAGAACCAAACCAAATTAATACTTTTAAGTTTTCATTAAACATTAGAAAAAGTACTTATTGTTGCCAGAAAATATTACGACTTAGTATGCCATTTGAAACACAATGGACACCGTTTGATATCGCAAACCATTTCATGACAACCCAGGTCAAATGAGTTCCACTGTACCACCTGCAAGTACAAGCATGATGGATTGCACTTATCCTCAGTCACAATTATGCAACTTATTAATGCCCCACTCACGGAGGAAGAAGCAGCAACATTCCATGAGTTCTTCCACTCGATTAATTCTTTTGCATTTCTGGAAATATTATGTAAAAAGTAAACATTGGTTGTCTTGTCAACAGACTCCCCCTTGACACAGCAATGATCATGTGATCTCAATTCCGTCGTTCTGCCCACGATTATGAGTAAGGCTCAATACTGGTGCACACAGGAAGACAGTGGCTCCACACGGGCGTGGAGATTTGACAGCTGAGTTCTCAAACGATTCACAAACACCTCAGCCTTCGTCACTGCGCGATTCCACGCTTTTTTTGCAGAATCGGTGAGATTTTAGGCAGTGCCAGGTGATGAGCATCGTGAACGTTCTCACTTCACCTGCTGCACCGTGAAAGCGTCGCCTTTTGCACCAACCGACTGCAAGAGACGCAGCAGTAGAGGCACCGGCCTTACCTGCAGACGGGACAAAAGACAATATATTATAATAATTGCACTTCGAGAGTGCTTTTCACCCGAAGGTCACAAAGAGATGCACAGAGCTGCGGAGAGAACGGCATGTCAGCAACAACGACGACAAAAGAACAGCAAATCAGCAACAATAACTTTTTTTTTTGGGATGTTGTTACAAATGTGACCTGTCAACAACAACAACATCAGGACAGTTCAACAGAAAGTCAAAATAATGGCAATAAATTCATATCATCTCATCTCATTGTCTGAAACCGCTTAGTCCAGTGGTTCTTAACCTTGTTGGAGGTACTGAACCCCACCAGTTTCATATGCGCGTTTCACCGAACCGTTCTTTATTGGAAAAATAAAATGTGATCACCTGCAGCCAGTGATGGCCAAGCGGGGCGTGTCATCACGAATCATATGAGTGAGGTGTGTG
>JAZEWT010000005.1:21201207-21214352 GCA_036362905.1 Mordacia mordax
AGACACAGGGCGCAAGGCAGGGATATACCCACGATGGGATGCAAGTCCATCACCGGGCACTGGGGGCAACTTAGTCTGCAAGCCGATTAAGCAATGCAGCAGCATGCTTTTTGGACTGTGCGAGGAAAACGGAGTGCCCGGCGAAAACCCACACGGACTCGGGGAGAAAACTCGCAAACTCCACACAGAAAGGCACCCGAGCCGAGATTCGAACCCGGGACCTTCTTGCTGTGAGGCGACAGCGCTACCCACTGGGCCACCATGCCGCCCGGTCAGCAAACTCGATTTGCAATACAGAGGTCAGCCGGTCAATCGCCAGTGCGGCAGCTGGAACCCACTTGCCCATCTCTGTCAAGTCAGCAATAATGAAATATGTAAATTAACAGTCGATCGTCCGGTTATGTGTGACGAGGTGAAGTGCGCATACTCTTGACACTTTCAAATGCAACAACAGTGTGTGTGGAAGCAAAGCCCAAAATAAGTCGAGGCCTTACCAAAAGGAGTGGCGTGAGCAAGAAACTGCAGGACTATAATCTCTCTGTACCTCCTTTAAAGCCAAGTGAAAGGAAAATAATTTTGAGCAATATCCAAGAGCCCCTGGAACCTTGTAGAAGACAGACTTCTTAATCTAAATACAATCTAGTACAATGACCTCCGCTTATAAGATCAAGCTCTCGTATCACGAAAACGTGTACTTCACGATACACACAAAATGTGGGACATCCACACAGAATTACTTAAAGCCTGAGAGATGCGAATCCGACCAACAGAGGAAATAAAATCACTTTCCCCAGGTTAATGACAACACGGCACTATCATTTACGAACATTGCACTTGCCGTATTTAGGGGTAAACCTACGAGCGATATTCATATTTAAATGTACCGATGAAAAACTTAGTGCTCCAACGAATTACACAAATAGATACCAAACGTAGTGACCGGCAGAAAGACTACAGACATCGTACATTGAAGATATGCAGAATTGTACACTAATCCAAATCACACACTACACCAATAACACAGATCCTTCATGGGGGAAAAAAGTAGTTGACTCCTAAATCCTAATACTACAGGCATCAGAGTGGGTAGCGGACCTCTTAGCGACATCAATCACTACCAGAACTCACAGACGCAGCGGTGACAGGATCCCCCACAGCAAAGTCACCAGGCCCACACGAATCGCTGCAAGAATCGCGTTATATACGCCGAACCACATGTCTTCAGGTCCACGTTTCTCAAAACACTTGCATCCTCCGTAGAATATACTCCCATCAATTTGGGCTGTCAAACCCCTCCCGGCCCAATCCAAGCAAGAAGCCATAATAACGAGACTTCACAAGGCTGACATGCCTCCCAGCTATAAATAAACTACCATCAAAAAAACCTTCTAAATAAAGAGTGCAATATGTTAGCTAAGGCTGCGGTGATAAGTTTAGACATCATGGTCCCATGCATCACGAAGTCACCAAAGCAGATTTATTAAAATCAGGAATTGACAATTAATTTAAGAACTAGATGCCTTCTTGAATTTAATTTGCGTGTTCTGTGGGTTTTCACTGGGTACTTTGGTTTCCTCCCACCGTCCAAAGACACACTGCTGCCTATGTTAATTGGCCTGCTGAGTAAATTGCCCCCCAAAAAAAGTGTGCCCTGTGATGTACTGGCATCAAATCCTGGGCATTCCCCCGCCTTGCGCCCTCTGTCGGTCGGGATAGGCTCCGGCCCCCCGCGACCATGTAGAGGATTAAGAGAGTATTGATAATGAATGAATACTGTAAAATCAACTCCATAGACACACAGCACAAAGCAGCCAGGTGGAAACGTATGCTTTGATCCTGGACAGCGAGGAGGCCTGGATGGCGAGGCCTTTGATGTGTAGGAAGAATAGCCTTTTTCTGCTTGTAACAATGCATACAATTCATTCCTTATTACACTCTGTAAAACATTACACCGATAACCCCCAGTATCAATGGTAAGAGATGGTTATGTATTCCCAAGATGTATTCTATATGGATGTGTGAGAGATGACTCCATTCTCTCCCATTATGTTCACACTGCCGACTGAACTTACTGTCATCCGGTGAGACCCAAGTATTTCAAGGATAAAGCTGAACTCAAGAGTGAAAACTCTGTATTGGGACAATGTTAAATCATTCCCAGATAACTTCCATGTACCCCCTTCAAACTTTAAATTCTAATTACAACGTATTAAGGAGATCTCAAGAGTATAAAGCATAATCAACTGGGTCTGAAAGATGTCCCTTGTGCTTTGTTACCACATTTCGTTCCACTGCGTGGCATCCTGAAAAAAATTGAACACATAGGGGTCACTCGAACTGGACTGTCTTGAGTATTAGGGTGGGGTAGTGGCAGTATAGTAGGGTTAGGGGTCACCTCATCTGCACATATTCCTAAACCCAAAATTAATATGTAATTACGGAGTAAATTACTATGAAATTTAAACCTCCTACAGAAATGGAAAAGCCACATGCCACCAATCTTGCAACAAAACGTAGCAATCATTAAACCGGGGTACAGAACTCTAAACAAATTGCACATTTGGAAGGCATAATGTCCTTGCTTTTAACCACATACTAAGAAACTAAAATAAATGAAAAACCTACTGCATTAAGCAGTTAGGCAAAATATGCACGCAAATAAAAATGCATTAGCACCACTAACCCCGTAAGCAGGAACATGAGGCATATGCGCTTCAACAGGATGTGCAGACGTGCAGCCGTGCAGCCTGCACTCATGCGGAGCCGGCTGTACTTACGCGCTGCAGCCCGTAAATTGGCTGCTCAGACAAAACACTGGCCGTCCCAACAGGGCTCGGGGAGACACAGAGACGTGAGCCTCCGTGAGCAGAAAGAAGAGAAAAAAAAATCTCAAACGCGTGCACCCTTATAACAGCTTGACCCTGGTCCCCAGTGACTCATGCAAGGAAGTGGGCTGGCTTCAGCTGGTCCACATGACTTGTCCGGCATGTGCCCGGACATGTCCGCGCACACGCGCACACGCACGCGTGCAGAGACATGCACACGCATGTACACATGCACTTTCACACACACACACACAATCACCTGTTCACACATATCCGCACACACATAGTAAATGATCCTTGTCCGCCCACCACCACCACCACCACCCCTCCTCCATGGAGCTGTAATAGACTCGTGGGCAAGTTTCATTAGCGGGTACATATCAGTACACTCAGTTATAATTTAAGCTGAAAGGATGCGTTGAGTTGCGTAGCTCTTTTCAACAGTTGTGCAGCGGGGACAGATGCTTATTATTAGAGCAGGAAGTACACACGGCGAGCTTTCAAGCTCTGGATGTGGGATTCCTGCGAAACATTAAACGTCCAAAATGACCAACATCGCACGGATAAAACTAATGGGCAATTAAACTTGTAGCGACAATCTGTGCATAAATAAAACTCCAAACGTAATCACAAAAGCAATAATGAGCAACACACAAGATTGCGCAATTACCTCACCACACCAAATTTTGCAAGGATGAAAACCTCAACAATAATCATGAAACAAACAGTTCCACTCTAAATTGCACAGCAAAATACATTAATAACAAAGAGGAGCAACAATGCAACAGTAGCATGAGAAAAATATCTTTAGCACGACAAAAGAAACCTTGAAATATTTTTGTATACTTATTGTTATCTAAGGTGACTCAACGATATCAGTGACTATAGCTTCAAGCTCGTGACATTCTTACAAAAGCAAGGGGCACTCCCCACAAACAACGTTTCCCCCAAAGCATGATGTGCATCTCGGACCATTAAGCAGACAGTATGTTGTGCTTAAGATTAGATTTGTCTGTATGGGCAACAAATCCACGAAATATTTCGCCGACTTGTTAAGTAAAGGGCTAAGCAATTTACAACATTTCAGAGCACTGGGGCAATTCAGTCAGGACAATTAACGTAGGCATTTCAAGCCCGGCATGCCACACCAGGTGGTGGGTGCCACCTTTGTTTCCCGAGTGATGGTCTGTTTACACATTGCACCAGGTACTCATGAGGTCGAGTCGACCGAGGAGAGACCCGGGACGAGTTCACATAAACGTCACTGGTGTCGGTAAGGCTTTCCAGTCCTCTGGCTAGGACTGTTGATGCGGCTCATGTTGTCATGCCGGGATGATGGCTCTCTGCGGACCTGCGCCTGCTCGGGAACATTTATGCCTTCCTTATTTGTTGAAGAATCATTTTTTTCTCCGCTTACCTTATGTCCTACAGTTAATTTCTACTATTTAACATTCAGTTGAACTGTTCTGATGTTGTTGATGACCTACCGGTTTCTCCACAGCTAGGATTTATAAAAAAAAACCCCAAAAAGTGATTGTTGCTGATTTTCCGTTATGTCGTTGTTAAGCCATTCTCTCTGCAGCTCTGTGCAGTGCTCCGTGACCCTCGGGTGAAAAGCGCTCTATAAATGCAATTATTATTAACAATCTAACTCAGGTCACCAGGTTTGTAGCGCAGTGCACTTACCGCTACACTACATCAACATTCACACGCACACTCATATACAAAGCATATACACACACACATAGAGATGGACGTTTGCAAAGACGAGGGATCAGTGTGACCCTCATGAGAGGCCCAGCACCGGTTCGGATATCACTGACGGAATCCAAACCACGTGGATGGGTGGAGGGTATAGTTCACTAAGCACTGCATCGATGCTCACCACACATCCACTGCTCTACAACCCCATATGCCAAATGGATCACATGGCTTTTCCAATTCCTTGCATACTTGTCAAACACCGCAAGCAAGGGGCCCCATTGTCCAGGAAGTTCCCAACTCTAACATCTAATGCAACTGTAGCCTTCCACCACTTAACTTTTGCTTGGCGTTTTTCTCCAAAAATGTTGCATACAAATAATAATACGAGCGCAAGTTCTGCAGCTGGTCGAGACGAGTGATGAATTCAGAGACGAAATCAAGTAACACAATTCCTGCTCCAATTTCAGTAATAATCGATTGGGTTCCAGTGATCATCCACTGTCTACCTAAGCATCTAGTGGAATTCACGGATTTCAAAGCCGTGCAATGGATTAGATGTTATTTACTTTCAATAATAATAATAATTGTGGGCGGCACGGCGGCCCAGTGGGTAGCGCTGTCGCTTCACCGCAAGAAGGTCCCGGGTTCAAATCTCGGCTCGGGTGCCTTTCTGTGTGGAGTTTGTGAGTTCTCTCCCCGTGTCCACGTGGGTTTTCGCCGGGCACTCCGGTTTCCTCCCACAGTCCAAAAAACATGCTGCTGTATAGGTTAATTGGCTTTCAGACAAAATTGCCCACAGTGCCCGGTGATGGACTGGCGTCCCATCGTGGGTATATCCCTGTCTTGCGCCCTGTGTCTGCCGGGATAGGCTCCGGTTCACCGAGACCCTGTACAGGACTAAGCGGTTTTTGACAATGTGATGAGAAAATTGCATTTATAGACCACTTTTAACCGGAAGGTCACAAAGCACTGTACAAAGCTGCGGAGAGAATGGCATGCCAACAACATTGTTTATTGTTCATGAACTACCCGAATATCAAGGTTTATTTTAAATGCATATAAAAATTACTTGTACACGTATAATGCACATAAAAGCTGTTGCAGTGGCAAAATGATGCCACCACAACAGCCTAAATATTCATTACTTTGCATATACAGGGTAAAGAAGATTTAATTAACACAAAAACCTGCAATTTCAAACCATTTATAGCACGGACGGTCGTATGTTACCAAAACATAATGTAATGAAAAGAAACCCACAACACAAAGTATACAACCATGCTGACCACCCACCCGGAGAGCCTCAAACCTTACAACCATTCAACACATCCACGGAAGCGACTCATTTGACTACCCCAACTCACAGCAAATCTTCCATCAACACCTTCTGTCTATAATCCATCATCGAGACCTCCCGCCCCCTCCCTCACGACTCCTCTCAACCCCACACATTTCCCAGCCCCATAGCGCCGCCCCTAAGATTCCTTGTTCTCAGACGGAGTGTGAACTGTGATGTCAATCAAATGTAATAATAATAATTGCATTTCTATAGCGCCTTTCACCCGAGGGTCACAAAGCGTTGCACAGAGATGTGGAGAGAACAGTACATCAACGAGATAAGAAGGGCAAATCAGCAATAACGGTTTTTTTGGAGGTTTTTTTTTTTATAAAAAACATTTATAATATACAATGTACAAACTGAGTTTTCAAAACAATACTTGTAATAAATAATTAAGCAAAATTAGGCTATTACAGATATATACTTTAAATGAGTATCTGGTCATGAGCATTGACTGGGGACTTCTATCCAAAGCTTTGAACTGAAAAAAAAAACATAAACAGATAATAATTGGGCTTTTTTGAAAGAATCCTGTGAATGATGGCAGAGTAAAGATAACCTTCATTGGTGCTCTAACAATAAATTGCAGTGTTCCCTTTTATCAGGGCTACAGAATGTCATTTGGCAGGCAAGTCTATGCTTAGAACTAAAAATAAAATCCGAAATATTAAATCATGCAGCAAATCTGTGGAGGCGACTCAACACATATATAGTACCTACATATAAATAGGAGTCACACAACACACGCACACTGCGCCTGAGGATGCCTCTAACGTGAGGCGAAACGTCGCGAGGTGGAGAGAGGAAGCGATCGACACGGCTGTCCCGAGAGAGCAGCTTTTCGAAGCAATCATCATGCATCGAGCTGTGAAAACCTACATCATTACAAATCAAGATGTCAAAACTCCTCTAAATAACCCTAAAATTTTAACGTAAACATGAATAAATAATGCTTGTTTCAGGCAGTGGCTCTTAAGAAGGGCCAATGTCTATACATGCTACATCATTGCATATGCATCTGTTAACACATCTGTTTGTAACGTTTGGTGTTAAAGGCGCACTGCTGCCAAAGGTGGTGAGGCATTTTCAAATAATCAAGTGTAAAAACAGTGTTTTGTTTAGCCAGGAAAGCCTCAAAGCCTCCCTCCGTTTTCTCGGGAAGGGTCACACTTGGAATGTTTATTCACATCCTTACTGAAGAGCATCCCTAAGCGTAAGGAGGAAACAAGAGTAATCAAAGCAACGCACTACTCAAACTTTGCATACCAGTGCTTCAAACGGACAGCAGCTGCTTACCCCTGGAGGTTGGAATTGTCACAGGCACTCACAATCACCCCTGTGAGTCAGCAACCCCCACCACGCACCCCAAAGTTGTGCCTGGCAGGCGCCATCAAGGCTGGCAAAAATGATTCTAACAAAGCAGCCAGTGACTAATTAGGGTGTTCACATGCCTATGGGGTCGTGAGGGCAGGGCCTTGCCCGGACTCGCTCACGGCGTGTGGGGACCTGCCCGGTTTCTCACGTCCGTGTTTAAGGCTCCGCTTGCAGGTACTGGGCACGAAGAGTTCATCCGTTCTCTCAAATCCATGGCAACCACATTCATGCAAGGCCATATCAACTGTGTGTACGCAGATGGGCGTAGATAGAGGTCTTGCAACCGCCCGTTAAATTTTCCAACACCGCTATTCCCAGCTGGTGGGGTCGTGACTCTTCGGTGGGTTTCGAGCGCCACCCGGTGGTCCGTGGAGACCAGACCCAAGTGGGCCTTGAGGCGTAAAATAATGAGAACCCCTAGTCCTCCAATGTAATGTATGTAATGTAAGCAATATAAAAAATAACAAAGTGTCCTAAGCTGCAGTACATAAGCCTTACTGAAAACAAAAATGAGCTACGTAAAAAAATCAAATTATGGGCCAATTAAATTCGGTTCGCAAGACATCTGAAAGTGGTGGCGGAATATTTTTCATAGCTCAACCTCTGGCAGCTCCAACTGATATTAAGCCCCGTCAACATTATTTTGGATATCTTTAGGCGGCTGGCTTCCAATTTAAAATAATTGGGGACCGGTAACCTTTCCCCTCTCTTTGAGTGCCACGCCATAGTTAACCTTGACCACTAACCTTCCTTCTAGGTACGTATGTCCTCTCTAAGCCCCCTTCCCTCAACAATAAAAACGTTGCGTCAAACTTGCGTACGTCTAAGAAGTAGAGCAACCAATAAGCTTGTGTGCAGGAGCCAGACAGGTCATTGTGTCACAAGATTGCAACAGCCTGGTGAGGGTTTCATCCAGCAGTGGATAGACCGTGGCTGCTTAGAATTGCCAAAACACAACTATCTTCAGTAGTGGCTCTGATCTAATGGTTGAAATTCCAAGTTCACGATTAAATATTTCCATAGCTCAACCACTTTATATCCTACAAAAAGGAATACTAACTTTATTTAGGAGGAATAATGAACAGAAGAAATTTGTGTTTGTATTCAAACACTGCCATAGCAATGCTTGGCCAAAAACTTTGCCTACAGGGTGGAGAATTACTACCAGTGCAGACTTTTACATGTAATCAACATAGCCATAAAAATAAACTCAGAATATGCAGCTTACATATATTGCTTTCAGAAAACCTCCACCTAGATATAAGGTGGGCGTAACAAAAATAACCATTATGAAAGTTTAAAATGTTACATACCTTATATAGATCACAACGAGTTAGTAAAATTCCTTGTAAAAGTCAAGGTGGTTAATTAAATGTCCCCTTCTAAGTTCAAAGCTGTGCACCCCGGCGCTTTCACATTTGTAGGTATTCATTACGCACACCTCACACTGCGTGCAACGTGCGTAACCTTTACAACAAAACATAGTTAAAATACTATATTTAAAACCAATCTTTAATACCACTCGGCCACCGAGGCTCAAACGTTCTGACAATAAGCTGCGCTGAGTTACCCTGTTTGTAAATTTCATTCACTTTCTGTATAATTGCCCCGTGTTCAAAAACGCATGCTGTCACTCCCTTGGTCTCAATTCGTGATGTACTTAATGGCGGTTATGTCTTAGCAAAGTGGTTCATACTGAGCTGTCAGTTATAAGCCTGGTCACACCCACACACCTGGCTCCTCCTTTTGTGACTGAAGTTTCATTTATGAATTATTTACAGCTCATATTGGATTACAATCTTAAAACTGTCGTAGTGCTGCCTATAGGTTTTTGTTGCGTGTGTTTTAAGCACGGGTTTTATGAGATTTCCTTTTACTCACCGGCAAACATGCTTGCGAAAACATGTATTTCGCAAACTGATATAAATCTGTGGTTGTTGCTATATTTGCACATATATAATTCAACACAAATAACAAAGCATGCTGGTACCAAGTATTACACTGTTATACTGAAAACAATGAAAACATTTCACTCATTTTAAATTTGGCCATAGCTAAAAGCATGCATTCTTAAATGCTGTCATTTCAATCTGTCATGAATGATGAACGTAAACAATTCCCCTCTTAATACGCCATGAAAATCTGCCAATAATCGAGACCTGGGTGTGTATAATATATGGTATAGGGTGAGTATCTTTCAAGGCTTTCAAATTCCTCGCATAAACGATGTAGAAACACACACGAATCTTTGCATTTGCTTATGGAGCCTAAGAAAACGGCTGGACATGTCTGTCCTGAAAGAGCAACCACCAAGAGCAATTCTCGTACACTGAGCCATGAAAACCTATGTCAATGCGCTGCTCATCTGCAATAGTTTCACTTCCGTGTTCCTCAGGGCTCAGACCTGGCGCCTATCTGTTTGGCATCTATCTGCTGCTGGGAGGTCAGATCATTCTAAGCCAAGGAATTAGTTTTTGCGACTCTGATGACAGCAGCCAAATGTGTCCGTACTAAAACAAACACAGGACTAGCAGTCCGCTCTGCCGTACTGTTTATATAAAAGGCAATTTTTTTTCAGTCAAATCCGTCAAAACGCATATGTTCGTCTTTCCAAAAAGCTTCACAAATGTGATAACGTTTGCCTACTAATTGACAGCAATGTAATTAAGGCAAGTACCATGTTGCTGATTTTCCGTTCTCTGTCGTTGTTGGCATGCCGTTCTCCCCGTAGCCCTGTGCAGCGCCTTGTGGCCCTCGGGTGAAAAGTGCTCCATAAATGCAATTCCTATTATTATTAAAGGTGTCCTTTTTTCATTCTGGCAAGGTTGCTGTACATACTCTAACCGTTCTCTGTCTGATAAGCTAATGCATGCCTTGCTCTTATCTAGACTCATCTGCTGCAATGCTTTGCTTGGTGGAGTGTGCAAGTATGCTTTCCATAATCTTGCGAAATGTGCACAACTCAGCTGTTCAATTTTTGACAAAATCCGAGAGATCTGAGCGCATTACATCTATTTTCGCATATTTGCAATGGCTCCCGTGGAATTCGGTGTCAAATTCAAGAATTCTGTTACCTGTTAAGGCTTTTCACGGTTTAGCTACCGTTTACCTCGGTGAAGTACTCAGACGCAACACTCCCCTTTACATCTAATGGTCTTAGGACCACAGGCACTCTCCAGACCAAATCTTAAAAGACGAATGCTGCGTGATCGTTAAGCATCTGCTTTGCCAAACGTGCACGTTGTACACAGTTTCTTACTATGCCGTCAATAATAACACACTACCCGATCATACATACACTCTATTTATTGTTACAGTCATTATCGTAGACTACCACTAACATCAACGTTCACGTTAAGGCTGCACCTCGGAGGCTCACACACACACAAATAAAACGGAGCACATCGTGGCAGAGAACAGAATAAAAGCGAGCAAGGACTGGACGTGTAACTGGCAAAAACCCCACACTTTGAATGACTTGGTCCGTGAAAACTTACAGATTTCCAAAGACAGCTGTCGCCTTACAAAGGGAAGACGATCCTGGGAAAAACAGGACAGGTGGCAACCCTAAATTACATATATTCATTCATGGTGACATGCCGTTCATATGTCGTTGCTGCTGACATGCCGCTCTCTCCACAGCTCTGTGCAGCGCTTTGTGACCCTCGGGTGAAAAGCGCTATATAAGAAGTGCACAAATTATTCTAGTAAATAACGTACAATGCGCATCCTTTTATAACACATACACCGTAAAAACGTCGACAGACCATTCAATAACATACAAGGTATCTTCTATTCATCAAACCACGTGCGGTTACAAACGGAGACAGTATTTGGTGAAGTTGCGTTGGCTGCTTTGCACAAGCATAATAAACACAAAAGCTGACATTCATTAATAACATTGCCTTAAAGAGAAAAAAACACATTTAACTGAAGGGCTTTTGGGCAATGATCCGACACAGCACGTGCTGTGCTATGAGAAATAACGTGGCGCAATAATACAACTGACTGAAAATAACCACATTAAGCTATTTTATCCAACTCAGTTATGATTTAAGCTGCAAAGGTAGCGATGAGCTGTGTAGCTCATTTTAACAGTTGCCCAGCGGGGTGGTGTAAGTAAGTTACAATATCTCAGCGCACCGGATACAAATTTAAGTCGGGACAATGAACCGAGCTATAGGCGGCATGCCTTCGAACTACGGGATGAAACGGGCGAATCCTCACTGTTAGAGAAGCAGCGAGCGCATAAGGCATTGGGGAAGATTTTCAGCTTTTTTTTGTTTGCAATCTGTTAATATTAACGAAGTTAAAGTTTCCGATAACCGCGATGCTTTTCTCCATTCATCCAGAGCCGCACTCTTATGAAGAGCGCACGCGGCATCGAAACTCGGGTCACGCGGCTCAGTGGCTTCTGGTTAACAAAGGATGGAAAACCCTATTATCCGTATTTTTTTGCACGTAAATTAACTTAAGAGAAAACAAAACCTTGCGTATACGTCAAAGCAAATGCGACTGTCAATCAAGTGGGTTTTTTTAAAGACTTGACTCGGATATGAAAAATGAGCGTCTCCACACAGACCCGAGGCCTCGCGGCGCGGTGCTCCGCCACCCATAGTCGGGGTCGAAATCAGGCGAGCCCGAGGCTACGCGCAAATCCGGGCCGCGGCTCTCGGTATGTTTGTTTTAATCAATGTAAAAAATATACATCGGTACACTTAAACAACATATGCATTCTATTATCGCGGACGCAAATAAAGCTACTCCGAAGAGGCACCAACGCACCACCTATTGCAAAAAAATCAATGTAACAGGGGTTTATTATTTTTATTATAATACAAAGGCCTAGTCGAGCAGGCTTTTGGAACACAAAGGCTCGCGCAGGATCGGTAACAACGGAGCGCTACTGTTTACTCCAAAACACCACCGTGCACGCTCAACCGCAAGCTAAACATCCCAACACACCAGTGTGAAAGCAATAACAACGCAAGGAACGACTCTAATTCGGTTAAAATCCGCAAATCTGGAGCGAGCGCGGCCTAGCGAGCGCGCTGCACTCGCGCACAACTCCCCCTCGGCTTCCTTAATCTACAAATAAACCATCGCCGTTTCGTTACGCCGAGAGCCTTGGTGGGTTTTGTACGATTAACACGCAATGTGGTTAAGTGTTGCGAATCGTTGTGTTGAGATATTCAATAGTTTTCATCCACAGCGCGGCTTACCGTTGAGTAAGGATCTTGGCCGGGCAAGTCTGGGCACGCGGTAGGCAGGGCCCCGGAACGCGCATAGACGGGGACGCGTGTCAATCAGCCAGAGGTTGAGTTGGTGACAAATGCTGGGCGCTAGGTGGACTATTGCGTGGATTGGGTGAGTGAGTCGGTGAGAGAGCGAGGTCCACGGGCTAGAGACGAGAGGGAGTGATGGGTGAGTGGGTGAGTAAGCTGGTCGGTGAGCGGGTTAGTGGCACCGGATATAGAGAAGAGAGAGAGAGACTGATGGGTGAGTGGTTGAGTGAGTGGGTTGGTGAGTGAGTGAGTGAATGGCAGAGGCTAGAAAAGAGACGGACTGATGGGTGAGTGGTTGAGTAAGTGAGTTGGTGAGTGAGTGAGTGAGTGGTAGGGGCTAGAACAGAGACGGACTGATGGGTGACTGGTTGAGTGAGTGAGTTGGTGAGTGAGTGAGTGGTAGTGGCTAGAACAGAGACCGACTGATGGGTGAGTGGTTGAGTGAGTGGGTTGGTGAGTGAGTGAGTGAGTGGTAGGGGCTAGAACAGAGACGGACTGATGGGTGACTGGTTGAGTGAGTGAGTTGGTGAGTGAGTGGTAGTGGCTAGAACAGAGACCGACTGATGGGTGAGTGGTTGAGTGAGTGGGTTGGTGAGTGAGTGAGTGGTAGGGGCTATA
>JAZEWT010000005.1:21348350-21368666 GCA_036362905.1 Mordacia mordax
TGTATAGGTTAATTGGCTTGCAGACTAAATTGCCTTCAGTGCCCGGTGATGGACTGGCGTCCCATCAAGGGTATATCCCTGCCTGGCGCCCTGTGTCTGCCGGGATAGGCTCCGGCTCACCGCGCCCCTGTACATGACTAAGCGGTTTCTGACAATGAGATGAGAGAAACGCACGCGCGCGCGATCACGTTCAGTCAGCTTGCACGGGCGGCGCGGATGTTTACGCGGCTGAGCCTGAAAGCAGTCTTGTCTCTGCCCTATGGGCCTCGTTGAGTCAAGAGGGGAGGGGGTCCTTGTCGGTCATCTTGGCTCCCGTCTCCTCTTCATCCTCCGGTTCGAGGGCGGAAGGGGTCGTGAGCTCTCCAGCACCACTCGTGCAGGGACAGTGTCTGGGCCTGGCCGGTCCCGGCAGTCAAAACACCGGGGCGATTATTTATTATTTTGCGGACGCCCTTTTCCAGGGCGACTTGCATCATCAAAGACGTTTCAAATGAATAACTACTACCGCTTGCCCAGCATTGCAAATTGTCAAAGTGTTGTTGTCAGACCTGTAGGCAATGTCAACCGGCTGTTGTCGGACACGTAGGTAACGGTTGTACAGATGCGTCTTGAGCAGTTTCCAAAGCAAGGTGGGTGGACTCTGTGGTCTCGACTTCTGTTGGGACGTCATTCCGCTACGATGGGACCAGGGTAACAGGGCGGCGAGCCTTGAAAACCCGGAGAGCGGCAGTGAGGTGAGACCAGTCGACCATGAGTTGCCGAACGAAGGCGGCGAGAGGATGTGTAGGCCAAGCTCAATCGGCCTGCTGGCCTAAATTGGCCCTGGTGCCCGACGATGGACTGACATCCGATCCTGGGTATAGCCCTGCCTTGCGGCCTGTGTCTGCCAGGACGGGCTTCGGCTTCACCGCAACCCCCGATAGGATTCCGCGGGCGCTGCTAACGAACGAATGAATTGCGTACGAGGAAGAATATCTGCCAACGCCGGAAGACGGGAGAACAACCGGACGCGAATGCGGCGTCGCGGTTCGTTATGAAAACAAAACAAATAAAAGCCGAGACGCGCGACGAGGCTCGTATTTCCCGGGACAGCGGCTACCTGAGCAGCGGGGAGGATCCTGGGAAGAGAAGAAAAAAACGTGCACAGGTGGCGACCGTAGCGGCGCACATCTGTGCGTGCGTGCGCCTGCACGTGCGCGCATGCACGACAGGCAGTGTTATTCTGCTATGGGAATGGAGGCATAAATGTGTGGGTGGTGGATGGGGCGGAGGGGGGGGCCACAAGCCGTAGCTGCCCCGTACGTTCACATTTTATTCAGCACAAGTCATTGTTTTTCTTTCCATTCCCACGGGGGCAGNNNGGAGGAGGAGGAGGGAGGTGCACCTTATGTAGGTGGGGAACTTGTCAGGGATGAGTGAGAGTGAGAGAGCTGGGAGGGGCAGCCGGTAGCACACGCATGTCAGGTGACCCGCGGATTACAGCCCTCGGAAATCCTGCGGGCACAGCTCGACTGCCGCCGCCTTTCATCTCCGCTTTGTTTCAAATCCTCCGGTGGTGGAGAGTGAGAGTTGGAAGACAATGACGCGGCACCGAAAGCCCCATTATCCACGTTCCTCGCAACTCCGCTAGCGAGTGGCGGCGGCGGCCGGGCCAGCCGGTCCCGCGTGCTGTCTGCCTGGCCCCACGCGCAGCCGGTGTGAGGCCACATCGCGGGAGATGGGAGGCGGGCGGGCGGGTTGGTAGGTGAGTGGGCGGTGAGGAATGCCGAGACTAATTTACGGCTCGCCTTGTTCATTCCCTACCAACCCGCCCGCTGGTTCGCTCGCTCTCCCACCCTCGCGTTCACTCGTTCGCCCGCTCGCTCGCTCATTCGCCTGCCCTTTTACTCGCTTGCCCACTTGCTCCTTCACCCGCTCGCTCGTTCACCCGCTCGCCCGTCCGTTCACACGCCCGCTCATGCGCAACGTTTGTTTACTGGCCGTGAGAAATCCTATGGGGAGAGGGAGACGTGTTTGATCAAAAGGAACCCGATGATAATATGCGCCATGATGAAATGCTTTTTTGACAACAAAAAAATAACACCGCGGCAGCATCGGCACCTTCGCAGGATTCTGAAATCGTCCACGCGTCACCTCCCACCCACACACAGAGGTCCCTCCCACGGCCACGAGCGGACTGCGAAGGCTTTAAAGAGATGCTCATGTGGGAGAGGCGTCCTAACGAACACCCGTCGGCTGGGCACACGCAGCCTCTGCCCGATGTTGGCACCGGCCAACTACGTGGCTGCCTTCTCCGCCTCTGCGATTTTCTCGCGCCGCTGGGTCACATCCTCCCTCTCGTCGACATTAATAAGCAATAATTGTGTTATTTTTGTTGCCAGACGCCGCGGGTGACAACCAACCGACAATGGCTCGTGAAACGCGATGCAGGTTTTCACGGCTCGATTGCACGATGATTGCTTCGAAAAGCTGCTCTCTCGGGACAGCAGCCGCGTCGATCGTAATGGCCCGTAAACTCATCAAAATAATTTACGTCCCGGAGTGGCGGGAAAGTGCTTCAGGTGGGACACGTTGGAATGGCGGGCGGTGATAAATATAGAAACTCACGGCCGCACAACCTCGCCAGTCGAACTGTCACTTGGTCTCAATCGGCAGTCCCTAAGCCGCCGGTGGAAGTTCCACATTCCTGCGGTGGCTGTGGTGGCTTTGGTGATGGCGGCCAATATTTGCCGCAGTCGAGTGACTGAACGTCGTAGCCAATGCGATTCGCGACCGTTTTGCTGAGGGCGTTCAGTTCACATGAGAAAATGTGTTCCTCTATGAGGTCATTCAGCAGGGTTTGATTCACGGCCGCAGCTGATACCTGTGTTGAGTGGTAACTGAACTGCGCCTTAAATCGAACGAACGGTGGGGATATTCGTGTTGGCGGTGGTGGCGATTATGGTGGAGGTGGTGTTGGTTGTGGCTGTGATCATTGTGGCAGTAGCCACCGATGGTGGTGGTGGTGGTGGTGGTGCAGCGTGGCCGGGGTTGACCGATGTCCTGGCCGGGCGTCTGGCATCACTGCCACCATCGCCCATCGCCAATTTCCGCAGGCACTGACCTAGGAAACGCGGGTGAGAGTTAGGGACTGAGTGCGTCGAGTGCGTGCGGGCAGGGGGGCGTGCGCGGGGGGGAGAGGAGTGTTCGGTGCGTGGTGGTGAAGCTCCGGGGTTGCGCTACAAACCCGCCGAGCTATATTTCAATTCCAAGCCGTGGTTAGCATCGGGAACTGATCTCGGGTCTCCCCTCGGTCGACTCGACCGCAAATGGGTAGCCAAGTGTGGTTGTGGAGCATCTTGAGAGGTGAAGATGTGGTGTCAGCCACCGACCCCCTCGTGTGCTGTGTTGGCCTCTATAGGCGCTACTCGCTATCAGTACTTGACCTCTCATCTCATCTCATTGTCTGAAACCGCTTAGTCCTATACAGGGTCACGGTGAGCCGGAGCCTATCCCGGCAGACACAGGGCGCAAGGCAAGGATATACCGACGATCGGACGCCAGTCCATCGCCGGGCACTGCGGGGCAATTTAGCCTGCGAGCCAATTAACCTATGCAGCAGCATGCTGTTGGACTGTGGGAGGAAACCGGAGTGCCCGGCGAAAACCCACGCGGACACGGGGAGAGCATGCAAACTCCACATAGAAAGGCACCCGAGCCGAGAGATTCGAACCCGGGGACCTTCTTGCTGTGAGGCGACAGCGCTAACCACTGGGCCACCGTGCCGCCCAGTACTTGACCTTTGTCTGTAAAAGGGTTCATGGGGGAACTTTGTATTTGTGTGTGTGTACCGGTATGTGAATGGCAGTGGTGGGGAACGGTAGCTCAACGGTTAGGGCGCTGGGTTACAAACTTGGCGACCAGAGTTCGAATCCCGCTTGCGTCCAACATCAGTGACGATTTCCTGAACCAGTCTTGGGGCTCTCCTAAGTCTACTGAACCTCAAATGAGGACCTAGTGCATTGCGTAAACACTTCCACTAGGGAGTCAAAGGCGGCCGGTCGTGATACTCATTGCCCACCTTCTCCTGTGCTGTGTCAACCTTCGCAGGTGCTCTCTAATGGCACTTGACCCCTACAGTTTTTTAAGTCTACGCAGAGGCAATCTTTGTGAGTGGTAGTGTGCATCTTAATCCCATCAAGGATTGGAGGAACCTGCCGTGAGCTTTCTTCCAAAGACTGGACTCCCTTCATCAACCCCCCCCCCCAGCCAACCACTCATCGTGCCCCCCCTCCACACCACCCCCTCCAACCTCCCCACCACATCTCACCACTCACAAACGAACAAGCCCCTCCATTCATCTTGGCATAGTCTACGCCACGCTCCCCCGCAGATTCGCTCATCTCGCCGTCGCTCGCCGTCACCCCGTCGTGCGTTACCCTCGTGTTTGCGTTCTCCTCTCTCCAGCCGTGTCGCTCTCCGCAGGTGGAACGACGGACTTATTTTTCAGTCAAGATTTTCCAAGGACGCTGCTTCATTCCATTTGGGTAGGGATTATCGGCCTATCAAGCTGCCTGGGGCAATTCGATTCCCTTCTCCAGCGGTTTTCTGTATTTCCTCGAATAACAATAAAAAAAACACCAAATAATTGTCTGATAACATAATAATAATAATTGCATTTATAGAGCGCTTTTCACCCGAGGGTCACAAAGCGCTGCACAGAGCTGCAGAGAGAATGGCACATTAACAACAATGGCATCAGAATGGAAAATCAGCAACAATAACTTTTTTTTTTAATTATGGCCGATTACAGCGGCGTAGTGATTAATATATAGGACGCAAATATTGGCAATGGCTACGAGCATGGCAGCCTTCCCCCTCCCCGCCTCGTTGTGGTTTCCTCACGCCTCTGAGTCGTTCTATCTTCGAGAGAAAACTTTCAACATTGGAGGAAGGCTGACCGCGCGGTGTTACACATAGTCACATCGTTATCGTATTCCTGCAATATAGGGTAGAATTATCCGAAGAGAGGCTAAGCAGGATAATGCAGTCCAGCAGAATATTGACTTACTCTCCATCTGCTCCGTCTGGATTGGACAGTGTTGCTCCCTTCTCCCCCTCGCACCCATGGGTGTTCTCCAGGCGCTGCGTGTTTCTTACCAGACGAACAAACATATTATATGACGAAAACGTCTTAATATCGAAAGGACCACAGAGCTTTGGGGAACGTTGGCAGTACCGGCTTCTCACCAACTTGCCGCTGCCATCTCCACTTACCTGCGGTTCCCTGGCGTCACGACTGCGAGGCATCTCTGCATGTGTGAGGGAATACTGAGTGGGGAATTACAAGTTGACATTGCTGTGATTATTATTATGGAAACAGTATTGTTATTAGGGCGGCGCGGTGGCCCAGTGGTTAGCGCTGTCGCCTCACAGCAAGAAGGTCCCGGGTTCGAATCTCTCGGCTCGGGTGCCTTTCTGTGTGGAGTTTGCATGCTCTCCCCGTGTCTGCGTGGGTTTTCGCCGGGCACTCCGGTTTCCTCCCACAGTCCAAAAAGCATGCTGCTACATAGGTTGATTGGCTCGCAGGCTAAATTGCCCCGCAGTGCCCGGCGATGGATTGGCGTCCCATCGTCGGTATATCCTTGCTTGCGCCCTGTGTCTGCCGGGATAGGCTCCGGCTTCACCGTGACCCTGTATAAGACTAAGCAGTTTCAGACAATGAGATGATATGAGTATTGTTATTATTCATTACTGTATTACCATCATAATTAGACGGATGCAGGCGTCGGTGGATTTCTCTACTGGAATGGAATTTGCGTGAAACAAAACACGTTCACCTTTTTAAAGAAAAAACGCAGAACGGGTGCTTTTCCACCTCTACACCCACAACCTGAAAGAGCCGAACGCTGCGCCATCGCCGGACCACGACAACTTCGACATGAAAACAAACGACTCGAACAACACCTCTGTCATCGGGCTTTCTGAATTGGATATTTATTTTCACCTTCAGCCAAAACCTAAAACCATCGAATGTTTGCGAATGCGAACGAGCGATTTAAACGAAAAGCGTTTTTACCGCATCGCCAAATTAACTGGCGGAGCAGCACGTTCTGCGCCGCGGTGTTCCGCGTGAACATTCAGCAATCGCGTTGTATCGGTGCGCCGTGCGCAGCCGATACTCGCTGAGAACTTTGTCCTTGACGTTGGCGTTGCGATGTTTTGCCTCCCAACACATAGTCTCCCGATGATCCCGCCAACGCAGGATGCGAAGCTTCACTGAAGGGGACGAGGGGAAATACGCTCGCCACCGTTGATGTCCGTCCTGAGTGGGAATCGAGCTCGATTCACTAGGTTTGCCTCGAAAACGCAAGAGCAGGAAACGCCCGCCGCGGCTAGCCTGGAAGAGCGGCCCTTGAGAGCAATTCGTGTACGTCGAGCCGTGACAAAGCCGAATCGAGGCTGGATTCCTGCCGTTGCCTCTGGTTATTTGGGAGCAAGATGCCTCGTGTAAAGCAGGGTCGCGTGGGCTCATGACAGGAACAAGTGCCTTCCGGGGCGATTCGATCAAAGCCGCTTCTCTCGTGCATTTTCCGTTACGTCCCAATATCGTTTCTCTCTCTCGTAGTCCCAACTCCCTCTACCTAACGCGTGCCCCCTTATCTCCTGTCCCTTGCCTCCATGCGTGGCGCAGCGGTAACATCTGCGCCTCCCAGAAAGAAGGTCTTGCCTTTCTCTGTGGAGTTTGTGTGTTCTCCCCTTGTTCTGCGTGGGTTTTCCTCGAATTCTCCGTTTTCCTCCCACAACAACAAAAAAACCTCATCTTGTATACAGGATGCAGTGTCTATCAAATGTTGGCGCCGGCTGACTGCATCGTTGCCCCTACCCGCCTCTCTGCCTCCTTATCCATGTGCCCTCCAAGACCAGACGTGGAATTTGCGCGGCGCCCTACAAATTGTATAATTATTTTTCTGGTTTTCTCCTCTCTTCTCATGTCTCTCTCTGCGAGTCCCGTCATACTTTCAATCTCTCGTGCTCTCCGTGTCGCCCACTGCCTCCCTCTCCGCCAGCCCCGCCACCGTCCCACCTGTCCGCATGTGTGCCTTCGAGAACACGGACAAAGATGCCCCGTATAGCGCTCTTGAACGGACTGTTGGGGCGAGCGCTTATTAGCGAGTCGCACCTACGAAGGCCGGCACGGCACACGAGGGGGTGATTTGTCAGCACCACATCCGACTGCCTATGTCTGGTTGCGATGTGTGCACACTGCACTGGGTACTCGTTTGAGGCTGAGTCGCCCCTGGGGAGGCCCCCTGACATTGGCCTTGAACAGAAATCGAAACCGGGTCGCCGCGTTTGTAGCCCGGGGCGCCGACTGCGATGCCACCGCTCCCGGCACGCGTGCCCACACCTGCGCGCACATGCCCGCCCACGCGCCCGCGTGCGCGCACTCAGACACTCGCTTGGACGTGTACACGCGTGCAAAAACACACGCGCGCACGCCCACACATGCACACCCTCGGCGCCCCCCCCCCACTGCCGGGCCCCGGATTGGGCTGCAGATCTGACACCAAATTCCACCCCAGGGCCCCGTCATGGGAAAGTGGTGGCGTCTGACCGGCTCACGGCGGCCAGCAGGAGCCGCGGGAGAAACTCAAGCTCGCGCCGCCCGCCCACTCACTCTCCGGCCCAACCACTCTCACCGGCCGACGACCGGCTCACGCAAGCGCGCACGCACCAGCGCGCTTACCCGCCCGCCGTGAAGCAGGCGCGCGGCCACCCGCTCGCCGGCACATTCACTAGCCAGGGAACCGCTCACTCACCAACCAGACACAAGCTCACCGGCCGGCCAATCGATCACCAAGCCGCTCACCACCCACTCACCACCCACTCACCATGCGGCAAGCTATTGTGCGCATTCACACGCTTACTGGTCACACACTCGTTGAGCTCTCGCTCAAGCACGTGTGCGCGCGTGCGCTCACCAGCCACTCACCACTCGCACTGTGCACACCCGCTCACCAACACGCTCGCCAGTCACTCACTGGGCACACATTCCTCACCCACCTACTCACCCACCGCTCACTCTATGAAATCGGGCACAACTTCACTCACCCTCGCCACAGATTGCACACTCATGAAGCCGTGCACGCACCTTGCAACGCCGCTCAGTAGGGATGCATGGCCGCACTCAACTGATGATTTCCAATCGGAGTGAAACCACTGACGATTTAACGGGGGCAACTCATTGACTTCATCAGGTGACTGCCTTCATAATGTGAACACCGTGTTCCTATACCACGTGCGCCCTCTGCAGTCTTCTTGTTGCCATTTGGGATTTTTTTTCTTAATTCCATTTCTCATCTCATCTCATTGTCTGAAACCTCTCATCTCATTGTCTGAAACCGCTTAGTCCTATACAGGGTCACGGTGAGCCGGAGCCTATCCCGGCAGACACAGGGCGCAAGGCAGGGATACACCCACGATGGGACGCCAGTCCATCACTGGGCACTGCGGGCAATTTAGCCTGCGAGCCAATCAACCTATCCAGCAGCATGTTCTTGGACTGTGGGAGGAAACCGGAGTGCCCGACGAAAACCCACGCGGACACGGAGAGAGCATGCAAACTCCACACAGAAAGGCACCCGAGCCGAGAGATTCGAACCCGGGACCTTCTTGCTGTGAGGCGACAGTGCTAACCACTGGGCCACCGTGCCGCCCTAATTCCATTTCTGTGCGGTTTAAATATTGGGGTTGCAAGAATGAACGACCACTTCCACCCACGGGTCAGTGACTGGAGCAGGTTGCGTAAACCCACTTCGTTCATCGCGAGCATCGACGTCTTGTGTTGAGCGATGCGTCATTACGGCGCTGTTACTGAAGCACGCGGTGCAACGCTGTGAATCCACATCGCTACGGGAGCTGAGCTACAAGGCAGGGTCTTAGCCACATCCTGGCGAGCTGGCTCAAAACGCAATCATTTAAATGAAATCTGAATATGTCCGTGGACAATGATTGCACTGACAATGGAGCGGTTAATTAGCAACGCAGATATCATGTCTGAGGGTCGGATATGCGACGCTGCGCCAAACGTCCATGGGCGCGTCTTGATGTGACGCACGGTTATGACCGTGTTATGCTGCAGCGCGGACAAAGTGAAGGAAGCCAGGCCGCTGAATGTACAGCGGCTTGGAAGGCAAATACTTCCAGCGTGCAGCGCTGCGTGGGATGGGATCGTATTTGTGCAGAATTAATAATACAGGCCGCGCAGCCCAAACCACCGGCCAGGGCCCCGTGGCGAGAGGATGTACTCCCACTGGCCAGTTTACAGAGTTCTTCCCGATATAGTATTCACACACTCGTTGAGGTTATGAGTTTGGCGGCGAGCGCCTGTAGATTTACAGAAATTTACCGCGATCAAGTCACCAACCGTCCGGATCAAGGGCGATGAATTTGACCGCGTGCGTTTTGTCCTTCTTGCCGTGGGTTTGCAGGACTTCCTACGCGCGTGCCAGGAGCAGATCGAGGGCCTCCTCGAGCAGAGCTTGCGCCAGGCGCACGGCACGGGGCCCACGGGCGGACCCGACGGCGACCCCAAGGGCCTGGAGGAGCCTGACCTTGCCTGCACCCCCACGGACGTGCGCGACGTCAACCTGTGACGAGCCACGTTCTGCCGGGTGGGGGGAGAGACACGGGGAGGGACGTGGGGAGGGACGTGGGGAGACACGTGGGGAGACATCAGGGAGATAATGGGAGAGACACAGGGGGAGAGACATGGGGAGGGAGGGGGGGAAAACATGGGGGCGGGGGAAACACGGGGATGGGGAGGATGGAAGACACGGGAATTGGGGGGGGAGGGAGGAAGACACGGGGTGGGGGAAGGAGGGAGACACGGGGGAAAAAGACAGCTGCATCATCGTGCTTCGTCTAACTTCGCTACGACTACCACCGCTGGCGCTCGACTGGCAGAGTCGCAGCGCACTCGTCCGCGCCAGCCGCTCCGCATCAGCAGCGTCAGCGGGACCACGTCTCCAGTGTATCTCGCATCATTCGCGACTCAGCAGAGTCAGACGGCGGTGAGAGGGGGGGGGAATCTGGGCGCGAGGGAACGGCGGAGAGCGGTTGTGCTCATGTTCTCTGCTGGTGGTGCCCAAACCAGCGGCGCCAATTGGCGCTAGCGATTCAGTCTGATCCACCGGCCAGATGGTGCGATTCCAAACCGGATAGCACTCGTTGTGTCGGCCTCGGAGGGATGAACGTGTGTGAATGTGCAAGTCTACGACTGAGTTGATGCAACGACCGCCTTGGCTAGGTTGCCATCGGAAAAGAGAAGCCGGCGACAGTTGTGTGAGAGTTGAGGACCTACGCACACGCCGCGAGTCCAGGGTTTCGCTGGCAGCGACACGCGCGTGATTTCTCGCACGTCGCAGCCGGAGATGCGAAGTTATGTTGACGACGTTGTGTCGTTGTTACGGTTGTTGTGGAGTTGCTGCGAGCAGGGCTGCTTTGGGGGGGGGGGGCGATACAAAGGAAGACGACAGAAACGCGAACTGAAATCATTTGCCCATTGCCCCCACTCACCAAGGAAGCTCAGAGGAGAAGACGAGAAAGAAAACAAATATAAAATTAAATGGAGAATCGGCGCCGGCTGGGCGTTGGAGACGTGGCATGTTTGCCGGGAATCGATGCCTTGGTGAACAGAGATTAAAGTCAATGGTCAAGAGAAAGTCGCTCTTGTTCATGAAAACAACTTGCAACCGAAGAAATATTTTGATGAGATGGAACGTGTTATTTGCAAGGTAGTTCGGGTTTTGTCAGCGGAGACCAGATTCACCCGCAAGGCATGGCGATGCAAATCAGCGTCGCTTAAAACCAACTGAGACAGACGTTTTTCACTGCGGCAGTCGCTGCTGAAGTGCGTTCCTCATCCCCATCGTGTCTCGGCTGGGAGCGCTATCTCTCGCGGTGGTGGTGGAGGGGGGAGAGATGCTGTCTCTCGGTCAAGCGTCGTCCTCCACTCGTCCGTGCCCTCCCCTGCTGCCTTCTCCACCATCGTGAGAGAGAGAGAGAGGGGAGCTCGTGCTGAGACGAGAACCTTTCCTTCACCCTCGTGCCCTGTCGGGCATCTCACCGGCACGGCTCATATTGGGGAATCGAGCGGCGCGGCAAAATTCAACGCAGACAGCGCAGCCGGCGATCGTGGTCAAACGCCGCGAACGGCATTGCGCGCATTAGCGCCGCTTAACGAGGTGGCGTGCGGTAATATCTGCCACTTCACTCCGCTCAAATTCGATAGTTGTGTTCCATTGAAACGTGTTTTTAATGGATTGTTATTGTACTGCCACTGTCAGCGCATTCACTGCCAAGTCCGTGCCTTCCCTGCGCCCTGCATTCGTGAACGAACGCACCGTTTGAAACGTTTCTTTAACTTTGCAAACGGGGCTCTCGTTCCAATATAATAGGCTCAAATGAATACAGAGTTTCTCACCGCGCTAAAGCGTCGCCACTTCGTGTTCACAATTCTGTCGCGAATTAATCGCGAATGTGTTCTGCCATTGATTTTAAAATGAGCGAGGGGGCCCGAGGCCTGAGTGAGACGCCGGGAAATATCTGCCAAATAACTCCTGCTCGGGACCCGTTAGGGAATGTGTTTGCGAATCACTCCGCATCCACACAGCAAAGCACTTTTCGCGTCCCCTTTGGTTGAATTCCCCCCCCCCCCCCCCCCCCCCCCCCCCCCCCCCCCCCCCCCCCCCCCCGCCCGCCCACTCCGTGTCGAGGCAGGAAAGTTTGTGGTGGAGCGATGGAGTGGGGCCGCTCTAATTTCATTCCGTTTTGTCTAAAAACATTCCAAAAAAGAATTAATCTACAGCGCGTAAACCAGAAGAGGGTTGAACGCGACGGCATCACGTTCGGCTGCCGGTCTTTTGTGCAAACCAGCAGCGACCGTCAAGTGGGCAAAACAATAACGGTCTGTAAAATATATATTTTTGTTGAAATGCGATACGGTGTAGAAAACGTGTAGAGTAGGATGGACGCCGTGTTGTTAGCCGGGCAGGAGAACCGACACGAGATTTGTGGAGGAATATCGTCCTTATGTCCGTCAGGTTGCGTTCCGTTACCGCCGAAAGTCTCGGTGCGATTCACACGAGGTTGTGTTCTGAGCGAGCGTTCCTCGCTGGGAGTGAAATGAATGTGACGAGTTGTCAATAAGGGTAACTTGCTGTATGTCAGTTCTGTTGGACGTGTAGTGTCGCGTAGAGAGCGGTAGGAGGAGGGGGGGGGGCAGGCGTGGAAGGACATGCGGCGAGCGCGATGGGTACGTGGAGGCCTGGAGCCACTGTCGGCGGTTCAGGTGGCGGGGTGCCCTGCCGGTGCCGCGAGACCGCGCGTGCCGGTGGGCGTCGCGCAGCGCCTGTAAGGGGCCAGCGGTGCGACAGTCGACCGCGTCGCCGGTGGGCCGGGCCTTGATCGGGGGGGGGGGGATGAGACNCCCCCCCCCCCACCGGCGTCCGGCCCACGGGCAAAATTTGAAAACGCTGATCCGAACGGGGACGAGAGGACCTCACGAAGACGAATGGCGCTAGTATCGAAAGCTGCTTGACGTTTTTTTTTCTTATAATCAGTGCCTGTTGCCTTGACGTCGTTTTATAAATATTAACCTTGTGCTGCTATTTTATTAAACACACGTATGACTTTTTATTATTATCAAAACAATGACCTTAAATGTAGATCAGTTTTTATTTTAATCGTTTTTTAATTGGATCAGAATGTTGACGTTGCTGCGGTCATGTCTTATTTTAAGCGGTTTTAAATTAAATTTGCCCGTTTGTGTTACCATCACCACCCCAAAAGAATGGCCGCTCTGCAACCCCCCCCCCTTTCCCAGCCCCCTCCCCCCTGCCGCCCAAATCTACAGGGATTACAAGGTACTGTGCAGTTACATAAAGATGGCTTGGTAGATCATCGGGTTCGTAATTGCTGCGTCTGAGACACTGACTCGGCAATGTTGAGAATACAGGTTCGACCCTTTCCTCCAGCCACCAACACCTGAATTGTATTTCAAAGTATCGTCCAGGCCGATTCGTTATGGTTACCAACTAGTGCACGCTCACCGTTACGGAATGATTGATAATTGGCGAAACAGTCTCAATGAAACGTGATCGATGCTCTGATCCTGGACAAGCGGCTCACTCGGGTGAGGCCGGGAGCATGCGTGCGGCGGTGGCGTCCGCCAGCGGGAACCGCCGCCGTGGCGATGCGCCCGCCGGCGACTGAAGGAGCTCTGCAATGGCGTTCGTCTCGCTTTAGGAGTCGTTCTGCATGCTGCTCGGCGACGTGGCCGATGTTTCGCTCTCCGAGCCGCGAGCTTCGTCAGGAACTAAAACACTCCATTTGGGAAGGACACAAAGAAAACGCAACAGAGAGCCCGACAATTGCTGCTATGAGGATCAAACACGGTTCTATCGAAAGAGACCACCTAAGCTTCATGTAATAATAAAGCACCTTGCAAATTCAAACGCTGATACAATAGGCCACGTTTCCGGCATGAACACATGCAGTATATATATAAAAGCAAGCTCCAAATATGTGCGCATGTTGCTAGCAAAAGGTGGCCACGTGAACTGACCCATCAACTCTTGTCTGTCCCCGTCTCGAGTTTTTTCGAATGTTGGGGAGGGTTTTGATCAGACACGCTTACGAGTTCTTGGCCAGGCTGATGGGTGAGCGGGCTTGAGTGGCCTTGCGAATATCTAAAACTGCTGCTGATGAACGCTTCGAAGCAGCCAGTTGCGTTACTGTGTGGGCCACGGTTCTGAGATTGGCGAGCCACGCTTGGTATATTATTCTAACGGTGCAAAGGTTTGATTTCCCCACCAGTGGCGAGATCAGGGACGTCGCTTGCAGCCTGATCTTGACAAAGGCAGGTTGGACGATCAGGGAAGATCGTTACGAACCGAAGGGCCCAACTTTACCGCTGGAAAGTGGAAGGTGTTTCTTTATTCAACTCGATCATCCGCCTTGCGTAACGATGAACTAAAACCGTCAGTGATTATTTTATTTCACATTTTCATTTAGCTTAGTCGCATTGTTTAACAGCGTTTGAATCTGAGAAGTTGTACGAGGATTGAGGTTAAAAAAAAAAGGTTTTGCTTGCTGCCGCATCCCTAGCAAGACACGACCAGCGGATCCGACCTTACGGCATTAAACTATTAACGACTTGCATTGTTATTAAAGCGTAGCCGACCAGGCACGGGATGCCTCGTTAAAACATCCTCTGTAAGTAACGATGCTGCAACGTCTCGCTCTATATTTTTTATTTTATTTTGCCGTTATCGTTTTTAATCGTAAGCATTCTGGTGGATCAGTCGTCGATTTGACCGTTCTTAATCTACAGAAAAATAAAACGCCATATTCAGTACCTCACCTCCTGAGCTGCTAACACAGACCACACGGATGAATGGGTGCATTCGCTACTTTGGCCGCTTTTTTGTGTTCGTAAAGTTTGCTGCTCTCCTCATCACAGGTGCTTCAGTGCCACCACGATGGCAAGGGTTGTCCCCCATGCTGGAATTTACAAACCGTACCTCGCCACCACTGTGCCTACGCCCACGTACGCAAGGGATCAGCCCACGTTTTGTAAATGTCGAGACGTGAGATCGATCTTTGAACGCGGCCTTCCGATGGTTAGAAGACAGACTGAGAGACTGATCTCTGATAGAAGCGTGAGGCCATGGACTAGTGCCTCGTAGGGGCTTTATCTGTCAAGAGATCAGGCGGTTGGGGGTTTAAAATCATGGACCGACAGACTATAGTCTCTAACGCAGTTTTTCCCATAGGTCGTACTGATTTCAATGATGTTACGTCATATTGATTATATTAAGTAAACCTTTAACGGCAGTTATTGTCATCACGATTATTTTGCGGTGGACATACGAGTAGTTTCGAGTTGGACACAACTTAGCCAGTGGAACGGTAGCCTCCCTTTCAAGAGCATGACCTGGGGTGGTGCTTGAAGGAAGCTGAGGTTAGTCCTCCTTTGGAGGTGTTTGCTCGCGACGTATGGATAGTTTCCACAACCGTGGCGGTTTCTGCCGGCTTCTGGAGCCTTTGAAGATGAGCCACTGTCCAATACCCTTTAATTAATGACCCTATAATTCCAATACTGATTAATCACTGAGCAAAGGCAGTGTGCTGGTGGTGGGAGTACGGTTGGTAAGCGTGCATTCCTGTGCCACTCATGCAATAAACTTGAATGCAAACACTGAGTGCGGTGTCCGTGCGCAACGTTGTGGGTATTTGTCGGTCACACAGCTTGGTATGTGTGCGTGGAATTTTAAAAAAGGGGCATTGAGTGCTCACAATGTTATTAATTCAAACACTTCTTTTAATGGAATTGTCCGTTTGACCATCTTGCACAGCCTTTGTCAATACAATAAAGTTTGCAAGGAATTGTGTTTGTTTTTGGGTCAATTTATGATCGGTTGACAATCGCTTCCGTAAAACCACCTTCACTTCGTGGTTAAGTTCATACCACCAATAGCTGTCATTCATAAACACCGGCGTGATACAGTGGTTACATCTCAGCCTCACAAAGTCCTGCCCGACGCAGTTCGATTCCAGCCTCAGGCACCTTTTAGTGTGGAGTTGTTTTGAGTTATCCCCTGTTCCACCGAGGTTTCCTCCAGGTTCTCCAATTTTCTCCCACAATAAAAACACACGAAGTGGCCAATAACATACTGTATAGGAAAGTGTCTGGCGTGTTGGCGCATGCTCACCGCCTGGCCGACTCCCAACTTATACGTCTCGGCCATAACCAGGCAAAGAATTTGCTCATGTTACAAATTGTATTCTCAGTCACCAAGAGAAAAAATGCCTTTAAACAAATACCAGTGCGGAGTTATGAAGCATCGAAATACCATATGCACTGCAGTGGGCTCCCATGAACAGATTAACAGAGAGCCTTTTGAGGAGAGTATAATATGCGTTTGGATGGGGGGGGAGGTAGGCAGAGTGGGTCAACGTAGAAGCTGACAGATTGTGAGGGTGGTGTCAATATTGTACTTCACAGCTTCTCATACTCCAGAATTAAGGCGTTTTTTTTTTACCAATTTTCATCGAGGTATGTCATTACCACGAATCATTCATTTCCACTTTAATCCATCCTTTGCATCGTATCTCGTTAAAACCATCTTAAGGTCATCTTCCACTGTCTTTGTCCATATTTTAATTGGCCTATCTCTAATAACTTTACTTCCTTCCACTTAAAATGTCATGCAAAGATTGACCCAATTTTCATCTTCTTTCCTTTCAACGTGACCTTCCCTCTACTCTTCTTTTAACACATCCGTTATTTTCTTTATGCCTGCATGCTCTCTCATTTCCACACTTGTTTTCTTCTCGTTCAGGCTTATCATACCCCATTCCTTGTAAACGCACCACTGTACATATTTCTAGTTTACCCATTAACCTCCGTTGAAACACAATGAACTTGCGAGCGGCACATGCCTGCTTATTGCAAAACGTTCCAAATGACCTGCCGTGGGCTCATTAAAAGTGAATGACGTATGTGCGGAGAGGTCATTCAGAGGAAGATGTGTGGACGTGCTTGTTTCTGGTGACATCGAGCACGCTGATTAAGACATGCGGTCACCTCGGGTTACTGCTCGTATAAACACTGAAGTATTCGTAGGATTGGAGCACACCTAGAAAACGTTGTGGGCTGTGAAGATTGCAAACCCATATTTATAGTTCACGCTGCACTGATGTGTAAGTTACAGGTGACCTGGAGTCTTAACTATTTAAAACACAAGCAAAAATCTTTATAAATAAGTTTAATGTGTTGAGGGCACACGCAGTTATGTTGTGGCTTGTAGGATACAGTGCTGCGAGTTGGCTCCTGGCTGGCCTACAGATTTGTTCATGTTATGCTCTTACTTCTGCATTTTCTCCACGCATTCCAGTTTCGGTTTTTTTTTCGTGTGTGGGAAGCATGTGTTTAGTATTCTGCGATATGAATGGGTGCTCGCTAAAAATCTAAAGCTGGACGTGTATTTTTAACGTGTGTGTGGGTGGGTTGTGGATTTACTTTGGATCGCGTGAACAAGAGCCAGTTGATCCAGTTCACATCTGATATGGCGACATCAGATATGATGTGAACTGACAGCTCTCGTGTAAACGCCTCTACAGTTCCAGAAGTGATATTTGTTTGTGGGAAATGCAGGGATTAGGAGTTAATGGGTCAATGCTTTGCACTGTTCCCACATTACCACGCCCAGCTTTATGCCTGCCAAAGCTTTGCTACAGCCTGAACCATGCAAGCAGCATGCCAATCCGTGTCCTCATAAACCGCGTGACCCTGTTCTGACATCCTATCCGTGCCGCTCTATTTCCCGAGATTCATCCCACAACCCCCCGCCCCCACTCAACTGCTTTTATCCAATATGGTCCGACTCGGGATTTCACTTCTCCAATGGGCAAAAATGTCATAAAAGTTTGGCGGTGATGGTTAAAAATGCTCTTTTAAAAAGACTTGGTTAGAGAATTTAATGGTAGCACACCATAGCTTGTAGAAAGTGTTTACACTTTCATGTTTTGTTCGATATTCTTCAATATTTAAATATTTTTGCGTTAATAATCCCTGCACAACAGTGTAATCCTTCATGCTGGAGAACGACCCACCCAAGTGGATACCAGAGCTACCGATGAAACACCTTCAAGTTATCTTTGGTCTGCCCAGTCGGGGCCAGCTCGAGCCGAGTCACTCTGGCACTGAGAACGATATTCACCGTAAAAAAAAGTCAAGCCGACATTTTTAATTGTCAGAGCCAAAAATAACATGATGTGCTTCTTTGTATAGTGCTTCATGAGCATGTTGCAGCACACTTGAGAACTCACTTTAATCACAAGCAAGCTACCTGGATTTTAACTCAGGTTCTTGACAATGCAAAGCCAATGTCCTGGCTGACATCTGAGCCACCTGATGACCTTTTTTACCAAGCAGTTTCATAGCCAATGTGGCCCAGTTTTAGAGAGATGCGAGATGCTGACCTTCAGTGCCTCAGAGCCGAGGCGACCTCGTCAAGTTATGACTGGTTCAGAGGCTGGCTTGTGCAGAAAGATGCTCCCAGACCACAGTTCTGGCTAGCTTTGAAAATCAGCGCACAGTTCAAGTAGCACACATTTAACGTGTGTGAAGAGGTGCCATCAGAACGTAGTTCCAGATGCTGATGGTTGGCTCAAATGGATGGGGACATTGATCAGCGAGGCCACCTGCAAAACACAATGGCAGCACACACACACACAAAAGGTTTTGAATTTTTAAAAACTCTCGAGTGACGGCGCAGACAATTAGCCAACACTTGCCTACAAGCCATTTTTGAGCACGTATGCACTGCCACAATGATGATACACTACCGCTTCCAAGTACAATGTTCTGGGCCCTTAAACCACTGCATAATCTACCTCACCATATCCCCGATGGTCATCATGAGCTATAACCATCCCATATCTCCATTAAAGTCTCCCCAAACCATTCCCACCTCTCACTGTATTGCGATGCAATGACGCATCTAGCATCAATTATGCCTATTTCCTCACAACAGCCTCACCAAGTCTCTTGACTCAAAAGTTTCCTGCCAAGTATTCTAAGTAGGGTGCATTGCTTGTTATGCATATTCCTGGATAACTTTTACAATTTGGGCCATGATACTGGCACAAAATGACCTACTTTTTCAAATGACATCACGGCTGACAGTGCATATTTTTTACGATTAATGCACATGCAATATTAATCAGGGCAGCCGCTAAGTTTGAACCATTAATCTCGACAACCTACCACTATGCCATGTCACTGCCCACAAATCTGCACAAAATGCTAAACAGTCTGCAAAGAAGCACGGAACGGTGGGAATGTGAACATTTCACTGAGGACTGTTGTCACCTGCTTGAATTTAGACCGAATCTTGTCCAGGTTTTCCTGCAGCTCAGGATGGGTCGCGTCCTCTATTGGGCAGGTGCGGATGAGCGTAGCGAGCACCTCCAGAGCCTTGAGCTTTCGGCTAAACACACAAACAGTTGCACAACCATACGTAGACATCACGAGCCGAACCACACCCCCCTCCACAACCAGTGCCCCATCACGATTACCAGCCACGCTCTACCCACTGCTGGATGGAGGCCTCCCCGAGCCGTCACCGTCCCTCACGGTCCTACAATGCCACAATCCATCTAACTCCTCGCACAAGCTGAATTTGTCCACCATTTCCACGGTGGTTGACAGCACTCTCTGGTGTATTTCCTCGATGAGTTGCCACTCGATCGCTAGTTTTAATTATCAGCCATCGTCACTTCTCCTAACACGTCCTGCCCAACAGTACTTGTCTTACTGGTAAATGCGATGCGATTGACCTATAGGCAGTGTTATAACAAGTAGAATGCCAACCTATCTGTACGAATTTATATTATCTGTTGATATGTGCAGGATATCTCCTGCCATTCCAGTTTCCGCCTTCAAACAAAGATAGTGACTAAAGTATTGACAAAACACTAACAAGGAACAAGATGAAAATTAGTCAAGCAAAAGTATCCCAAATCTCAGGTGAGGCTTTCCTGAGCAATAAAGTATTATTATTACCTTGACTTGACATCACTTTCACCTCCTCTTTGCAGTAAGCTCTGCCAGGTAACCGTGAAGCCATAGTAGAATGCTACCTGGTGAAGGAAGATCACAAAATAGAGTTGCCTTACTTCATTAAAATGACACATCCACAATGTACAGCCAGCCCTTTTGTCAAGTCACTGCTTGATTAAAGCCTCCCCCCACGTTGGATCAAGTCGATCACGGGGGCGGGTTGTTTGACCATACGCTGCTCGGTGTGGACTGGTGAAGGTAACGAGGGTTAGAGGATAACGTCGGAATGAACGTGCTGTTCGACACAGTACAAGGAGCATCGAGCACAAAATATGGAGGTCGTGCAGCATAATTTATATATCATTTATATGCTGCACTGCCCTCTAATGTCCACTAAAGGAAGGGGCGGCAGGTTTTAAAGGGTTGATTATAACTCTGCTCTGGAGAAGAGTGAGGCCTCTGCTGTCAGAATGATGATCACCGTGCAGGTCGCGACTAGGGAATGCGCTGTTAAGAAGAGGGTGAGCAGCGGAAAATGCTCCTGCCTCACAGAAATAAGGTCCAAAGTTTTGTTCCCGGCTCGGGTGCCTTTCTATTTGCATGTTCTCTCCGTGTCTGCGTGGGTTTTCACAGGGTACTCCAGTTTCCTCCAACCATCCAAAGTCACACTGCTAAGGGAGATTGGCCCACTGACTAAACTGCCC
>JAZEWT010000005.1:21371067-21386987 GCA_036362905.1 Mordacia mordax
GAAATAGAGCGGGGGTGTTTGACCATACTTCACGATGATCACCGTGGTTTAATCATTCATCTGGATCGTGTGTGGGGGGGGGAGGAGGCGAAGCCGGCTCAGATAATCGCTCGTAGAATCCAACTTCAGTTTCATGAAATTTAAGAATCACGCACTGGGCAGAAATCAATCTGCATAATGACCCGAATCCCATGACTGCCGAACGAAACAAGACAATGAACCCCGTGGTGCTTATATATTAGTTGGGCTACAACTGATTACGCAGTTATATATTAATCCACATATATAGACAATATGACGGAATGCACTTAATGATCGATATCAAATAATTTCGAGAGCTGTAATAATTTTTTGTTGCACATATTTAAAAAAACTAATCGAGAATACGTTTGGTTATCGACAATGTTAGATAAGTGATATTTCTTACAAATGCGTTTAACTGTATATATATTTGTTTAAACTTACGGTATGGGCGGCACGGTGGCCCAGTGGATAGCGCTGTCGCCTCACAGCAAGAAGGGCCCGGGTTCGAGTCTCGGCTCGGGTGCCTTTCTGTGTGGAGTTTGCGAGTTCTCTCCCCGTGTCCGTGTGGGTTTTCGCCAGGCACTCCGGTTTCCTCTCACAGTTCAAAAAAAACATGCTGCTACATAGGTTAATTGGCTTGCAGACTAAATTGCCCGCAGTGTCCGGTGATGGACTAGCGTCCCATCGTGGGTGTATCCTTGCCTTGCGCCCTGTGTCTGCCGGGATAGGCTTCGGTTCACCGTGACCCTGTGCAGGATGAAGCGGTTTCTGACAATGAGATGAGAAACTTACAGTATATAATAACAAGGACGATGCAATCAGTGTGTGGGAGATTGGAGGCAGCGCGTCGAACTGCAGGTGACAAGCATTAGCGCGGCTCTCTCATGATGATCTGATGAGGTGGGTGATGAGATGACGGGGTTCCTAATCGGCTGATAAGACGGTTAATTATCTGACGATGATTGCAATCAGCTGACGCGGTTTGTAATTGGGCGATGATGAGCAGGTGTGGCCCGACTCTATAAGTAAGGGCTTGAGGGGGGCTCTCACCTGTTTGTAGCATTGAGGCCACAGCCACCTTGGACCCGCTGTGGAGATCCTCTCGCTCTGTCTTGTCTCACGCTGCTTGCTGTGTGGAGGACACCGTGCAATCACAAGTCATCGTCCGCCTTCATCAATCCACTGCTGGATGAAAGGCTCCCCATCGTCCCTGGTGATATGTCGGTGCGTCGAGTAGCTGTGTAAAAACGAGATTATTTTATCGCTCTATCTCCACGCAGCGCGTGCCGCTTTACGTTGGAAGGAGATACGGAGACGGGCTTGCATGTTTGCCAAAGTCGTCTGTGTTGCTGTAAATGCAGTCGGTTAGCGAGCTGATGAACAAACCCGGCGGACACGTTCAATTCCAGGCCATGGCTAATGCCGGAGAGATCGCTGGGTGGGCCATGCGCTTTGTCAACGCCGCCTGAAATGAGTGCCTGTTGTGGTGACACTTCAGGACTGTGATACAAAGTTGGCCAAACGTGGTGCTGACAAAATCGGCGTCGACCTTAACGGTGTGCGCGCTAACGACACCGTCCCCAACCACAGTCGGCGTTTCTACACGCGAACCATTCCTTTGTCGCGTGTCCGCAATGATGTTCTGGAGTCGCAGGTCGCGATGGCGAGGCCGCCTTCTAGTCCAGCGTGGACTGGAATCTGGATCGCCTGCTTGTTGGTCGCGAATGTCACCTTTGCTGCCAGTTACCCGCACCTCGATCTAGGTACGTGAACGTTACCACAGTGGCCAACTCGACGGCGTGCGTCACACTATGTAAACATACATTAAGCCAAAGTGGGTCCAGCGTTCCGTATTTTGCTGGGACAATGGTTGGTTTAATGCGCGAAGTTAACAAGGGTGAGTGTCAACGTTTAGGACCCATTGGTTATTTTGCAATCATTTCTGAGTTTCAGCCGAGGTCGTGGTGGCTTCTGCTGGCAGTATTATATGGTCTTGGTGGATGAAGCCGCTGCAATTTATGCGGCCAAATTCGTCGTCTCTTCGTAGATGCTTTGTAAACAAAAGTGAGATTTCGCGGAAATCGATGTAAGAAATTGTCTTGGCATTGCAGTGAAACCGCGCTTGTGTTTTTGTAGCCTGCTTATATTGTCACGTAATGTTGCTTAATGCCTCACTCGTGTATCTGTAAACGGTGACTTGTTGGGGCAAGCTGTTGATTCAGGTCAACGTTCCAGTCTCTTGTCGAGTCACCCTTGCGGAAGATGTCGTAACATCAAACTATTAACGTTGTTGGTTAATAGCCCCAAACGAAACCCACAGCTGTGAGTTGACGAAGCGCTCTATATGATGAATCCGTTAATAACATTATACAAAGCGAAGTCGGTACAGTTTTGCTAAAACCTTAGTCTCCATCGTATTGTCAGATTTGTTGTTCATCTCCAGCTAATGCTTTCTCGGATCCCAGAGTTATCTCAAAAGAAATCGATTCTGCGATTAACGAGGTTGTGCGTGTGCGTCTGTCGGTGTGTGCATGTGCCCGCAACTCTTTTGGCCACCAGTATTTAATTCATGGCCATGGCCAACATCAGAGGCGAGAGATATTTCAGGCGTCAACCAGGGCCTCCGCACGGTTGACTCTTAACGCTAATGAGCACCTGGTTTGGGGGGTGTCCAGATTAGCACTTGAGACCAAAAGCGGCTGGACGTGGTGCCGGCTACACCACCTCGTCGCGTCAACACCATAACAGATGCTCGCTAACGGCACCTGCGACACCAATGCTAGGTGTGTGGAAGGCTCGTAATCCATTGCTGCGCTCCACAGAAGAACATGGCGGATTTGGTGATGCAAGGCCACTTGGTCGGAGTGAAGAGATGGGTGCGTGGTGCAAAGATTCATACGTTATCAATGTTTTTGTTAACATGATGCTTTTTGATATAATAATAGCATTGCTAAAGCGCCTTTCGTGCAGATAACGGCATTAAAACATCGGAATAGATAACTTAAGTACGATAGTGACAATAAATCAATTAAGGACACCAACTCAAAATAATACAATTTGGTAAAATAAATAATGGAAGGAAGACGTGCCCCTGCGCAGGCATGAGTGGCAATGAACGCTTGCTGCTATAGGCAGTGAAGGCTGTCCCAGGTTTTAGGTGTGGATATGGGAAGCGCCGTTGTGAATTACTTGCTGCGGAACACATGTTGAGTAAATGTTGAGAGGCGCTGCCGAGAGTGCATGAGCGCATTGCGGTCAGGGTTCTAAGTAACTCACAGAGATATCGGGTAGTGCTGAGTATATAGCCATATGGCAGCGTAGTGCGATTTTGTAAACGATTCTCTCAAGCGCTCTTAACAATAATAATTGCACTTTATTATATATTGCTAGTCCGTTTATATTGCGCATGCGATCGGTGCCGAGTGTATGTCTGGAAGGGATTTTAAAAACTGCTTGAGCGAGGTTTTGCTTTGACAGTCCGCGTTCAGTGTGATGTTGCAAGTATTGTTGGTCATGTATCATGCGAGGGTGTATGCCGTTACAGTGAAAAGGATGAATGATAAATTGTTGTTCGTTTATTTACCCGTTGATTTATGTGCTGTTGCGCTGGCCAGTTTGAAAGTTCGAGTGAATCCTCGCATTTAGAGCTTGCAAGCTCGTTGCATGCTTTCTGATAATAAACATCTATTAAGATGAAGGTGGTGACGTACGATTGGTGAAGAATCAGCAGCAGTGGTGGTGTGGGTGAGATCGTAATGTCATAGCCAGACCTTTATCAGCCAGCTTTTTCCGGGTCACATCCTCGAAAAAAAATCTGCAACCCAGGTTCGATTCCCAGCAGGGGTGCCTTTCTGTGTGGCGTTTGCGTGTTCTCCCCTTGTACGCGTGGGTTTTCGCTGGGTACTCCGATTTCCTCCCACCGTCCAAAGACATGCTGCTAATTAGGTTAATTGGCCTGAGAAGTAAATTTCCCCCCAGTGCCCTGCGATACTGGCGTCAGCCTACGCATTGCCTCGTCTTGCACCCTCCGTCTGCCTGGATAGGCTCTGGCCCTCCGCGACCCTGTACAGGATTAAGGGAGTTGCTGATAATAATGATGGTGACCAGGCAGAGCACATCCACCACCTGTCACTAATGCAATAGCTGCTAATACGGGCATTTTCCAGTCTACCGGCGATCTGGAAAATACTTGTGAATTGTAATTGGTTATGGCAGGAATGTGATTTGTGGATGGACTGGAGAGACTGTGCCTTGTGTAGATGTTACTTTTGCTCTTGGAGCTGTGTTTGTGGTTTTACTGATAATGCTTGACTGCGTTCAAGTTGCTAGCACGTTTTGTTTTAACGTTGTCTTCTGATTTTCTGCATGTGCTAAGTGTGTCTTCATGAACTAAATGACATTTGAATAATGTCGTTATTCACTGATTGGCAATCAGTTCCTGAAAAAGCTCCCCAGTATGTGGAGCAAAACATTTGACATGCTGAAAGGAAATCTGTATAACCTGAAAACACTTTTTTGGGCTGATGAAATGAGGACTTAATTTCACCGGTCCAAAAATTCTGACCCGTGGTGTCATCCCAATGTTGACCCCACAGGTGTAGCTGAGCTTGCGGAGAGTGCCGATGCGCGGGGTCCAATTGAGACCACGAGGAACGAAGCGACGAGTCTTCCTTCCCGGGCAGCAGACTTGTCCCCAAGAGTTCTCGACTCGAGCTCTCAAAAAATGCCCCGACCCATCACCACTCGGCTATCCATTCACTCTGTGACCCAGTCATCCACACATCCAGTCCAAGTGTATTCCACTCGTACAGAAGCTCCACACACTTCTTCAATCTCAAACCCACATTCATCCATTATTCCAATCGCTCAGGAATCCTCTCGGCCTGTCCTAGAGTCTTCCAATATTCTGGTTCCAAAATCGTACACTATCCTGGTTCCAAAATCATCTGCGACTTCAGTTTCAGAGTCGCCCGCCACCTCGGCTCCAGCGTCTCCCGCCGCCGCCTCTGCTCCAGAGTCTCCCACCACCTCGGCTCCAGAGTCTCCCACCACCTCGGCTCCAGAGTCTCCCGCCACCTGGGCTCCAGCGCCTCCCGCCACCTCGGCTCCAGAGTCTCCCGCCACCTCGGCTCCAGAGTCTCCCACCACCTCGGCTCCAGAGTCTCCCGCCACCTCGGCTCCAGCGCCTCCCGCCGCCACCTCTGCTCCAGCGTCTCTCACCACCTCGGCTCCAGAGTCTCCCGCCGCCGCCTCGGCTCCAGCGTCTCCCACCACCTCGGCTCCAGCGTCTCCCGCCGCCACCTCGGCTCCAGAGTCTCCCACCACCTCGGCTCCAGCGTCTCCCACCACCTCGGCTCCAGCGTCTCCCGCCGCCACCTCGGCTCCAGCGTCTCCCGCCGCCACCTCGACTCCAGCGTCTCCCGCCGCCACCTCGGCTTCAAAATCTCCCGCCGCCGCCTCCTCGGTCTCCAACTCTTCAACTCGAGCAACATCACCCTCTTCCACTCGCTCACCGACGAGGGCATTCGCTAACCCAGTCCGACAGCCGTCCACACTCCCGGCCGCTCACGCCAACTCCTCACTCGACCGCCCGCTTCTCCCTATTAAGAGCCGCTCGGCCCTGCCCCAGAGCGCCCAGAGATTCATCATCGACTACGGTAAGCTGGCAACGTGAGTGGTCTCGCCGCCTCCGTGCATGCACGGCCCCGTTGTCGATCCACTGCTGGATGAGGGCCTTACGTGGGCATGTTTTCTGGACGTCGTCTTGACCTTAGCTTCACCACGCCTGTCGGCGCGTGTTGCTGAAGCTTAGATTCTAACAGCAATGTGACTATTAAATCAGCGCAGCACCTCCTAAGCCTTTCTCGTGACTGCCCCCTTTCAAGCCTTTAACTCACCATGGCAAGTGGGTAATGCGACACGAGTAAAACGGTGAAGGAAACGTTGATATCGCGTAAGAACTTTACACATCCTCAAATAGACCTACTTTGAAAGAAGCGCTTCAGCATAGGCGAAATCGTGGCAAGTGGCTCTTTGCTCTAAACAACAGCAAGATCTGACCGCTTTGGCATCTGTGCTGCAATAAGAAGGCCATCGTCCATGATGTCCCCTAGTATTTACAGTTTAAGTCCATGTTGGAAAGTGACTATTTTGTATGTTAGGTTTGTAGACCCCCTCAAGGCAGTGTCGCCAAATAATTTTGACTTTGAGCGGGCGATGAAAAACATCCGCGTGCTACAATGGCATGAAACGTGTTGTTAGTCGCATGTCTGGCCTGATTTCAATCACGAGTTTGATTTTCAAAAACGCTGGTCTCAATCAAGTGTCGCCACCACATAATAATAATATTTACTAAGTCCATGTGAACCGCTACTCCCACCTGCTCAACACAAGAAACGCAGATGATAGAAGCTGCGCGTAGTAAATTTTAGGACCGGCCAGGAGGCAATTGTTTAACGCAAAGACCGGTGGGAGTCTGGAATTGCCCCCCCCTACCCCGCACGCGACGGAAGCAGGGTTCACGGGTAATCTTCAATACAAACTCCTTTGAGATGTTTATTATTACAGCAGAAAGTTCCCGGTGAGTTTGCAAGCGGTGCATGTGGGATTCCTGCGACGCAACAAACGACCCAACTGACCAACACAACAGCGCGTAAAGCAAAGGGCAAATAAACGGAATCACAGCAACAATGTGTGCAAAAATGGAACTGTAATCCTAAAAGTAAACAGTAACGCGCAAGATTTCACAAACTCACAACACCAACGTACACTAAAACTACGTTCTAGGCTGGCTCTGCTATAAACTTCTGAACAAACCATATTCACCCAATGGCCTCCCTCTGATTTTTAAACATTGACATAATGTATGCATAATTACTTATAACGCACCACAGTGTACAACTTTCAATATTTACCTCCTTGTAAACTCACATTAAATATTTACACGCTGCGTTTACTTTATTGCGTCGCACTTCTTATATCACCCAAACTGCTCAATGAGTTTTAGCTCAGTGACATGGAAGGCAATCGTAGAATTTAAGCCATTAGTGTTCATGGGGATTGACATTTCTGTTTGTGCATTTGCAGGAGTTTTGGATTTTGAAGCTCCAGGTAAGCACGTATTGATTTGCAAACATTCGAATGTCCTTAAATAGAAGTCTGAATTTTCTAGATGACAATCATGCATTTACAGATGGACATTTTCATCCCAATGTTTGTCTTAACTGTCAATCAATGAACGAATAAACCGGGCTTTTCGCTGCTTGGCGAGACATCTGAGTGAGTACTTTGTCTCGTGACACGATGGAAGACTTTTTTTGCTCAAATTGACAAACACTCAAAATGGTAATGTGACCTCTGATGTTTTTGTGTGGTGGGCTGCCGTGCCACGCAGTAAAGTGTGGGAGCCGCCCGGCCGAGGAACTTAACAACAGCGAGGAGCCCAAGTCCACGCCTGTGAACTTTGTCAGCCGCATCGTGGGCGGACGTAACTCCGAGCCTGGAGGGCAGCCTTGGCAGGTGAGGGATTGGTTTCGTAATCCTCACAGCGAGCGTCGAACTAGCTGCTGCTGTTGGTTTAACTGGCGAAGTGTAATAACTCGGCCAGATTTCACGGTTTCAGCCATGTTGACTAGATTCCTGTGCATTACTTTTAAAGAGCTGGTCTTTCAGAATAACCATCGCGAGCGTTTTTCCCTTCTCCTTAGATATCTCGCCTCCCACATTGGAGGCATCTTCAGGCATCACCTGAAGTGGTTTCAATGTGACCGCACTTTGAAAATAATATACAGGTTCTTTGCTTTGGACCGTGATGTACAGGTCTCATTCACTGGTTCAAGATAACCTGCAGTGTGTTACCGTCGGGTGATAAGCGCTCTAGAAGTGCATTTATTAATGTGAACCAAAACATCGCAAGGTTAGAATAGAGGAGGAAATGCTCGCCACGGCAATCGTGAAAGAGCAGAGCCGCTTTTAAGAGCATTTTCCTAATCCCGGCACTAGCCATGAGCAGATGGATAGATGATAAATGTTCCGATGTTTGCTACAGCGGAAGTACTGAGCGCGTTTGCAAGCAGTCGAAGTGGGATTCCTGTGACAAAACGAAGGTCTGAATTGACCAACTTAACGCATAAAAGCAAAGGACAAATAAACTTATAGCAACAATGTGCTTAATTACAACTCGAGCGGTAATAAATGAAAATAAACGGTAGCCTACGCGATTGCACCGTTCAATAAACCTTCAACACAAACGTATGCGAATATGTAACCCAACCATAATCGTGCAGTAAACGGTGGTACTCGCACGGTAAATACACAGCACAATAAATTACGACAAACAATGGCATACGGAAAAAATACGTTTACCACGAAAGGAAGGAGCAAGACGCCATCCACTCTGCAGCGCTTTGTGACCCCCGGGTGAATAGCGCTCTAGAAGTCCAAGTATTATTATTCAAAGACCAATTATGCAAAGCAGCTGGGCAGAAATTTTGATATTAACTTGGGATCTAAGGTTGTACATCAGTGGCAGTGATTACCTTAAAGCTAATGCTTAGGGCCCCATGTAGCTCAAGGAGGGAGCCCTATTAACGTTAATTTATTTTTTATTTTTATAATAACTTTACTGATGAGCCGGCACTTGAGGCCCCCACTGGACTGGCTCCAGCACTGCATTTCCCGTACATGGAGCCATGACAACCTACATTAAGACTGGATGCTTGCAGTGGCTCTGGTGATGCTTAATTTATGTAGTGGAACGCGAATTATGGGTGTGTAATGGGACGTATTTATATATTTACAGTGTTGTGGAATTGAAACCGTTTCATATGTTGGGGACCATCATGTGCAGTGAAAGATTTTCAGCCATGACCTAAGCAGATGAAGGGAGGTGGAAGGCTAGATGGCGCAGAGGGGGAGCGGGGGGGATTCTGGATTGTGAACTGCTCAGCAGAGGGCTTGGTTGAGTTTTGTCAAGATACCTTGTTTTCTGGACCAACTATGACAACGTGGCATGAAACGGTGTCGAAAAATGTTTTAACTATTGGTCAACACAGTCGTAGACTTCGTGCTGATGTAGGTTGTCACGGCTCGATGCATTATTGCTTATGGAAGCTGCTCTTTCGGAATAGCCACGTTGAACGCTCCTCCCCACGTGACGTTTCGCCTCCCACACGGGAGGCATCAGGCGTGCTGTGACGGAGGAAGACGTCTTTAATTCTTCCCTATGCTGTCGTCGTGTAACCCAGGTCTCCCTAAAGCGTGGATCGGCGCACTTCTGTGGAGGGACCATTATCGACACGAGATGGGTGCTCACCGCAGCGCACTGCATCCCCTCCAGGGACAGGTACAAGTACCTCAATCACTTCCAGACCCCTGTCAGTCCACTGGATGGAGGCCCTCTGCGTGGCCTCTCATTGCTGGTGGCTGATTGACCATGCTTAACCAAACTGGTCCGTCCGGCGTTGGGGGAGGTGGTCGTATATGATTGTGGTAGGGAATCCGTCTCTGATTCATCTCATCTCATTGTCAGAAACCGCTTAATCCTGTACAGGGTCGCGGTCAGCCGGAGCCTATCCCAGCAGACACAAGGCAGGGATATACCCACGATGAGACGCCAGTCCATCACTGGGCACGAAAGGCAATTTAGGTTGCAAGCCAATTAACCTATGCAGCAGCATGTTTTTTTGTACGAAAATCCACGCAGACAAGGGGAGAACATGCAAACTCCACACAGGCACCCGAGCCAAGATTCGAACCTGGGCGCTTCTTGCTGTTAGGCGACAGTGCTACCCATTGGGCACATTAACCGCTGCGGCCTTTCCACAGACAATTGACAGTAATTGTCAGCTGTGATCAATCTACTGCTGGATCGAGGCCTTTTAAAATCAATTACTCCATCTTGTTGTCCTGTGATTTAACAGCCAATCTTACCTGCACACAAGCATATTTAATCGCTTCATTTCTATCGTAGACGGGGCCTACTCTTCCACGCTGGCCACATGCTTTGGAAGAGGGTGGAGTACCCACACTTTGCCCCACCAACGGCGACCTGCCGATCGACTGTCCAAAAACCATAATCATTCGCGACTGCACAGAGGTGGCCATGTTCACGCGACCGCTTCGCTCCTCATCCAAGTTCCGTTGTTCGGTGTCAGGAGCTTCGAGAAGGCGCTGAGCGTGGTGGTGGGCGAGTTCGACATGGAGGCGAGCGACGACGAGGAGCAGACGCTGCGGGTCTCGCGCATCATCGTCCACCCCAAGTTTCGGCCGCTCAACCCGGTCAACTATGACGTGGCTCTGCTGGAGCTCACGAAGGACATTGCGTACGGTAAGCGCGGGAGCCGCCGGGCGACCGATTGCCCCCCCCCGCCTCCGCTGGGCTGCGAGTTGCCATCCCGTGTACGCGGAGCAGATCGCTGGTTACACGGCCTTCCATCCGCTTCATGAGAACACGTCTCGACGACCAAATCTCACGGAGACTGCTTTCTCTGATCTCTACGTGTTGGAAACGATGGCGCAGTGATTAATGCACTGCGCCAGGAACCTCGGTGACCCGAGTTCGATTCCCGCTCCCCAGTCGATGTGGGTAATGGAGTGCCGAGGTGGTGTTGGCCCTGCCCTAGGTCGACTCGGCCTTAAATTTGTACTCTAGTGGAGACGAAGGCAATCATGTGTGCTGCTAGCCACCTACCCCCTCACGTGCCGTTTTAGCCTTTAAACCTGCCCGCTTACAACAACTTGGCCCAAAAACAGTCTTTTGAACTGATTTTCTTACAGCGTTGCTTTGTCTCTCTGGTTAGGGGTCATGGTGCAACCGGCATGCCTCCCCTACCAGGACGAGGCATTCGGGGCGGGTACTCTATGCACCGTGAGCGGCTGGGGAAAACTGGAAGAAGGTAAAGGGGACCCAGCCCTTGTGTTGATCACGTTTAAGATTTAGCCATAAGGGGGGCCCACGTGGCTCAGCAGTCTGTACCGAGTGGACACTACCAGACATCCCGAGGGTCACCTTCCAGGTTTTGGCCGCCGCTTCCGATTTACAGTGTTTTCAAGTGCGGCGATGTGATTAAGTCAGGTCCGGTCACCGATGAATCCGTAAAATCCACCAAAGTGCACGGGGCTGCTGTTGCAATGTTTATTCTCCCCGTAAAGTAAATTGTACGGGGGGGAGGGTGGAGAAATAAACCTTTCACGCTTGGCGAGAGTTTCTGTGAAATAATCAGATGCCGTGCTGCGGTTCTTATCGGTGCACTCGCTAACGGCACTTGACTCTACAGCAGTGGTTCTTAACCTGGGTTCGATCGAACCCCAGGGGTTCGGTGAGTCAGTCTCAGGGGTTCGGTGCAGGTCAAGACACACACCTCACTCATATGATTCGTGATGACACGCCCCGCTTGGCCATCACTGGCTGCAGGTGATCACATTTTTTTTTTCCAATAAAGAAGGGTTCGGTGAAACGCGCATATGAAACTGGCGGGGTTCAGTACCTCCAACAAGGTTAAGAACCACTGCTCTACAGCCAACGCTACACGACGTGAACGTTTGTCCTCTCCCAGAGGGAGATATTCCGAACATACTGCAGGAGGTGTCGCTGCCGCTGCTGGAGCCTGAGCGGTGCGCGCGGGTGCTCGCCGCCCAGCATCTGCCCCCGTTCGACCCCACCATGCTGTGCGCCGGCTTCCCCAATGGGGGCAAGGATGCGTGTCAGGTGGGATGGGGGGGGGAGGTGGGAGGTAGTGAGAAGAGGGGGATGAGGGAAGCAACGGCAGTGGGAGTTGCGATCAGGGAGTTTTTATTTAAGCTGGCAAGGAACCGTTGCGCTATGTAGCCATTTTTACAGTGTCCAGCAGGGAAGGGGGGGGGTAAGCAAGTTACAACATCTCCGGATACCGGGGGGCCCATTTAGATGGGGCAACATGACTGTCAACTGTTTGATGAAACCGGACTATCCAGCGAAAACCCGCGCAGACGCGAGGAGAATGTGCAAACGCTACATCCCTGTTTGTGGCCCAATGTATGGGGCCCCTAGTTCCACACATCCTTACCTTTGTCAAGCTGTCCGTTCATCTGTACCCTGGACTCAAGGAAACTCGCATGCAGCGAAGTCCAATTTAAGTTACATCCTACTTTAAATGGATCACACCGTCTGACACTTATCATGTGTAAAAACGGCTCCATTAATCTAAATGTAACTCAATGCAAAGAAACAACCAGCATTGAAGGTTGCTTTTGCAAATGTGCGAGCATATCGTTCCCTGATGGCGAACCATCAAATTCCATACTACTCGGATAACATATCTGCCAACAAGCGCATGCGGAGAGCATTAAATAATTTATGCGTATATATGATTTTTTCTTTGTAGCTTTATGTAATGTAATGATGTAGGTTTTCACGGCTCGATGCATAATAATTGCTTCGAAAAGTTGCCTCTCGGGACAGCCGCGGCGTTCGCTCCTCTCTCCACCTCGCCGCTATCTGGCACTTGCATTATTTTTAGATGGTGCAACATCACTGTTGGAGAGATGAAGCGAACGACGCGGCTGTCTCGAGAGAGCAGCTTTTTCGGTAACCATGAGTGACTTGAGAAGTGGCTGTTTGGTGGTGTGTTTGTGTTTTTGTGTGCGTGCGTGTGGTGGTGGTGATGGTGGTGGTGATGGTGGTGGCACCCAGGGGGACTCGGGAGGCCCCATGGTGTGCCAGCGGCAGAGTGGCGCGTGGAGTTTGCAGGGTGTCGTATCGTGGGGGGTCGGCTGCGCCCGGGACTGGTCCGGGGGTGCCAAGAGTGCGGGGAGCCATGACGCCGCCCGGCAGGGCACCCCGGGTGTTTTCGCTCGCGTCGTGGAATTCCTGCCTTGGATCCAGCAGTACCTGAATGGCGGTGAGTCCACGGGTCGTGGATCATGATGGACACGAGACTCGTTGTTGGCAGAGTTAACTCTTGGGCTGAAACACGTTTTCCTATCTGGAAAGTAATCCTTTTCGCGCGAATTTGTGTTATTTGTGAGATCCATTTTCAGTACGTGTGCACCATTTTGAAGTTCTGATTTGGCGTTGGTCCATAGTCATTCAAACGAGTAGACACGGTACGAAAACGAAATCGAGTGTTTAGCTTCCCCTCTTTAAGTTAAAGCCAAAAATTTTTAGCTGTGCAGTCAATAAATACTCTGGAGCAGATTGAACCACTCTGTAGAGTGTACACACCCGGCTTTCATTGCCTAACTGCTCGTGTTCACATAATACCTGCGTGCCGATAAACTCCAACATGTGTGTACCAATGTAAACACAAAGACGTTGTATCATTTATAGCAATTGAACCAGTGTTTAGAGCTTCCAACACTAACAAGACAACTTTCACGAAGTGTCCGTTTTACAAAAATCACATACTTGTGGCAACGTATGCGAACAAAAACGCTTTAGATAATGTTTGCATTGTAAAAAAGAGAGGCTATACACATTTTTCTAGCAAACTGCGTATTCAATTCTTAAACACAGAAAAGACAATTTTCGTAAAGTGTCGAGTTAGCAAAAACCACATACGTTTTTGTTAGACTTTACCAACAATGTGTGGCTTTTAAGAACTTAATACTATTATTGCCAGAAAAATGGGTTAAGCCTCTCCCTTTGTACAACTCTCTACTGGCAAAAAAGTACCCATATCAATGTATGCATTATTGTTGAAACTGATTGGCCCAGACTAGCGAAATGGCTGTCTATGTAACCGAGATCTCCGTGTCAGCCAGGTGTTGCCGAAAGGCAATTCAGCTCGGGACAATGCAGTATTAATACATTAATAGCTCGAGTCGAGCTGTTCAGTGTTAGTACTTTTGCTAACGCAAAGATATTTTTTAAAGGAGTCGTTTTACCATTTCTGGCAATTGCATGTACACTCTACACCAAAGTTAATCGTGCTGTTATGTCGCAGGTACCAAAGGAAGAAGTAATCTTGGTGAGTACTTTCGTGAATTCCACTGACGAATATTCGAGGAGGGTGGATTTTTGAGAGAATGGCAGCCAAGAGACACGGGATGCGTGTGTGCAGAACAGCCTGGTATTGTTGCCACATCCGAAAGTCGAGACGTTGCTTATTTGGAAGCCGAATGGCAATCGTTTGTTTTTGTCCTTGTTTATTGTTCGGGCTTGACCTAGGAACGGACCCACGTGTTAATGCTCTTGGAGTGGCTCACCAATTTATGGCCCATTGAGATTTAGGTGCTAGCTGGTGAGTTAAAAGGGAACTATACAAACGACAGATGCTAAGGAGCTGTAGAGAATTTGTGAGGTGTGAAAAAAGAAACAAGTGATAGACAAGGGAGACAAGGCGATCAAAGGTACGGATTAGTGGTGACCTGTGAAGACTTGACATCCCATCGTATGTGCACGTGGTGACACGTGGCCGAGCACACGTGGCAATGTTTCCTGGCAGAGATCGTAGTGGAAGAACCAGTTTAAATGACCAGTATTGAGGTTGATCGAGGTTGGCTGGATGTTCCCCGATGGTCGTAGCATTAGACCTAAAATCACCCCCACCTTGCCCGTATTTATGCCACGCTTCTCTTAATCACGATTTGAAAATATCGGCGTTTTGTAAATCCTGGTTTACATGCGTTTTCCTCTTTGCCCTCGCTTCTAGGCGACTGCAACACGACCGGCGTGGTCCTGACCGGGGAGTCGGGAACCCTTTCCTATCCTGTCCCAGCTAACACCACCTACCCCGACAACACGTGAGCTACAGGCTGGGGGAGATTGCATTCCGTTAGCTTGGTTCCGCTGGCAAATCTCGGTCGAGTCAGCACGGAGATGTTGTTGTTTTAGACGGGCAACATGGGAAGCCAGAACCAAACGGTGCTACGTTGGCCTCACGAGACGTCTGAATCGGGCTTGTGGCTCATACAGGGCCACAACCAGCTTAGGGTCTGCAATGAAAAAAAAACTCCCCTGGCATCTCCTCTGCTGCATCTGTCTGGCTTTACACGGCCTTAGCATGACTCTGGTGTGCAGTGGAAAAGACGTATGTGTACAGGTGTGTTCCTGTGCTGTCAACACAGGTTTAATTCCCACTCGCTACCAATATCTACACAGAGTTGTGTGCCTCCCCGAGGACGATTCGGCCTAATGACGACTTCGTGTGGTGTTGTAAACCTTGCCACTAGGAAGACAGAGGCGGCCGAGCATGGTGCGAACCACACCATCCCCTCGAGTGCCAGTTTATCGGTGCTCACCAGCAGCCCGTTGAGGCTTGTACGTGGGGGTGATGTCATCTGTGCGTGTGCAGATTCTGCGTGTGGACAGTGCAGGTGGCGGCAGGGAAGTCCATCGTGCTCACCTTCACGCGCTTTGACCTGGAGGAGCACGTGAGCTGCGAGCTCGACCACCTGGCTGTCTACACGGACATTGACATCTACTCGGGTACCCACGTGCTCAGCCGCCCCCTTCCCTCGCCCGCCCCCCCGCACCACCCGTTATCAATAAATGCCTGCATTGATGTATATTCACGGCTCGATGTATGAGAATTTCTTTTGAGTAGTTGTGTCGAGCGCTCCCCCTCTCTCCTTCGTGGCGCTTCACTTTCCACTGCGGAGGCATCCTCAGGAGGTGGTGAATATCCGAACCAGACTTTGACCTCCCCTAGGTCGACTCGGCCTCAAATGAGTAGCAATCTGTGAACATTACCACTACGGAGACAAATGTTGCTGGGCATGGTAATGGCCGCATCCCACCCTTAGAATGGGAGATGAGGTATGCTCGACACTGCATTGCAATAAGGGAGAAGATGAATGTCTGCTTAGAAGTCAGAGTGTAGTGGATGATGTGTCGATGACGGAATTTGAATTTTCAGCGACGGTGGTGGTGGTGGGTGGCGGTCATTGTGTGCGTGCTTAGGTCGCTTCTGTGGAAC
>JAZEWT010000005.1:21418263-21435069 GCA_036362905.1 Mordacia mordax
AGGGCGGGGCCGCCCCCCCCGGTCCCCCCGCCCCCCAACCCCCCGCCCGTCACCCCCACCCCCCCTCCCGCCCCGCCCCGCGTGTTTGTTCCGTGTGCGCGGCGCGTGTGTGAGTGGTGTCTGTGTGTGCGCGCGTGTGTCGTGTGTCTGTGTCTGTGTGTTGATCCCTCCTCGCCTCTTGTTTACTCTCTGCCGCCGTGTGTTGTTGGGGGTGGGGGGAGCCGTGGCGCACACACGCACACACCCCCCGTGTGTTCGCGCGCGCGCGCGCGTGTCTGCTGTTGTCTGAGTGTGCGTCTGTGTGTTGTGGTTGCCCGTGTGTGCGTGTACGCAACAGTGTACGTTTACATGTAGTCGTGCCTGCGTGCGCGCCTCTCGCGTGTGTGTGCGCGCCTCTCGTAGCGTGTGTCAGTGTGTACGAGAGTGAGTGTTGCATCGACTGTGCGTGTTTCCGCGTGTTGCCCGAGCTAGGCGTCTGTACCCGCAGTGTACGTTTCGCGTACAGTAGTGTGCGTGTGTGTACACCGCAGTACAGTATACATTAGGGTCCGTTCTCGTACGTGTCTGTACACGCGTGTGTGCGTACGTGTCGCTTCACACGCCGCATGCCAGCCTTTACCTACAGTCAGACCGGCTGTCCTCGCGGGGCCACCACGGTTCGACACGGACACTGATATCGAGGTGGGCCCCCATCATGATGAACTCCGACCAGGGCTCCAGCCAGGACCAAGCGCCCTTCTGGGGATCGGCAGCACCGGAGGAGCCGGGCAGTGCGGCCCCACCGAGGAGTTGGGACCCGGGCAGTGCGGCCCCACCGAGGAGTTGGGACCCGGACCAAGAGGCTTCTGCCTCCCACGATCAGAACCGGACTGCGGACCAGGCCGCCCCGCGGGACCTTGAGCAAGCGGACCCGCTCTTCGTGGATCAGTTTCACGATCGGGACCGAGCGGCGTCGCCGTCTTTGGACCGGGACCACCGAGAATCGGCAAGGTATCTGGATGCGAACTTGAACGAGGCGTTCCCATGGGACCAGGACCAAGACCAAGCAGAACAATTTTGCCAGGACCGAGCGTCGCCATTGTACCCGGACCACAATTTGGACCAGAATTTTGACCACGCAGCCCTGTCACGACGCACGGCCCAACACCAACCGGCCACACGGCGCTGGCATGAAGACCGGAGAGACCTAGACTATTGGGACCAGGGCCCCGCAGGCCCACACTTCGTCGCTCACGAAGACCAAGGGGACCCGCGGGTCTGGCAGCACCAGGGCCCCGCCGCATCCCCGCCACCGGTCGCGGCGGGCCCTCGAGGCGGGGCCCCCGTGCTGCGCGCCCGCCGATGCCTCTTCTCGTGCCCCGCCGACGGCGCCCGGGGCCCCCCCGGCGCGGAGGTGCGGCAGCAGCTGCGGTCGGCGGCCGAGAGGGACCGCCTCAAGTGGAACTTTGACTTCGAGTCGGAGCAGCCGCTGCCCGGAGGGAACTTCGAATGGGAGGCCGTGCCGGCGGCCTCCGTGTGCGCCTTCTACCGGCCCGTGAACCTGCGCAGAGCCGGCAAACGCATGCCGGGCGACGTGGCATCGTCGCCTTCTTGTCCTCCCGCGTCCTCATCGTCCTCCTCCTCATCCTCCAGCTCTTCTCCATCATCGGCCAGTGTTAGTCCAGAGCCCAGTGGACCGGGCCCTGGACCGCCAAGCTCCCGGGAGACGGGTAGAGGAGGCAGGGGAGGAGGAGGAGGAGGAGGTGATGGAGGTGCTGGAGGAGTGGGTGATGCCACGGGATCTCCTACAAATAAAGGTGAGTGGGATGGGAGGCGCAGGTGCTGGAGGAGTAATCGGGACGTATATTGGTTGGTTTGCGTAGATCCTGGTACAGGGCTTCAAATAACCCCCTCCCCTCTGGTTCGATGTACTGCTCATTTTGCTACCTGTTCTTGGGCCCCCTGAGTCCCGGTTAAGTTGCACCTCATGTCCACTGTGCTCGATGTCTATGCCACCGAGGGGTGGATGATGCCACGTGCTCTAGTTAGAGGGAGGCAGGTGGGGAGATGGAGGTGGTGATGGTGGGCACTCAGGTGATGCTGTCAGGGTGTACGTGGTTGAGTGTGTTTGGAGTCACCAGGTGAGTGGGCTGGCAAGGGCAGATGAGAGGTGACTGCAGTCGTGGGTGATGATAGAGTAACGCAGAAGTTCGAAAACTGTCATGTCCTACGGATTGAATAACATTGCCACAAACATAACCTCCAGATGTTTCGAAATACTCCAGTGTGGATTTACGCAAGATACTTGAAAAATGTCAGTGGTCACAAATGCAAATAGCTTGCCGAACAATCCAGCTGCTGCTAGTTTTTCTTTAATTTTAATCTCATCTCATTGTCAGAAACCGCTTAGTCCCTGTACAGGGTCGCGGTGAGCCGGAGCCTATCGCAGCAGACACAGGGCGCAAGGCAGGGATATACCCACGATGGGATGCCAGTCCATCACCGGGCACTGCGGGCAATTTAGTCTGCGAGCCAATGAACCTATGCAACAGCATGTTTTTTTGGACTGTGGGAGGAAACCGGAGTGTCCGGCGAAACCCACGCAGATACAGGGAGAACATGCTAACTCCACACAGAAAGGCACCCGAGCCGAGATTCGAACCCAGGACCTTCTTGCTGTGAGGCGACAGCGCTACCCACAGGGCCACCGTGCCGCCCTCTTTAATTGTTCAATTAAAATTCTCGCGCATATCGGTATGCCCTTGACCGAGATATAATTTGCAACCGGTTTTTATTTACAGATAATTTGCAAAAATAAACCTCTCCGCGATTGTGATTAACTGCAGTTGTTTAAATATTTTAATCTATTTTCTCCGGAACGAATGAAGGTGAAAGTACCCATGTTTCTCAATAACGCTGAGCAACTGCACATGAAATCTGCGGTTCTGGTCCCGCGTCAACGCAGTGACGTCTCAAAGAACATTATCATCACCTGCAGTGGCTGGGGACATCAATAATCTTGAGAAGTTGTTCCCAACGCTTTTTCCTGCTAAAAGTTGGGAATGCCCCCTGCAGAACGTGGCGTAACAAGAATTGAAAATACGGTAAAGTGTAATTAGTTAAATGTGTTTTACTTCGGGGCGGTGTGATTAGCCCTGTTGCCTCACAATAAGAAGCACCCAGGTTCGGTTCATAGCTCGACTACCATTATATGTGGAGTTTGCGTGTTCGCCCCTTGTCCGCATGGATTTATACCAGGTACTTAGGTTTCCTCCCACCGCCCAAAGACACACTGCTGTCTTGGTTAATTGGCCTGCTGAGTAAATTTCCCCCAGTGCCCTGCGATGTACTGGCGTCACATCCTTAGTATTGCCCCGCTTGGTACCCCTTGTCTGCCGGTATAGGCTCTGGCCTCCCGTGCCCTTGTACAGGATTAAGCGAGTATTGATGATGATGAATGATGATGTTCGTGATTTTCACGGACAGGATATTAAGGCGTAGTTGAGGACCGGAGTGTATCCAGTTTGCGGGTATGAGAGTGGCATCCCTGCTATTTGCAGATGATGAAATCCTCTTTGCTTCATCAGACTGTGATCTCCAGCGTGCACTGGAGCGGTTTGCGGCCGAGCGTGACGCGGTGGGGATGAGAGCCAGCACCTCTAAATCTCTGACCATGGTTCTTGCTCGGAAAACAAGGCGGCTTGCCCCCTCTAGGCGAGGAGTGAGCAGCTGACCCAAGTGGAGGAGTTCAAGTATCTCGGGGTCGTGTTCACGAGTAAGGGTTAAAGGCAGCGTGAGATTGACAGACGGATGGGGACAGCGTCTGCAGTAATGCAGGCAGGCGTTGTACCGAACCGTCGCTGTGAAGAGGGAGCTGAGTCGGGAGGCAGAGCTCTCAATTTACCGGTCAATCTTCGTTCCAACCCTCACCTATGGTCATGAGCTTTAGGTAATGACCGAAAGAATCAGGTCCCGGATGCAGGCGACTGAAGTGAGATTCCTCCGTAGGGTTGCTGGGCTTAGCCTTAGAGATGGGGTGAGGAGCTCAGTAATGTGGGAGGATCAGAAACCGAGAGCAGAACCGCTGCTCCTCCTCATTGAGAGGTGCCAGTTGAGGTGATTCGGGCATCTGATAAGGATGCCTCCTGGGCACCTCCCTCTAGAGGTGTACCCGGCACGGCCAACTGGAAGGAGACCCAGAGGCCAGACCCATGACCGGTTGGAGGAATTATATCTCTCAGCTGGCCAGGGAACGCCTTGGAATCCCCCAGCAAGAGTTGGAGCAAACACTCAAGAGAAGGACGTCTGGGCTGCTTTGCTTAGCCTGTTGGCCCTACGACCCGAACCCGGATAAGCGGCATCACGATGGATGGATGAATGATGATTATGTTTTACTTCGCCAATTTGACTACATCTTTTGCATGGGAGGCCCAGATAACTAGAGCTTCACTGGTATCGGCATGTGCGGTTCCATGTAGTAGCAGTGTAAAGCCGGACACAATTGTATGTTCTGATTACATTGTATCAAATAAATAAACACATTTATCAATCAGATTGACAGTGGCCTAGGCCATTGCCCAAACCTTCTTGTATATACTTTTTTTAATTTTTGAGGCATCGTCATTGTGTTGATGTATTTTCTTGTTGTGCTTTTGGAGCACCGTCAATGCACAATGACCAAATCATTTATTTTATTTAAATGTGTATTGGCAGATAGATTTTTAGGTTTCAGTTTGTGCCATGACCCAGCAACACAGCGTCTTATTCAGAAGGCTGATACCAAGGGTCGGTGATGTGTGCTTTGCAAGAGACTGCACCTTAATGGATTTGTGGTTCGCAATTTGAACCAATTCTTCAAGCGCATGCATGCTCAGCCCAGCCAAGCCACAGAGCCATCATGTGCAGCTTTCAGTGGCCTTAGTACTCCGTTCCGTCTGGTCAGAGGGCAATCCTCCTTCTCCATATCATGCGTCACAGTCTGCACCTGTCCCCATCCACACTGGGCAATCCCAGATGGCCCATCTGGCATCGTTGGCCGCACATTAACCTTGTCCAGCACGAAAACAATTCAGTAGAGCCCATCCACAGCCCGGTGTCCGATGTCTGTGTGTCATTTTATCCACGTGTATTCCTTTGCCATGTGAAAATGCTTCAGTAGAGCCCATGCACGGTGAAGTTGTAGATCAAGACCTCGTTGATGGAAATGGGTGATGATATAGCCAGGCGGTGGTGGCGCACACCTGTTCTACATCACTTTGGAGGCGAGGGATGGTGGATCATTAAAATGAAACTCCCTTCCAGGCGAGGGATGGTGGATCATTAAAATGAAACTCCCTTCCCTTGGCTGTCGAGATGCCATACCCTGGCTCGCCAAGAGTGTACACGAAATCTCCGTCAATCCCATCTGTATGATGGGATAGAGTGTTGCCCCCTCGCACGCATGGGTGTTTCCCAACTCCTGTTTCCTCTTACATGTTGTAAACACTCATTAATTGGCTGCAAAACATCTGAACATATATGCGTATCCGCTTTGGCGTTTTGAGCCTTGTGTTATGTTGCTACCAGTGAAGAAATATAAACTCCTAACATAGTATTAACGGTGCTTTGTCCAACACCGAGATGCTGGTGAGGAGTGTTGGGGTAAAAGTTTGGACCAATCGGTGTCATGATGTGAATTGCGTACAAGGATGAGGTTGTAAAGGTCATGATTTGAACTATTGACTCCATGCATATCTGGCTAAATGACAACTTTGCCATCTGCAGGGCTTTTCAGTTAAGAAATCCATAACTCCCATCTATGATTTTCCTGGTACCACAAGATAAAACAAAGAATTTTGCCAAACTGCTGTGGTTATACCGTGAGATATTATTCCCTTGTGTTAACGTGCAGTCGTAATATTCGTCCTTGGTGCCGAAATTTAGTTGTGATTGGAAACACATTTGCCATTCTACGAAGTCTGCAATCACACTCATCTGCCTGACTGACACCCACCTGACTCATACCAGGATGGCACGATGGCATAGCGGTGAGTAGGGCTGCCACCTCATAGCAAGAAATTCCCGGATTTAATTCTCAGTACTGTCGAAAGAGAAGCTATGTGTTTTGTCTGTGATACAAATCCGATTACAGGGGTTTGCCCGGTGAAAAACCACAATCGCTTGCTGTTAACCAGGTCTCAATTTCTCATGGCGTTCAAGAAAGCTAAGAAAAGTAATCAAAATTCTGTTTAAAATTAACAAAAAAAAATGCTTGCCCATAAACGTGGTCACTTCTCAATATCTTTGGTTAAAAGTAGCCTGACTGCTGAGACACTGTCAATTCTGAGCCACAGCTTGCCTGCATTGAACAAATTCTGCTGATAAGTTTCAATCCCAGAGAGCCATGAAGCCGATTAATTTTGCAAGAAACATTATACTTATTAAGTGGGGACACAAACATGGGAAGCATGTTTTGTTTAATTTGAATATATTGAGCGGCATAATTTGCAAATATAGACCATTGTATGAAAGGATCCTGGTGAACAAGGGCAAATACAAGATTTAATTTCAAATTAGAGTTGATATATAAACTGTTGCATTGTTAGTACAGCATTGCACAAGATGACTTCAATAACCTGCTTAACCAGCTTTTTTCACTTAAGCTAGCCCTTAATGCCAATAAACCTAAACTCTTTTTTCTCTACAAAAAAAACATCCAAATCGCCACTTCTTTTATATACACGAGATGATCAACAAATCGAACAAGTTGATGAATTAAGATACCTTGCAATCATACTTGACTCAATTTAAATTCAAACCTCACATTGACTATGTTGCCAAGGATATTACATTTTTAATAGGCTTTGTCTACAGATAGAAACATTGCTTCCCAAATAGCTTCTGCTTAAACTTGATAAAGTCGACTATTCTACTGATTTATTACGACATTATCAATTGGCATGTAGTACAATTTTAAATAAACTTAACCCTTTATGTCATTCTGCTCTTAGATTTGCTTTGGATGTCCCCAAACATAGCCCACCATTGCGGTTTGTACATTGGCTCAGGATTAACGTCTCTCAGCAATCGTGGAAATATCCACTGGGCCCAGCTCATAATTCAATTAACAAATTCGCAGAATAGTTGATGGATTTGCTATCTGTACCGTACAGGCAAACCAATCTTAGAAGCTCGACCTACTGTCTGATTAATGTTCCGAGGTGCACATCAACATTTGGGGGGAAAAAGCTTTTATGGTGGCCACTTAAGCTACAGTCTCCACCATCTTTGAATTACCTTTGGTCCCATTATCAAAAAATGTGGCCCAGGTGTTAACGCTATGGGTACTTTTTTGCCAGTATACAAATGTAAGATTACAATAGGTTTTACCGTATCTGGCGATTATGCAGGTGTTAAGATCTTAACACCTGCATAATTGCCAGGCAATTAACACCTGTTAAGATCTTAACACCTGCATAATCGCCAGATACGGTAAAACCTATTGTAATCTTATATGGCCCAGGTGTGTTTGCACAAATTGATTGATCATTTTGAAGAACTGCATATGCTCACACATTGTGTTTATTAGGTTATATTATTTATCCCAAGCTATTGTTGCTCGGTTTAACGTCTTTGTATATAATATTATTAATATTGTGCTGTGTAATTTGAGTGGCATTTTGAGTGCTGCTGTTTATTTCCTGATTTTAGTTGGGATTTCATCGTTGGTGTTGTGAGTTTGCTGGTTTGTGCAATCTAAAGTGTTAGTGACTATTTTGATGGCTATGGTTAGGGTTTATATGTATTTAGTGGTTGTTGCTGTAAGTTTATCTGTCCGTTGATTTCATGTTTTGTCACATTGTTCTTTCTCGCAAGTTTGTTGTGTTGCAGGAATCCCACATCTAGAGCTTGCAAGCTCATTGGGAACTTTTTTGCTGTAATAATAGACATCTATACATCTATCTGCACATATCTCTGCAATTTTATCCAAAGATCCAAGAGTTAGATATAACTATAGTGGCTTACAAAATGTGATGGCTTTGTGTTTCTTTAGTCTGATGCATTTGTCACCGATATCCTAATTTCACAATGTGAACTGCCACTTAAGATTATAATGATAAAGGACATTACCTAGGAATGCCTCACTGGAATCATGGCTCTTTTACAGGCGTATCATATATTCGGATGTTTGGTTGGATTCATTTATGAGTGGCGTCTGAGCAGAAGCTTGAGTGACTGGAGACAACCATTTCACATGAGGGGATAACACTTAGTCGGCCACACAGATGCATTCTAAGTTAAACCAGGGTTTCACACACTGATAGTTTTAGTGTCTTAGTCCTCATCGACATCTGTCCTGAACTGTTAAATATTTTGAAATGGCATCAGGTTTGTACGAATTTGTATACATGTATACTTGACCACATCTTGGCGTGACAGCTCACAGAGTGAATGATGACCAGATCACAGTGAGTGCACCCTAGGTTGTCTGATCTCTGCAACGAAGCAACACAGTTCACCGACGAACCACTCACGTGATGCATCTCGCAGGTGATTGAGGCAGCTGTGGCGCTGTTGTCAGTGCAGTGAACCATACTGCCAATGTCTGCCCTCCTCGCAGTCTTGAGAAACTGGCACGGTGAAGTATGGTCGTATAATTCTCCAGACCTGCGTTGTCTTTGAGAAGCCCTCATCTGGCAGTGGATTGGCAAAACAGCGGTGCAGATACATGGGCTCGTAGAGTGATGCACCAGGGGCTCTATCGCATGGTTTGTTTGGAGATTTGCTCGTGATATCTCCATCCGAGTTTCTTCACAAGAGCAATTTGTTACATTTATAGAGCGTCTTTCAGCCAGAGGTCCCAAGGCGCTCCAAGGAAGAGAGGTGAGGAGGCGGCAGCCACGTGGTCAGGTGGCGCCAACCCGCCAGACGCTGCGTCCTACAATTTATGGTGTTATCGGCTAATAAATAAATGTTTTTAATTTGTGGAAGGAAGCTTTAGAACTCTGAGGAAACCTTTGCACAGCAGAGGGAAAAGACAAGCCCGTACCCAAAAAGTCGCCCGGTGCGGGAATTGAAGCACCTCGGGCAGAACCTTATTTCCGTGAGGATACGTGGATGTTTCCGCGGTAACGTCCACGTGGCCGCACGACGTGTGACGTGAGACAAGGTGCAGCTCAACCCAACCGGGGAACTCGCCCCCAACTGAAATTTCCAGATCCAACGTCTTGAGCGCAGGGACATCAACCGTAAGTGGCTGAGCTCACTGATAGTTCCCAGAGAAACCCCCTTCCCCCCACCGTGCACTTGACCTCTTGACCTCACCGGGGCCAGCTCAACGTGCAGTGGTCCTCGGCTATTGGGTGCCGAACAGGTGTTATTAACTACTGGGCTGTGTGGTGGGCGGCAGAGGGCAGCGCAGCAAAAAGCCATTGTTGTGCTGTACTTCGAAGGCTCCCACGCCTGCGCTGTCCACGTTAACCGACCCGCACTGACCAGCGGGTCGCGAAGTATGGCCAAACAACCCGTACGGCGTGGGGAGGCCTTTATCCAGCAGTGGCTTGACAACAACCTCTTGAGGACATGTGTACGTGCCTTGTGTGCAGGTTGACGATTTTAGAATATTGGAATATTTTAATTCAACCGTGTCAGTGAAACTTTTTCTCCACGCATATTTCTGTGCCAGATAACTGCTGTTATCCTTTTTTACAGGAATTTATGGGGATAAGGCTGATTTGATGTGGGAGGCAGGGTGGTGCAGCGGTAACATCTGCACCTCACAGAAAGTCCTGGCCGAGGCGGTTCGATCCCCGCCTCAGGTACCTTTCTGTTTAGAGTGTCTGTGTTATCCCCCTGTTGCGCGCGGGTGTCTTCCGGGTTCGCTGGTTTCCTCCTACTTTAAAAAAAGCCCTAATTTATTAATTGGCCAAAAACATCATAATATATGGGAAGTAGTGCCTGGCGGGTTGCCACCGGCTGATCTCCTGGACCACTCCCCCCCCCCCACTCCTCGGCCCCCTCGTTCCTCCGTATCCGTGTCTCGTCCGTGACCAAGCATGGAATTTGCGCGGTGCGTTATGAATTGTAATATTATTATTGTGTGTGTGTGTGTGGGCAAAGCGAGAGAGCCAGTTGGGTGCAGGAGGCACGTCTCATCTCATCTCATTGTCAGAAACCACTTAGTCCTGTACAGGGTCGCAGTGAGCTGGAGCCGATCCCGGCAGACAAAGGGCGCAAGGCAGGGATATACCCACAATGGGGCGCCAGTCCATCACCGGGCACTGAGGGCAATTTAGTCTGCAAGTCAATTAACCTATGCAGCAGCATATTTTTTGTACTGTGGGAGGAAACCGGAGTGCCCGGCGAAAACCCACGCGGACATGGGGAGAACATGCAAACTCTACAGAGATAGGCACCCGAGCCGAGATTCGAACCCGGGCGCTTGTTGTGAGGCGACAGCGCTACCCACTGGGCCACCGTGCCACCCTGGCATATGGCATGCTATATTGTGCACAACGGCAACACATTTCTATTTAATTTTTAGGATTCGTATGGTCTTGCGTTTTACGCGGAGTCTTATCCAACGGAGATAGAGGGCCCTTGCTTGTAATCAGCAGCGAGTCGGGCAGCATTGGTTCAAGCCTGACTCAGCTGATGGGACACGCAACTGGATAATGTCAAAACCGGCCCAGCGTTTCTTGTGTTCGAGAAAATAAACGTTTAATTTTACAGAAGGAAGTACCCAGTGAGTTTGCAAGCTCCAGATGCAGGATTCCTGGGATACAACAAACGTTGGAACTCACGAATGCTGCTGAAGTTATGCAGCTCCAAGAAGATTGCTGGGATGTAAAAATACCTTTAAAAAAAACAAAAAGTCAACACATTCATCTAAAATAATGCATTGAAAGGGATTAAAAATAGATAAATTACCTTTCAGGCAATGGTCCTACTGCATAGCAAAAATCATTTTATTGTTTTATATGTAGGGGCAGAAAATAAGGCCTTGTGCTGTCTGCCTAACATTCTCCACAACGACGCTAATAATTATTTTGGGCAACACGGTCAGTAGTGCTGCAGCCTCACAGCAAGTACTTGGGTTCGATTCCCAACTCGGGTGCCACCTTTCCATGCGGAGTTTGTACGTTCTCCCTGTGTCTGCGTGGCTTTTTGCCGGGTACTCCGTTCTCTTCCCAGAGTCCAAAGACATGCTGCCTCGGTTAATTGCCCGTACTAAATATGCTCCCGGTGCCCCAAGATGTTCTAGCTTGCTTACCCCTGACCGCAAGACAACTGTTCAAAATAGATACGTAGCTCAGCGGTTTCTTCCAGCTCAAATAAAACGTAACCGAGTGACTTGTTGTTGACTGCTTCCAAAAACCGCTCTTTCGGGATAGCCGTGTCGATCGCTCCTCGACAGGCCCTCCCGAGAACGCCTCTAACGTGCGAGGCGAAACGTCGCGAAGGAGAGCCGGTGGCAGCGCTCGAAAGAGCAGCTTTTGGAAGCAATCGCCACCGTGCGTCGAGCCGTGAAAACATACACGAGTGACTTGTGTCCTGGCTCCTCTCGCGTGGTCGAAACACCAGGAGGGGCGGGGGGGGAGGCGCACTGGAGAGAGAGAAGGAGGAGGAGGGGGGCTGTGGCTCGATAGCGGTGCTTGTGCTGGAATTTAAATAGCGTGTGGTGCACGGCGTGACTGCCAAACCGCTGACACAGCGGAGAGAACAATCCTCGGCGTAAACACGAGCGCAAGAACGACCCCCCTTATCCCCACCACCACCACCACCGCCACCACCGCCAACCTCTCCGCCCTTCCCCCCCCCTCCACACGCGCCTCCCTCGGCGTTCCCAGCGCGCACGTGTGTGCCGAGTGGGAGCACGTGTGCTGCGGAGGAGGGGGGGGAGCGGTGGTGCCGCGGTTAGCGCGCCGTGCTTGCGAACGCAGCCGCCGTGCTTGCGACTGCCGCTCACGGACAACACCGGCGACGATTTTAATTTTTACCGGTCCTGGGCTCCCCCCTCCCCTAGGTCGACTCAGCTGCGAATGACTATGCCTGCGGTGTGGTGTGTGGTTATCGTCGCCGCTAGGGAAAAAAGGGTGGCCGGGCGTGGTGATGGCCACCCATCCCGTCGTGTGCCGTGCTGGCCTTCGTAACAGCACTTGACCCAACAGTCTGTTGAGGCTATGTGGGGGGACTTTGTGGGGCGTTGTAGTGTAGCTGCGCTACAAACCCGGCGACCCGAGCTTAATTCTTGCTGCCCCACCACCACCAATACCAGCCGTGATTGTCTGAAACGGTCCTGGTCCTCCCCTAGGTCGACTCAGCATCAACTGCGTACAGTACCTGTTGCGGCGTATTAACATTGTCACACGGGAGACAAAGGCGGCCGGGCGTGATGCCTGCCATCATCCACCTCGTGGTGTCCCAATGCTGTCCTAAGTTCTGGCCCTCGTGCGTGCGCTCGGGTCTCGCAGGTGTCCCGGTTTTTACGCCACACGCACGTGTCTGTAACTCTGTGTGTGTGTGTGTGCGTGCATTATTACAACTAGTACAGTTATAATAATTATCCAGGAAAGCTAGACCTGAGTGCCAATACTGTTTTTATTCTCTCTCAGGATTATCCTTCTGCGATGTTTGGCTTAACACCAAAACGGCATTGTATGTGTTTTGCTATGGGGGGTGGGGGGTGGGGCTTTCGCATGCAGAACACGTGGGGAAACATACACTTAACTCGTATTCCGTAGCCATGTGTGCATGTATGTTCTCATCTCTAGCTTCTGTATTTCTACACGCGGGCACGAGTCTGTCATCCCACGCTGACGTTTGCACGCCTGCGTCACGTGTGTAGATGTCTCGGTTCGCGTCACTTCTCCGACACGTTTACGTCTCGCCAGCAGAGCACCCACTCTGCAAGTGGTCGGCTAAGCATGTAGCATGTTCTCATGTCATCTCATTGTCAGAAACCGCTTAGTCCTGTACGGGGGTCGTGGTGAGCCGGAGCCTATCCTGGCAGACACAGGGCGCGAGGCAGGAATATACCCACGATTGGACGCCAGTCCATCACCGGGCACTGCGGGCAATTTAGTCTGCGAGCCATTTAACCTCTGCGGCAGGATGTTTTTTCGACTGTGGGAGGAAACCGGAGTGCCCGGCGAAAACCCACGCGGACACGGGGAGAGAACATGCAAACTCCACACAGAAAGGCACCCAAGCCGAGATTCGAACCCGGGCCCGTCTTGCTGTGAGGCGACAGCGATATCCACTAGGCCACCGTGCCGCCCATGTAACATGTTCTTTTTTATTATTATTAAGTATTCAGCTAACGCCCCTATCCAGGGTGACTTACATCATTGCAGAGGTGTGAGGAAACCAGAGAGCGGCGAGGGGAAGGCAGCCATGCACTCAGCCGGCGCGAACATTTAGCAATCACTGTGTTATATTACGATGTTATCGGCCAATTAATTAATGAGTGGTTTGTTTTTTTACGTGGGAGGAAACCGGAGAACCAGCAGGAAACCCACGCAGAACATGGAGAGAGAACACACAAACTCCACACAGAAAGGTGCCCTAGGCAGGGATCGAACCGCCTGGGGCATGATTTTATTTCCGCAAGGCGCAGATGTTACCACTGCGCCACCCTGCCATCGTTTTAACGTCTGTTGTTAATGACGTTTTTTTGCCGACCTGACTGCATTAACTGGAATTTCTTCCTAATGTCCTTATGGGAATTTTGCTGGCTCTGTGAAATTTCAGAGCAGGAGGTAAAACCGAAGTAAGACATAAAAGCCTCGGTGTTGTGCAGATAAACTTTGCGCTTAAGGCATCCGAATCCAGTACACTCAGTCCAAACACAAAACGAAAATAACACTTGCTGCATGAAATGCAGGACTTGAATTGAACGACAATCATTCTGGGAACGCACCCGCATCTGCGTTTTTCTTTCCTGCGTTTCTGTGACTTCGTTAGATGTAATGTAACCGTCCCGATTTCAGACCACGAAAGCCTTTCAGGTTCCCTCTGAGATTCTCACTCTAGGAATGGCGCTCTTGTGCCTTTCTCGCCCAGTTACAGCCCTGGTCGTGTGTAGATGGCCTTGAAGTGGAGACGGCCGTCCGGCGTGGGATCTCGGTTTAATCGATCGCTTCTATCGCGCTAACGCACGTCGGGCCGCTTCACAGCAGATGTTTCGCGTCGTGAACTTGAGCGTGTCGTGGGGTTTCCCAGTATTGCAAAGAGACCCCCGTGTGAACTTGGAACGATTTCGCAATCGCCGATATTGCAGAAGGGAGGCGGTTGCGCTGTGTACTCATCCCAATTATTTCAGAGATAAGCAAAAGCGCAAGACATGAAGGAAGTTTAAATTAAGCTCAGAACGTCGTCTTAAAGATGGTAAACTTGTAAAATAGCTATATTTGTTGAAAATGTGGTATCTGTGAAATTTACTAGTCACCTTGTTGACGCTGACTTGCATGTGAAATAATTGTCGGCAATGTATTTATTGTCATCCCATATACGAGGATCCTTAAGTGAGTTTTTATTTAAAAGCACCGCGGCCACTGCAGTTTAACCAAAATAGCTTGTTTAGTAATATTAGCGTGGGCTGGTGGGCCACGTGATGCGCCAATACGTGCACAGACTCCACGACATCACGTGGCGTAGTAACCGCGTCCACGTGACCACTAATCTGACCCTCGCTTCTGCAGCTCGTTCCTTTTTTAATCTCACTTTCATCTGCCTCGTCCTTATCTCCTGACTGCAGCTCTCCCATCTCATCGTCGTGTTTCACTCCGTTTCATCTCCATCTCTTTGTGTCGCTGCGAGCCAGAGATCTCGAAAGGTATCGCACGGCGGGAAACTGCAAGAGCCTTCACGAGCCACACTCTGATCCGGAGGCCACCAATTTAAGAACCCTGCTATATACAGTTGTACTTAATGATTATGGCATATTGGTTTGTTTCTTTTCCCCAAACCTCATCTATAAATTTTGAATTAATATGTCCTTTACCGAGTTGTGACCTTGGTCCAAATTGTGGCAGGGACAAGCAGTATTAAATAATTTTCTGATGTGCGTATGTGTGTGTGTGGGGGTAGTGGTGGTTGGGGACCTGGTCAAGGCCTACGATACCATCAGTAGGCCAGGGCTGTGGATTGTTCTTCGTGCTTTCGGGATCCTTGACACGCTGCTCACCGTCATTAAGGACCTTTATGAGAGTGGGCAAGCCTGGGTAAAGCTACGTGGTCGGGAGTCAGAGCCATTGCCTGTTTACCTTGGGGTGTGACAGTGATGCCCTCTGGCTCCTACATTATTCAACATCTTTTTTGACCACGTAGTTCGAGTGTCTTTCCAGGTACAATGGGAGGCTGATCGATGCCCGGATGCAGTCAAGGGATGGCTCTCTATTGGCCAACCATATTGTCTATGCCAATGATTTGGTGATTGCTGCTCATGCGGAGGAGGAGTTGGAGGCTGTGCTGTTGAACCTGGAGAATGCCACAGAGATGGGGTTTTACCATCAGTCCCACCAAAACAAAGCACCTGGCTGGGTATTTAGTGCCACCAAATACTCCACCTCCTCAGCTCTCCGTCAGTGATGGGGCAGTTGTGGAGACAGTGGAGACGTTTACATACCTGGGCGGTGTGCTTATGGCTGGTTCTGGTTTGACAGCAGAGGTCTCGCTCCGAATCAGTCAGGCAGCATTATTGTTTCGTCGGCTACGTAACGCTGTGTGGAAGCTGCCTGGCCTGTCGCTCCACACGAAGCTTTGAGTCTTTTAAGCTGCGGTCATGCCCTCTCTTCTCTATGGCTGCGAAACGTGGACCCCACCTGGTGGAACATCTGCACCGTCTTGAAACTATCCGTCTGGCCTGCCTACGATCCATCCTGGGTTAGCCAGGTTTAATTGTGTGAGGAACTCAAAAATTCTCGATGAATCTAGACAAAGTCCCATTTGTGAGCTACTCCGGCAGGTGAGGTTGCGGTGGCTGGGTCATGTAGCCCGCATGCCCAGCTACCGCATGCCCAGCCACCGCATGCCCAAGCAGTTGCTGTTTGGCCGGATAGAGGGGGCTAAACAGGCACGGCACGGGCTAGAGAAGAGATGGACTGATGTGGCACAGGAGGACCTGGAGCTGAGTGGACTTGCTCAAGACTGGTACCGGCGGTGTCAAAATCGACCTCTGTGGAGGCGGTTCGTAAAGGCCACTACGGGGCAGTTGAAAGCAGTCGCCCTCCAACAACAACGGAGGGTGGAGTAGCGACACTCAAAACAACGAGCTGAGCGTCGGGCGGCTATAACACAGCAAGTTGGCACAGTAGGTAGCATAGGTGGTGCATCTGTCAGCCATCTCAGTCAGGCAACTCATAACACCTAGATCTGTCCCGTGACCTGTCGGCGAGCCTTTGACACTTCACGTGGCTTCAAGGTGAATATGGCCTGGCACAGGCGCCTTGTGACATCACTGCCACTTAGTGGCGAATGGCGGTTGTTGTTGGTTGGGGAGAGCTAGCTCAGTGGTTAGTGCTCTGGGTTATAAACCTTGACCACCTGAGTTTGATTTTTGCTCATGGCCAACATCAGTGACCATTTTCTGAACCGATTTTCTGAACCAGTTCTGGGCTCCCTTAGCTTGACTCAGCCTCAAGTGAGTACCTGGTGCTGTGTGTAAACATCGCTACAAGGGAGACTGATGCGGCCAGGCATGGCGCTGGCAACCCACCCCATCGCGTGCCATTCTGGCCTTCATAGTTGCTCGCTAACGGCGCGCGTGTGTGCGTGCGCGCGTGCAGACTGCTCCGCCACCATCGTGCCGCGCAAGCGGAGCCGACTCGGGGGGTCGCAACGGCGGGG
>JAZEWT010000005.1:21488715-21510893 GCA_036362905.1 Mordacia mordax
GGACATTCCCCGAGGTAGAATCTGACCCCTGCGCCTGATCGGCGACGGCTCTCGTGGTGCTCAGGGGCGCGCTGCCATTGGCTGCCGATGACGCCATGCGCTATTCTTACAGCAGGTGATGTCATCGCAAGCGGCCGCTGAGCTCGCTCGCAGATTATTTATATCAGCTGTGGGGGTCTCTCTGCATCCAGACGCACACACGCACGCACGCACACACACGGGGTCCGAGCACGCAGCCGCATACATCGTCAACAACAACAACATCGTCGTCGTCGTCTTCATCATCATCGTCGTCGCCGTCACCGTCGTCTCCGCTAACGGCGGCAGCGTCGCAAGCGCGACATCGAACGCCGGGGCTCTCTGTGTCGCGATCCGGCGAATGGATTCATTAATTTAATTGCTACACCACCACCACCACCGCCGCTGTGTCGTTGTTTTATCCTCGCTGCTGGGATTAATGGCTCTGCCTCGGCATTGAGGAGGAGGAGGAGGAAGAGGACTCGGCAGCTCCGTGCAGGAGGACGAGACGCAGGAGGCTGCTGCTGCTGCTGTTGACGAGGAGGTGAGACGCGAGCAGGGATGGCGCCGGGCTGCTATAGACGGTCGAGGGATGACGATTCGTCATTGTGATCCTCTGTGCGTGCGTGCGTCGGGGTGTCGTTGTGTGTGTGTGTGTTGACATGTCAGTATCACCGTGCGCGTCGGTGTCACTGTGCGTGCACATGGTTGTTTATCTGTGTGTGTGTCAGTGTGTGTTGGTGCATGGTCGGCGCTCGCCAATTGGTATTTGCACCGACTGCTGTGTGGGGTCGAGGTAGATATTTGCTTTGCATATAGGTGTCTGTCGTGTGTGTGTGTGTGCGTATGTGTACATGTCTGTCAATTTGTGTGTGAACATTTTGTGTGTGTGTGAGTGTCATTGTCTTTGTGTGCCTACAATGACACAACGACATTTGTGGCTCTTGTGTTTGCACATGTAGGTCTGTCACTGCACATTCAGGCGCATGTTACCGGGCACATTTACATCGGTGCATATCTACGTTTCGAAAATCGGGCTTATGTAATGACGAGAAAAATATTGGGTACGTGTGTCAACCGGTGTACGTGTGTGTGCGCGCGTATGTGGTGCATCTGCCAGTCATCTCGCTCAAGCAGTCCATAACACCTGGGATTGACCCGTGACCTGCCTTTAACACTTCACGTGGCCTCAAAGTGCACATGGTCTGGCACAGAGCACGTTGTGAGGTCACAGCCACTCAGTGGCGAATGACGGCTGTTATATTTACGTGTGTGTCCCTGGATATCAATTGTGTATGTTATGCCTTTGCACCTATTGCTGGTTGTGACTGCACACATGTTTCATTGTGTAAACTTAAGATTTGTCACTGCTGCTGTGTGCGCTTAGTAAGTTCGTGCTGTGTTCAAGTGTTTGCATACTGTGATGCAGTGCGGGCACGTGTTCCCTGTACGCATGTCTCTCCGTGTTTGTTGTGTGACCGTATCTTTGTGTGTTATGAAACAAAGTTGCGTCTCATTGTGTATGCGTGCTGCAACATTCCTTTTAAAAAAAAAAACCCTCTCCTCTGGCGATCCATGAATCGTGAGAGTCACGGCGGCCCTGGATTTCGTGGAAATTCTAGTTATCAGCATTAATGAAAAATCCTACACTTCGCGAGTTTTTACACATTTTTGGATATTTATTGGTAGGGCGGCCAATAACGCCTTTAATCCGCGATGAACAAAAAAAGAGAACCGGTGCAGATTATAGCTGCTAATTCCCCAATAGATCATGGAGAGAGCACGCTGGGACGGCTTTGAAGCAGCCGGCTCGATATGAATATGGCCACCGCGCTTTCGGCCCCAACCGTGCCCGTCGCGGTGCCTCGCGCGACTCAAGAGACACGTGTTCGGGGCGCTTCAAACACGTGTCTCAACCGAAGTCTGTGTTGCCTCGAGATGCAGTGCGACACAAAGATGCACAGCGAAACCCATTAATGGAAACACGTCGCTCAGACTAACTGTGCTGACATGATCCCTTGATCAGGAGAATTAATCCGCTTTGGATTTTAAGATTTTAAATCAATTTTTTTCAACAACTTAAATATAGACCTCCCCCCCCCTTCCCATTAAGGAAGTTTTATTCTCAAATTTTGCCATTTAAGATGTCTTCCTCGAAAAACGGAAAACTCCTATAATCTGCATTTTCACACTTTCTTATTGTCATGTTAGTCACATATCCCACTTATAATCAACAAATATTTCGATGCTGATATTTGGAGCAAATTGGCAGTATATCGCGGAATACAAGTTTGGCGACATTAGCCCCCCACATCACCGCTGATTTATGGACGTGAGCTGTATTTAGACCTATGTGTCACCGTGCATATTTAGTTGTGTACTATTGAGCTCAGGTGTGTTTCACGTTTGCTTGAGTAATACGTGAATGTTTGAGCTCATGACACATGCATCGGCATGTGCAAGAGAAAATGTGTTGTTCAATTCAATAATAATATTGCATTTCTAAAGCGTCTTTCACCCAAAGGTCACAAAGCGCTGCAGAGCTATGCAGAGAATGTCAGCATTGAAAAAGATCAAATGAGTAAAATAATAGCTGTAAATGAGTGGATATCAAATAAAATAATTATTCAAACTAATAATGGAAGAAGGGCACACGGTGGCCCAGTGCGTAGCGCTGTCGCCTCACAGCCAGAAGTTCTGGGTTTGAATCTTGGCTCGGGTGCCTTTCTGTGTGGGGTTTGCATGTTCTCTCCCCGTGTCTGCGTGGGTTTTCGTCGGGTACTCCGTTTTTCTCCCACAGTCCAAAAAACATGCTGCTGCATAGGTTAATTGACTTTGAGACTAAATTGCCCTCAGTGCCCGGTGATGGACTGGCGTCCCATCGTGGGTGTATCCCTGCCTTGCGCCCTGTGTCTGCCGGGATAGGCTCCAACTCGCCGCGACCCTGTACAGGATTAAGCGGTTCTGACAATGAGATGAGATGAATACTGGAAGAAGTGTTTCTGAGCAGGCACAGGTAAACATCACCCCATCATCCAAGCGCACAACAGTGAGCAACATCAACAGTCCCAGCCTGAGGACTTCAAAGGAATCCCGGAGTTGAATCGTTGAAGAAAGAGGTGGATGAAGTAGTATTTTGGCGAGCAGGCCTTAAGGTGATTGGACAGAGTATGGATGAGCTGTCAAGTCCTGTAGACCTGAAACCTTCAACAAGAGTGGAGGAATTAATGAGTGAGGTTCACAGTAACAACTACCGTGGTGATTGAACAGTGACAATCAGTGATGTGGGTTTCATGGCTCGATGTACGAGAATTGCTCTCGAGATGGTCTTTCGGAAATGTCACCAAGGGGAGAGGACGAGTGCTCGACAGCAATATTCGGAATGGCTGCAGTGAATTGGAGAGCGCTGGATAGTCGACTGAGATTACTTTACGTCGCGTTAATCCATATTTTACTCTAAGATATCACAGAATGTAATGAGAGCATATGCATCGTTACAAACATTCATTCTTAGCACGTGGTCTTCTGAAATCCCCTCCAAGAGTGAGAAGCAGTTGTAAGAGTTAAACATTCGCGACGCTTGACGCTTCGAGCGCTTGAACCGTCCGCGCCTCATTAATACTTCCAGGACCGTCTGGGGTGCCAGGTGGAGATGTTTGAAGGACCCCTCGGTAAGATGGATTTGGCCTTGTTGGAGGCGTTGTGTCTAATGGGGAATGGGGACCCCTCGATCCCCTAGAGCCGCTACAATAGCCACTGTATTATATCAGATCGATTCTTGTATCGAATCATTCAGTTGTGAGATTCAGACATCCGTGCACCAATAATATTCTGTGTGTATGGTCAGTCTTCGCGTTTGTGTGCCACTGCGTACGTTTGTCACTATGTTTATCTGCATTGTGCCATTGCTCTTGCGTGTTTTAATCTCTTAACTGTTAACGTCTGCAACTGTGTGTAAGTGTGTGCATTGTCACTGTATGATTGCCACCGTATGTGTATCACAGTACAGACGTGTTTCACTTCATGGGTTATTAATTCCTACAGGATGGGGTTCCGCAGGAGTGGAATGATGCCCTGGCGGTCTCCTTTTTTTTTTAAAGAATGATGACCACACTGATTGTAACCACCATAACGGTGCATCGCTTTTCTCAGCATGCCAGGAAAGATTCTGGCAAAGACATTTCAACGTCATCTTGCCAGACTTGCTGAGCAGAAGCTTGCTGAGCCCCACTGTGGGTTCAGGCAGGGGCAATACTGTACAGATATGATAATCTGTTACTGCAGAGCTGTATACCAGGGGTCTTCAACGTTTTGAACCTCATGGACCACTTAGCCCACGTGGGTACGGTCTCCACAGATCATACCCAAGTGTAGGCGACGTTCGCTCATTGTACCAACCAGAGTGTCCACGTTTCACTCCATCGCGGAAAGATTGTTGCGTCAGATTAGTACCTTGAGCCACACCAAAACAATACACCTGCTGGGGTCCTTTTGTCATCGAGCACATCCACCCCCTCAACTCTCCATGATTAATGAGGTAGTGTTAAGAGAGTGGAGAAGTTCCCATACCCGGGCAGTGTGCTCATGACCAGCTTTTGCTTGGCAACAGAGGTCTCCAAATCATTAGAGCGGCATCACCTTTTCATCGGCTACGTCATGTTGTTTGGAAGCTGCCTGCACTGCCATGCTACAAAAAGTCCTGGGTCTTCTCAGCCGCAAATTATGCCCTCCTTTCTCTTCCTGCAAAATGTGGAAACATATTACTCCTTTACCGGAGCATTTGCACAAGCTTAAAGCATGCAGGCTGGCCTGCGTAAGATCCTTCCTGGGTTTAACCTGAATGGATTATGCGAGACACTCGTGACCATTGAAAAATCTGAATACAATCCCATGAATGAGCTCATTCACCAGGTGAGGATGCTTCGCCTAATTCATGTAGCCCAGACGCTAAGCCATATTATGGCTAATGAAAAGATTGGTCCGCTGTGGTGGAGCCGGGTGGACTTGGCAACAATTGACCAGAGGTTTCAAGATCATCCTCTGTGGCGGCAGCTGCCCACTAGCAATGATAGAAGTTTGAGGAGTCATGCTCACAACAACAAGATGCATAGCGCTGGGCAGCTAAAACGCAGCGAATTGGCACAGCGGGCAACGCAGGTGGCGCATCTGCCAGTCTTCTAAGTCAGCCCATAACCTCTGAGGTCATCCTATGACCTCCTGCCAAAAGAGAGCCATTGATACTGCACGTGGCCTCAAGGTGCACCCGAAGCATAACGATGCAATACGATGACATCACCACCACCACCACTTAGTGGCGAATGGCGGCTGTTGTTTAACGGGTGTCAGCGTTTTCGTGTAAGGCACCGCGATGTCAACGTGTGCAGCAAGTGTGACCTGCCACTATACGGGTGTTCGTGCCATTGTGTGTTTATTACAAGACGAGTGTGTGCGTTGCCTCTCTTGTCAGGTGTGCGTTGCCTCTCTGTCATGTGTAGGCCACTGCACTTGTACAGCCGTCATGAACATATTTTCACATCCTCATCTCAGTAGCACGTGTGTGCGCGTGACTGCTCGTAAAGACTATTGTACAGTACAATACACTATTTAAGGTCATACAGTATTTAGTTGTGAGTCATTTCTGAATCTCGGTAACAATGTCTACAAACATATGGACATTCACAAATGGGTTTGTGTGTCGCTGTGCTTGGGGGAGCGGTGGCGCAGCGGATAGCGTGCGACGCTAAGAACCCGGGCCATCCGATTCCCACTCGATTCCCCTGAAACTGGTCCTGGGCCTCCCCCTAGGTCGACTCAGCCTCAAATGAGCACCACATGCAGTGCGTAAACATTGCCGCGAGGGACACAAAGACGGCCGGACGTGGCGCTGGCCACCCACCTCCGGCCTAAATAGATGCTCGCCAACAGCGCGTGTTCCAACAGGCTGTTGAAAGCTACGGGATGTTTGTGTGTTATTTGACAGGTGAGTGTACGCCATCCGTGTGTTACTGTGCTTGTCACTCTGTGCAAAGGTGTGATTGTGCTTGTAATGTAAATCCGTGTCCCCCACTTAAATCCATTCACCGCTCTCTAATAATCCATTCGGTGTGTTTGGTTCCCGCAAAAGTGGGCGGCACGATGGCCCAGTGGGTAGCGCTGTCGCCTCACAGCAAGAAGGTCCCGGGTTCGAATCTATACTCGAGTGCCTTTCTGTGTGGAGTTTGCGAGTTCTCTCCCCGTGCCCGCGTGGGTTTTCGCCGGATGCTCCAGTATCCTCCAACAGTCCAAAAAAAACCAAGCTTCTGCATAGGTTAATTGGCTTGCAGACTAATTTGCCCGCAGTGCCCGGTGATGGACTGGCGTCCCATCGTGGGTATATCCCTGCCTTGCGCCCTGTGTCTGCCGGAATAGGCTCCAGCTCACCGCAATCCTGTACAGGACTAAGCGGTCTCTGCATGAGATGAGATGAGGTTCCCGCAAAAGTCGTTATTTGTAATGATACTGTATTGCTTTAACAAACGAAGTGAGTTTGTGCCCTCAACGCTTGATTTTAAAATGCGGTCATTTAAATATTTAGCAAATTTTTCAATGCAGTTCGCGTTTTTTTTGTATTGCAAGCGTTTTTTTGCATTTCGATTTGATTAATTTACAACTAGGTTTTTCATTTTAACTCTTCACATTCAACTTGCTGTTGTTGAAGTTTGTTTTTTCTCCGCAATACCATACATCTCATCTCATTATCTGAAACCGCTTAATCCTATATAGGGTCACGGTGAGCCGGAGCCTATCCCGGAAACACAGGGCGTAAGGCAGGAATACACCTGACGACGGGACGCCAGTCGATCGTCGGGCATTGCGGGACAATTTTAGTCTGCGAGCCAATCAACCTATCCAGGAGCATGCTTTTGGACTGTGGGAGGAAACCGGAGTACCCGGCGAAAACCCACGCGGACACGGGGAGAACATGCAAACTCCAAACAGAAAGGCACCCGAGCCGAGAGATTCGAACCCGGGACCTTCTTGCTGTGAGGCGTCAGCGCTAACCACTGGGCCACCGCGCCGCCCTAATACTATACATATGCACTGTAAATACAACCTACAACCCATTAATGGTCCCCTGCTAGAATTGCCCAGGAGATCTACTCAAGTGACCTGTGTTCCACGCAGTAGCGGTCTTAACCATGGGGCAACCCAGGAATTTCAGGGGTGGAAGGGCAATGCTCGACCATTTGGCAGAGTGGCGATCAGCGCTTTTAATCGAGTGTTGGAGGAACGAGGCTCGTCCATGAATTTTGCCTTGGGCCACAGAATCACTAAGACTACCCCTGGGCAGCACTTTTCCCGCTGGCCTTGCCACTAACACTTAAGGTCTTTGCCTGACAATCACACCGGTATATATTTTTTTAAATTCGCAGCACTGCAACATAGTCAAATAAAATGCAGAACCAAATCTGATGTGATAATTTTTTTCAACAAGAAGGCTCTGAGTTCTTTTCCCAGCTCACGTACCTTTATATGTTGAGTTTGCATGTTCTTCCCATGTCCACGTGTTTTTTTTTCTTCCGAATACACCGGTTTTCTCCCGCAGTCCAGAGATATGATTCCTAGCTTAATTGGCCTGACTCATCACCTCGCTACAATTAAGGACCTGGCTTAATTGTAGGCAGCAGTCTGGATTAAAACTGAGCATCATGGTGTCAACCATCACTATAACCTCTTGAGCCATCTTGCCACATCTCCTCTAGGGTCTATCCTATGCGAAGCATAGATGTTGCTTCCCACGGCTCCACGTATAAGAATTGCTCTTAAGAGCCACCGCGAACCCGAAAGAACAGCTCTTAAGAGCAGTTCCCAGTCCTATAGAAGTCAAGGGAGGTTATTATATGAAGACAATGAACCCCGCACACATTGGTGTGAAATTCCCATGCTTGCACGGCGTGGTGGCGCAGTGGGTAGTGCTGTGGCCTCACAGCGCTACAGCGGGTTCGATTCCTGGCTCGGGTGCCTTTCTGTGTGGCATTTACGTGTTCTCCCCGTGCCCGTGTGGGTTTTCGCCTGGCATGCCGGTTTCCTCCCATCATCCAAAGACGCGCTGCTGCCCAGGTTAATTGGCTTGCCCCAAAAAGTGTGCCCCGCGATGTACTGGCGTCACATCCTGAATATTCCCCCCTGCCCTGCGCCCCCCGCGACCCCGTACAGGATTAAGCGAGTGTTGATATTGAACAAATGAATGAATTTCCATGTTTGCGCCAGGAACAACCAACAGAGAATGTGTTGTCGAGAAATAATTTCACTCGGCTGCATCTCAATTAGAATGTCGGTCACAACTCGGGAGCACGCTGGCTCTCGTGAAGAGATGACCCGAGGTCTTTGAGGTCATTGCTACGTCAGACAGCAGACGCGGCTTAATTAACTGTGTTTTGCGCAGACATTTCCAGGTGGCTGCAGAAATTGAATTCAGATTTTAAAATGTGGTCATATCCAGCAGGAAATGACAGGGGCCTATTAAAAACTAACTTGTCACAAAAAAATTGGGCTTATGGTGAGGTCACTGCCAATGTTTTTCAATTTTAACTGTTAGTCCTGAATTGTGTCATATAATGCACAAGCTTCTGTCAATATTCTGGACGAAGGGATATTTACCACATGGCAGTCAACGGATTGTTAAACTATGCTTCACCACGCTGGTCAACGCGAGTGAGTTACAGGAGTGCCCAGGTCCGGTACGGATGTTACATCGCGACCGGTGTCGGCCGTGACTGAGAACCGATCTCGCCGCTTGACAGCGCAGAGCGCTAACCGCTGCGCCACCGCTCCACCCGTACGTGTGTGCATATCACCTGTTGTACGTGCGTTGTTGTTTAGGTAGGAACGGTACGGAGAGTGCTCGCGGCAACCATCGCAGAGTCGGCTTGGGTTGAACCCAAATGCCCGTGGTTCATCGAAGGAAATCACACAAGTTCATTATCTGCTATGCATTTGACGCTAATTCCTCGTTACAATTTTAGGCAGAGACATTTACGTGCGTAATCCCAGTCAGTATCGGGTACCCACTTAATCCTGTACAGGGTCGTGGGGGGCCGGAGCCTATCCCGGCAGACAGAGGGAGCAATGCGGGGCTAACCCAGGATGTAACGCCAGTACATCGCAGAGCCCTTTTTTGGGAGGTAATTTACTCAGCAGGCCAGTTAACCTAAACAGCAGCGTGTGTTTGGACGGTGGGAGTTAACCGGAGAATCCGGCGAAAACCCACGCGCACAAGCAGAGAACACGCAGACTCCGCACAGAAAGGCACCCGAACCGGGAACCGAACCCGGGTCCTTCTTGCTGTGAGGCGGCAGCGCTGCTCACTTCACGACCGCGCCTCCGCGTGCATCATATCAAACTTGAAAATTACCTGCGTGGCAGTTTTGTACGATATGCAACGTCACTGCCTAAACATTTCACTCGTCATACATATGGGGTGTCATTTTTAAGTTATAATTATGGCTTCAGAAAATACGCATCATTTATGTTGAATAAGTCTGTTGTTTGACACGTGCTCGAAAATGAGCGCATCAGTGGAAATATCTTAAACGTCTTCATCCGAGTAGTCTGACCGCTGTCATCTGTTATCGGCATTCCCCCCTTAAGCGGACACATTATTTACGTCTGAATTAATCTGCACATTCCTTATGCGCTGACCTGCTGTCATCTCGGTTTAATCAAAGAAATCCCCTTCTTCACTTCACTGGTGCTTATCCACACCTTTGTGAGTGTCGAGATCCCACGTCCGGTAAACGATACGGCTGTGATTTAAAGTTTAAAAAATAAGCCTATGAATAAGTACGTTTTTAAGGTTTTCCGTAGGAACAAGGTTATCACACGCGGATGAATTGGGTCTCACATTGATTACATAAAGGACACGGTGTTATATTGTGCCGTATAGTGTATTGAGGTCTGTGTATGCCATTGTTGTATGTGGATATCGATTTCTGTACTGTATACAGTACAGTGCATTAATTTCTTGCCATGGATAACAATCAGCGTGCCTTGCCCATATCGGTCCTCAGAAACTCCCATTTGCCAACCAGCAGTGACTGGCGTGGCGAGGTATGGTCAAGCAGCAACGCAAGATAAACTCAGGAGTTGTGCACACCTGGCTGCACCGTGACACCAGCACGACCACCGCGGCGACCCCACCACTCAGATCGTGACAGCAGATGTCACGAGGTTATGAAACCAGTGGGATGATGTAATACATTTATAAATGATCATCATCATCATCATCAGTGCGTGTTGTTGTGCAACGACGTGTATGTTAAAACAAAAAAAAACCCCAGCTCTGTGCAGCGCTTTGTGACCCTCGGGTGAAAAGCGCTCCATAAAAGCAATTATTATTATTAATACCCGATGAATCCTGTACAGGGTCGCGAGGGGCCGGAGCCTACACTACACTGGCAGACAGGGTGCAAGGCGGGGCTATACCCAGGATGTGACGCCAGTACATCACTGGGTCCTTTTTTATTTGGGTGGGGGGCCAATTTACTCAGCAGGCTAATTAACCTAGACAGCAGTGTGCCCTTGGATGATGGGAGGAAACCCGAGTAGCCGGCGAAAACCCACGCGGACATGTGGAGAGAGCACGTAAACTCCACATAGAAAGGCATCCGAGCCGGGAATTCACCCCGGGCGCTTCTTGCTGTGAGTCGACAGCGCGAATTACTGCGTCACCGCGCCACCCACATTGTGAATCACAAAGAATCAATATCAATGCATCGGTGCATTGTGACACCCCACGTAGTGCTCTTAATAATGTGGCCGCAGGTAATGTGAAATGTAGTGGCATTACATCACAGTAGGATTGGCAGTAAAATAGTAAACGAATAAACCCTAACGCATTTGAAAATAGTGAGAGGAGGGACATAAGGTTAGGGGAGAGGTGGCACAGCGGTTAGCACATTTCACCGTGATCCCAGTGACCTGAGTTTGATTCCTGTTCACGGCTATACACGGTTACAACAAGCAAAATATGCAAACGAGAGGTCGTGGGTGCTTTTGTCACCAACCCAGACTATCGAGCGTGGTGAAGTATGATCAACTCACGTTACTGACAGGCACGAGGATGCATTCATCCAATGATAGATTGACAAGGCGCTGTTAAATATATATTTATTGTTATTGTAGTGTGTTGTGTGTAATAGATTCACGTGATCGCTGCAGCCATTGTGTACTGCTACCATTTAGGGTTTAATTTAATGTTAATACCAGTTATGGGGTTTTATCACTTGCAGTGTTAACCTGCCTGTGGGCATGGTTTCTTTTCAAAAGCTGAGTTTTATACAGTGCTTCGCGACCTTTGGATGAGAGGCGCTTTAGAAACATAGGTTATCATCATCACAACCGCAATTTAAAATATGAATAATAATTGCACTTCTAAAGCGCCTTTCACCCGAGGGTCACAAAGCGCTGACCAGCACTATGGAGAGAACGGCATGTCAACAACAACATCAGAATAGATCACTTAAGTATAATAATGACTATAAATCAATTAAGGACATCAGATTTTTTAAAACGTTAAAACTAAATAAAGTCAGGAAGAAGTGTTCCTGAGCAGGTATGGGTGACATGGTCAATATGCTAAAATATGTGAACATTGTATCGAACACAATCAATGGGATAAAGAGTTTTGCAGAGAATTCATCCACACCTGTATGAGAGTGGAGTACAAAAATAGATTTAGATAAACACTCTAACACTACAACATAGAAATATATATATATACAATTGCCATGTAGGCGGTGCTGTGACACAGTGAGTAGCACTGTCACGTCACAGAAATAATCCGAGGTTCAATTCCCAGCTCGGGTGTCTTTCAGTCTGGAGTCTGCATGTTCTCCCCGTGTCCACGTGGGTTTTGTGCCGAGTACTCCGGTTTCCTCCCACCTTGCAAAGACACGCTGCTGTCTAGGTGAACTTGCCTGCTGGGTAAATTGCCCCCACTGCCGGACGATGTATTGGTGTCACATCCTGGGTATAGCCCCGCCTCACGCCCTCTGTCTGCCGGGATAGGTTCTGGCACCCTGCGACCTTACACAGCATGATGCGGGTACTGATAAAGATGATTACAATCGCCACATTTCTAGATAATAACACACCTGCCAGACTATGAGACGCACCCCCAACTTTTTTTTTTCCAGACGGGCAAAAGCGTGTCATAAGTTCCGCATACTGTGGTACATCTACATAGGGGCATTGGAGGGTTAAGGCTGGCTGATGAATTGCCACGCCCGTGTTATTTTTGGATCCGCTAAAACTCATGTGCAGTGACGTGCGCAATGCGTCAGGAGCGGAAACAAGGATTTGCGGACAAGAGGAGGACCTCACCGATCGTACGAGGTCGTCCGCGGGCCAGGAGGGGGGCAGAGTGTCCGCGTGAAGCCCTGCCTCGCGTCGCCAGTGTGCGAAGTACGATTTGGCATCACGCATTCACTCTCTCCGCCCATAAGCGAGCCGGAGCGACCTACGGGCAATTTTTGGAGCACTTTCACGAAGGAGGGTGCAAAGCAGTGCTCGATAAATATTCGCGAAGCAAAAGTTTAAGTATGTAGCGTCTCATCTCATTGTCTGAAACCGCTTAGTCCTATACAGGGTCACGGTGAGCCGGAGCCTATCCCGGCAGACACAGGGCGCAAGGCAGGGATATACCGACGATGGGACGCCAGTCCATCGCAATTTAGCCTGCGAGCCAATTAACCTATGCAGCAGCATGCTTTTGGACTGTGGGAGGAAACCGGAGTACCCGGCGAAAACCCACGCGGACACGGGGAGAGCATGCAAACTCCACACAGAACGGCACCCGAGCCGAGAGATTCGAACCCGGGACCTTCTTGCTGTGAGGCGACAGCGCTAACCACTGGGCCACCGCGCCGCCCCATTATGTAGCGTTCGCTATTCTATTGAAGGTAGCCGTCCAAGGGACACCACGTGTGACAGATTCAGAGCACTGCGAAACCTTGATGTAACAGATTGATAGGAGGAGACAGGGTGTTTGGAAGTCCGTTAAATCCGGATGTTCATATGACGATCTTGTCAACAGAGTAACGACCGTATCTTATAACAACCTTAATGTTTTGAACACAATTAAATAGAGCAATGCATGTCATAGCAGCAACAAAAATAAAAAGTTGCGCTCATTATTTACAATGCGGACCGCTGTCTCGGAAGTATCAAACAGCACCCGTTGTTTCCACAGTCTGTTGCATAGAGGTCCGTTAAATCGAAATTTTTACCCAAATGGTAAATATACCTCGGGTCGGTGTTGAACATAGACTTGGATCAGTGTGGTGAAATATAGAAATGGACAAGGACAGGTGGAGAGTGCTTTCAGAGAGTTGAACTTGATGACAGGCAACATGCATTGCCCATGTGCCTCAAGAGAAGGATTTTTAATCGATGTGCCTTGTGATAGATCACAATCATGGAAAATCGATCAGTTTTTTTTTCTTGACGCTAGAAGGAACCGTTGAGCTATGTAGATCTCTCCAACGTTAGGGCATCTCAGGGCACTGGGGGCAAAGTAGCCGGGACAGTTATCCTAGACGGCGGCGTGTCTTTATACCGTGAGAGTAAACTGCAGTGCCCGGCGAAAACCCACACCGACACGAGTGGAATACGCAAATTCCACACAGAAAGGCACCCGTGTCAGGAACCGAACCGGGGGCCTTCTTGCTGTGAGGCTGCAAGCAAACAAGGGGGCCTTGTCCAAGAAGACGTCCTCTGTACGGATGACGAGCGCAGATTGTGCAGGCGCAAGGTGGATTTTTTTTTGCTTCGCGAGACGAGAGATGGCATCAGATTGGAGAGCTCGTGGCCGATTGCGACCAGATTGCCAGCAGACATACGTGGCCAATGTCAATTGTGCGCTTTTTTGTTTCACATCGCGTCTTTCCACCGGGGAGATGAAGGCAGACGCTTACACCTCAAAAGCTTCATGACATCGCAGAGGAAGTCCCAATGTTCTGTCCAACACGTGACACCCACTCACGTGCTCTGTGCGTACTGCGATGTGCGTATGTCACATTCCAACAGCGTGTCGATCATGAGGATTGTTTGACCTTACCTCGCCGGTCATGGCGGATTGGTTGAAGGGAGGGTTCAGAGCCGGTTCACGTCACTAGTTTCCAGTTGTTAGCCGTGGCTGGGAATTTAACCCAGGTCGCCAGGTCCATAGGACAGCTCGCTAACCACAGGGCCACTATTCCGTCCAGTGGCGAACATTTATTGGTCCTGTACTGCATTGTCTCTCATCTCATTATCTGAAACCGCTTAATCCTATATAGGGTCACGGTGAGCCGGAGCCTATCCCGGAAACACAGGGCGTTACTGCATTGTGAACACTTTTTGTCCTCTCACCCTTGCATACATAAACTACGCACAAGAATTTCTCTTGAGAGCTACTCTAAGGAATAGCCGTGAACGCCTTCATCGTTATATAAATACGAACATGTATTTGGATGTACAGTACTCCATTTGCATGTGTGTAACGGTTGTGATGGATTCCCACCTGCCTCTAATTAGTACGCACAGTACATAGTTCAGACGGGTCTTCTCCTCAGCACACTCGCCACTCTCTCTGGCTTTTTAAATATAGCCTGCGTGATTTGAAGCCGGGCGGCGCGGTGGCCCAGTGGTTAGCGCTGACGCCTCACAGCAAGAAGGTCCCGGGTTCGAATCTCTCTGGCTCGGGTGCCTTTCTGTGTGGAGTTTGCATGCTCTCCCCGTGTCCGCGTGGGTTTTCGCCTGGTACTCCGTTTTCCTCCCACAGTCCAAAAGCATGCTCCTGGATAGGTTGATTGGCTCGCAGACTAAAAATTGTCCCGCAATGCCTGGCGATGGACTGGCGTCCCGTCGTCGGGTGTATTCCTGCCTTATGCCCTGTGTTTCCGGGATAGGCTCCGGCTCACTGTGACCCTATACAGGATTGAGCGGTTTCAGATAATGAGATGAGATTTGAAGCTGTTGTCCCAAGCAGCTGTTTGCCAGGATACGTGGCTTTGGAGTTCTAACAAACACCTCCGTGTGTGCCCTTTCTCTATTAAATTCAGCAGGTGGCACGGTGGGATCTTTGATGGGCACTCAGGAAAGCGTTTGGCCACATCCGTGCGACAGAGGCACAGCGACAGTGAGTGTCATCCGAGTCTTAATAACAATAATAATAATTGCACTTATAGAGCGCGCTTCATCCGAGGGTCGCAAAGCGCTTCACAGAGCTGCGGAGAGAACGGCACGTCACAAACAACGGCACTAGAACGGAAAATCAGTCCAGACACGCCCAGTCTTCTTAGCTATGACTAAGAGGCACCCGCAGCAAGTTTGGATCAAAGTCATGGTTCATATGGGTCAACCGTTATGTACATCTCGAGAAGGAGCCCCTATTGTGGATGACGCTGATGTACCGCAACCTGTCAATAGACCGTGGGGCAGAGCAGACTTAGCCGAGTTCCCATAGCCAGCAGTTTTGTAGGTGTGGTGCAGACTCCTTATCTACCAGACTCTGGTCACACGCTGGGGGTCAAAACATCTCCATATTCGCTTCTTCCATCGCATCTCTCGACTCCGTGACCCCCTCCCGTCGTCTCTTTTCTGCAAGCTCTCGTGATAAACCTTACTCATTTTAAGATGCTCATTAACTCTGATCTCTTACAATTTCAGGATGCTCTTTGTGCCTGCACTTTCAGTGTTAGAGGCCTTCTTGTCCTATGCTCAGCGACAGTGATTTAGGAAAAAATCAGTAATTTTACAGTAGAGCTTATCTATGACCAAGATAAGGACAGCTGCAACTGGGCACTCCCAGTTGCAGCTGTCCTTATGATTCAGCATCTGGCCTGCAAACGACCATTAGTCTGCCAGTAGGTGGTGATGATTGCAATGCGTGATTTCAATTGAGCAATTTCGTGACATCTATGTGATTTACCCAATTATAAAGGAAATGCACACTCCTAACACTTTTTTTTTATCAGACGGGTCCAGACTGAGGTTTTTATTTTAAGTGTGTGTACTAGTGAGAGGAAACTGGACTAAAAGGAGAAAATCTACGTGTGCCAGGGAGCAACACTCTATCCCCCACACAGATGGAACCGATGGTCTTTAGTCAACTTGCTATTCTCCCGTCTGCTGGCCAACCGGGTTATGACAACTCGGCGCCCATGGCAGGGGAGTTCAGCAGCGTTTGTGCGATCCACCAATCCTTGCTTCCACTGTCCTGCATTAGAGGCTACGCGCGTAGTCACCGCCGCCCGGCCATATGTAAATCTGAGCAATAACTTACGGGCACCGATTCGGTACTGGGACACCCGAGGTGTGTGGCTGTCCCCCCAGTGTGTGCGGCTGTCTGCGTGCTCTGCGTGTGCGCCTGTACGCGCGTCGCCCACCCACTCCAGTGCCCGCCACTGTAAGGGTATTAATAGGAATTCGCTATTAAAGGATGTCTCTGCCATGCTGGGCTTGGAGCTCCACTGTATGAAGACCCGATCTCTCTTTAGCACCTCGCTGTGCGTGCGTGTGCGCGCGTGTGCGGAGCCGAGCTGCGATGAAGCGGTCCGTGCACCGCTCTACGAAACTCAGCGGGCTTTGGGTTCAAATCCTAACCATGCATGACATCAGTGGCGATTGGTTTCGGACTGGCCTGTGCCCAGCCTCGCCTAGGCTATGTACCAGTGTGCGACCGAGCCTTCCCTAGGTTATGTACCAGTGTGTGCCCAGCCTCGCCTAGGTTATGTACCAGTGTGCGACCGAGCCTCCCCTACGTTATGTACCAGTGTGCGACCGAGGGCTTCGACACAACACCGTGCAGAGCACGTGGTGTTGTGTTTGGCCATACCTCACCACGCTTGTCAGTGCGAATTGGTGCAGATGACGAACAAAGATACGGGAGAATGGAAATGCGGGATGGCCGCTCATGTTCTGCTGCCCTGTCCTCTGCTGCACACACGAAGTGTGCTCAGAGCCTATAACCAACCAGCTTAGTGCACGGTGGTCACCCAGCCACGTACTAGCCAGGCTCAAAGCGGCATAGCTTCGCGTGTCATGACATTGGGCACCTTCTAGGTTGTCGTAGTCTCCCCTTAAGGTATCGGTTCCCACTGACGTTATCCGTAACCGGCAATCCAGCTTGTGTCGCCGAGTTCATGGCGCAGTGCCCCGCTCGCTGCGCCACCGCTCGCACACTTCGGGAGCTCGTCCTGCCAAACAGACGGCCGTCGTCTCGCGTCTCACGGCGTGCGTGCGCGCGTGCGTGCGCGCGTGCGTGCGTGCATGCGTGTGCGCGTGCGTGCGTGCGTGCGCGTGTGCGCGCGTGCGTGCGTGCGTGCGTGCGTGTGCGTGTGCGCAACTGCCGCGAGCGGTGGTGTTGTGACCCGAGTTCGATTCTTGTTCATGGCCAGCACCACGGACGATTATCCGAGCCGGCCCCGGGTATTTCCTCTGGTCCACTTGGTAACAAAGAAGCACCTGGCGTGATGTATGGACGTTGCCACGATGGGGACCAAGGTGGCCAGACATGATGCAATAATATTTGCATTTCTAGAGTCCTTTTCACCCGAGGGTCACAAAGCACTGCACACAGGTGTGGAGAGCATGTCAACAACAACATGGGAGTAAATCAATGAAGGTAAAATAATGACTATAAATCAATGAAGGACATAAATAAATAAAATCATTGTTTAACAAATAAAGAAAGGAAGAAGTGTTCTTGAGCAGGTGCAGGTCAACAGCGAGCCATCATCCAAGCACAACAAGAGTGAGCAACATCAACACTCCTAGCCAGAGGACTTCAAGTCCTTGCGGAACAAGCGTGACTTGAGACGGTATTTGAAGATGGGTGGTCGTTGTCTCTCTCTCTCTCTGTGACTGCACACAGAGCGGCGTGGCACTGATGCCTCCCACGGGGTGACTGCTCTGCTCGAGGTGACGCCCGTCTCCTTGAGCCAGATGTCCGCGTTGACGCGAGCTCCACGCTGAGCCTCGCGCACGAGGTGCGTACGCGCGCGCGTCTCTCGCGGCCCGCGGACGCGGTGCCCGCGGAATGGTCCCCCTCTCTCCGACGGTTGCGTCCACAGAGCTGCCCCTTCGGGAGCGCCGCGTCGATCGCTCCTCCGATCGACTTCGCGACGTTTCGCCTGCCACGTTGGAGGCATCTGCGGGCGTCCTGCCGCGGGAGACGCTTCCCGCGTGGGAGGCGAAACGTCGCGAAGCGGAGAGGAGGAGCGATCGACGCCACTTTACCAAAGGGGCGGCTTTCAGAAGCAATCACGACTCATCGAGTCGTGGAAACCTACATCCGTACCTAATGTGCAGTACCGAACTGTGCCCCCACATCTGTGCTGCCGACCTTCGCCAACCCACACGTACCGGTGCGGTGAAGTATGGCCAAAGACTCCACAGACCCGCGTGGAATGAAAACACTCTCATAAGTTAACGAGACAACTACATCAAATCGCATACAAGAATCGATGTTCATCAATCTACATATATTATGAATGTTACATTCAGGATAATTGAGAAGACAGAACTGCACAGGTGGTACGGAAAACAATTGAGACGCAATACGAAAGGTAAACAAAATGTAGACAAATAAAACGATCAATTGAATGTAATGATGTAGGTTTTCAGGGCTCTATGCATGACGATTGCTTATTGAATGTTATTGTGACTTTTAATTTTGACCAATCACGTGGGAATGCGAATCGTCACGTCTGTGTACGTGGTCACACGGTCTCGTGTGTGCCGGACGCTTGTGCGTGTGTGGGGAGACTGGTGGTGCGGCGGTTAGCGCGCGCTGGGCCACAAACCCGGTGACCCGAATTCGATTCCTGTTCACGGCCAACACCGGTGACGATTTTCTGAACTTGGTGCTGGCCCCCCGCTAGGTCGGCTCGGCCTCAAACGAGTACCTAGTGCAGTGTGTAAACATCGCCACTAACGAGACAATGGCGGCCAGGTGTGGTGCTGGTCACCCACCTCCTTCTGTAACGTGTCGACCTTCATAGGTGCTCGCAAACAGCACTTGCCCAAATACTCCATTAACGGCTATGCCTTGTCCTTGTGGAACACACAGAGCAGTGGCCAATGCACCACTCCACGATCCTAGTGACCCCAATGTAATGCCTGGCAACACACGACGGTGCCATCAGAACTTGGCTTGGGTCGCCCCTAAGTCCACTCTGCATGGTTTCAGAATCATCGCTGCCGAGGCAAAGACAGCTCGGTGCGTTGCTAAAGCTACCGCCTCAATCCGCCACGCCGGCCATAATAGGTGCTCACTAACAGCACTTTCTTCAACTGTCCGATGCAGGCTATAATCTTTATACGTGTGCCCTGTACGTGCTAATGTTAATTAAGCCCCTGCACGCGTGTGCTTGTTAAGCCCCAATCCCCAGGAGGAATTTCCATTCTGAGAGCAGCCACCACCGGCACTGCCCCTATCGCCCGCTCGAGATGGCGCCGTCGCTCAGAGACGACGTCGGCGCGCCATCGTTCTGGCTGGCGGCATTCTCGCCGGCGCCGCTTCCGCTGACGACGCCGCCGCCGTCGCCGACCTCGTCTGACCTTGCTTGACCTCGAGGTCGACCCTCGCAGGTCGACCGGAGATCCGCTGCCCTTGTCCCCGTCCCCCGTACCGCGACCGGCGACATCACCAACCGCCGCTCGCATCCAGCCGCCCGCTCTGCCTGCCCACTCCGCGGCCTCCCCCTCCGTCTCTTCCGCCATTTGAACGCGCGCCTACTCTCGCGCCTCCCTCCGCTGCCACGTTCGCTTGATCGCGCTCCGCGCCACGCCGGCGCGGCCGAGCCGGCGTCGCCCGATCGAGCGCCGCCGGCGCGCCAACGGGCACCATGGTCGGAGGGAAGGCGGTCGGGCCCCGCCCGATGGAGGCCGACGCGCTGGCGGCCATGCTGCGGCGGCGCGACTCGCGCTCGACGCTCGTCATCGACAGCCGCCCGTTCGTGGACTTCGCGTCGTCGCACATCGTCGGCGCCGTCAACGTGGGCAGCTCGACGCTCGTCAAGCGGCGCCTGCAGCAGGACCGCGTGAGCGTGCGGGAGCTGGTGCAGCACGCGGCGCAGGTGGGCGGACGGGCGGGCGGGCGGGCGGGCGGGCGGCCTTGTGGGCAGGTGGGCAAGTAGGCAGACGAGCGAGCGGTTGGGTAGGCAAGTGGGTAGGCAAGCGGGTGGGCAAGCGGGTGGGCAGGCAGGCAAGCGAGTGGGTTGGCGGTCGGGCGAGCGAGTAGGCGAGCTGGCGGGTGGACAAGTGAGTATGTGGGCGGGTGGATAAGTGAGGGACTGAGTACATGAATTGTTGTTTTTGCTCACGCATGGCACATAACTCACAGATGATCGTTTGATAATGTTGATTATTTTTGTTTGTGTCAGTCGTGGCTTAATTTTGTAGAAGGTCACAGTGAATCAGATCCTATCCCAGCAGACACAGAGTACAAGGCAGGGCTACACAGGGTGCAAGGCTATATCCAGGATGGATGATGAATCCATCTCAGGGCAACGGGAGGCAATTTAATCAACAGACCAAGTCACCTAGGCAGCGTATCTTTGAAAGATAGGAAAAAAGCCGGAATACCCAGTAAGAAAAAACCCATGCAGACATGGAGAGAACATGGAAACTCCACAGAGGAAGGCACTCGTGGTAGAAACCGAACCCAGGAACTTCTTGCTGTGAGACAGCAGTGCTACTCACTGTACCACCTTTCCAAAAGCTCTCCAACCAGCTTTACTTCATCACTCATATTCCAGTCCACCTCCAATCACTGCTTGAGGAACACGTATGCTGCATTTATCCATTTCGGTCCCTGGAAGAGAGCTGTGCACTCGTTTGGTGGACATGTCATGCACGACTTTTTGATTTGCTAATAATTGTCTTGAGCGTAATCATGCAGCCATAAGTATTAAGTGCTGCAGATATCGCGAGATGACGTGTTTTCCAGTTGTATCCAGCATATGGAATAGAATTTCTTTCGTAAGAATTGAGCAATCCATGAGTAACTAACTTATCCACCTATGCAAGTGGTATACTTTCGTAAGAAGTAAAACTAGGGCAAATGGATGTTGGAAAGCATTACAGAATCCATGGTTATGCATACGTGGTTTTCTTGCAGAGCCGTCTAATCGTCAAACTCCATCCCAAATTGAGTTAATGGCATCGAGTCGTTAAACAAAGTATCTGCTTGGATGTGCTTGCAGAGCAGTGCGGGTGTTTCGTGCTTGAGAACTGTCCGCAAGAGACGTGGCAGAGCTGGGGGCATGAGGACCCCGTGGATTAGAGAGCACGACCAAGTTTGACACAGCGTGTTGTCTGCAGAGAAAAATAAGTGAGCTCGAGCAGAACACGTTGCTAGAGGCGGTCACGGCCAGTGGTCGGGACCGCCATTGGAAAGGCGTCGAGAGGACATTCGCTGGCCACGTTTTTTCAATCAAATCGGCTCATGTGCAGGTGCCCGATCGATCTCTACGCCGCGGTACCACGAAAGGTGGTGGTGGGGAGGCCTTCATCCAGCAGTGGGTTGATCATAGCCGATGCTGCATGCCTAAAAATTTGGTTGACATTGAATTTTGGTGTCAAATCGGGCCGTAAGTGGCCGAGTAACACAAGCACCGCTTTGTGGGAAATCAAGCTTGCGGGTGTGTGTTCACATCGTGTGGATGTGTGCGTGCGTGAGAGAGTGGGTCTGCTGCGAGTGTGTGCGTTGTGCACGTGTGGGTGCCGCATCTTACTTTCCTTCCTCATTACTCCGCTCGAACAGCATCACCCGTGACACAAGCCGCCTGGCTTCACACGGAGCTCACGCAGCCAAGTGTCAGCGCCGGTTAGACCGGCTCCCCTACCCGAGCTGCTCGCGAGTGGGGGGGGAGGCAGGGTTACGAAGGGGAGGAGGGAGGGCCTTCCCACGAGGTTGCCTCAAGGCTCTCACGCTCTGCCACGTTAAGATCGCTGAGCCAGCAATAGCACTGGCGTTGCCACCGCTCTTTGCTCTCCCGGAATCGTCTTCGTTTTAAAGGGGCAATTAATGCTCCCATTTTTGTTGTTTCAGCTGCAGTTGCGTGTAAATTCACCGACGTATTGCGGGCCATTTCATTTGCTCGCCCAGTTGCTGGTGCGGGTGCCTGATGATG
>JAZEWT010000005.1:21523683-21535468 GCA_036362905.1 Mordacia mordax
GTTCTCTTAGTGTCTTGGGATTTATTTCTCGTCCCCCAAGGTTACTCCGGAAGGGAGTTGCTGCTTTGGCGTGCAATAGAACCGTCGCGGGGGGACGGGGATCGAACCAGACTTGCCGGCACTGGGCTGCGCTGCGCCCATTTGCCGCTGCCCCGCCGCTCTGACGAACACGTCCGCGCAAGCGCACGTTCGCGCGCACGGCCAAACGTTACGGAGACAAATGTAAACACGGGTGCGTGCGCAGAATCGCGCCCGCGCAAGCGTGCTCGCTTGCGCGCACGTCAACGTCACGACCTTCAGCCGCGCACCATTTTTAAAGAGGCGCTCGCTGCCTTGGCATCGAGGGATTCCCTCTCGGCGTCGTGGCCGTGTGGCGGCAGCGCTTGCGTCGCACGGCAGCAGCGCCTGCGCCGCACGGCAAGCGAGTCCTGGGCTCTGTTACAAACTCTGGCAAACGAAACTATTGGGATTGCGCGGAGCAACGTCGCTCCCGACTGCGAAAACTTGGCAGGAGCCTCCTCAAAAAGAGGTGTTGTTGGTTGTATGAATATTATCTCATCTCATCTCATTGTCTGAAACCGCTTAGTCCTATACAGGGTCACGGTGAAGCCGGAGCCTATCCCGACAGACACAGGGCGCAAGGCAAGGATATACCGACGATGGGACGCCAGTCCATCGCCGGGTACTGCGGGGCAATTTAGCCTGCGAGCCAATCAACCTATGTAGCAGCATCCTTTTTGGACTGTGGGAGGAAACCGGAGTGCCCGGCGAAAACCCACGCGGACACGGGGAGAGCATGCAAACTCCACACAGAAAGGCACCCGAGCCGAGAGATTCGAACCCGGGACCTTCTTGCTGTGAGGCGTCAGCGCTAACCACTGACCGCGCTGCCCTGTATGAATATCATGTAAAATGAATTACCTAAGACCCCGTGTGTCGGGTTATTGTGGAGCGTTTCAGATCGCTTAGTGCGTAGGAGTAGGATGGGTCTGCCGGGATAGGCCCCGGCCACCCACGACCCTATACAGGATTAAGCGGGTGTTGATTATGAAGATGATGTGGGTCATTAAGGGATGGCAACGGTGTGGGGCGGCCTTCATCCAGCGGAGGATAGACAATGCTCAATGGTCGATGATGATGCGATATCAAGTCCAGTGTAAATGGCCATAATAAACTAAATAAAGAATGCACTCAGACGTATGCGCACGTGTACCAACACGCTCTGTTCTCACACGAGCAAGCGCATGCACTCATGCATATTGACACACACACACTGTGTAAACAATGGCATGAAGCTAAGCAAATGCACGGTTTTTTAAATAAATGCACGGACGTTTTGATAACGTGCATAAATAGGAGTGGAGTAATAATGATTCTCGTATGTACATTTTGAGCCGTTTTGTCAATCCACTGCTGGATGATGTCCTCCCCTACATCGCGCGGGTTTTGGTGGGTGGGAGGGGGTCATATTATCATACTTCACCACCACGCCGATCAGTGCGAATTGATGAATCCGGATAGCGTAGACGTGGGAGCTTTGAAGTACAGTGCAACATCGGATTTGTGTTGATGTAGGTGTTCATGGGTCAAGGTGCGAGAAGTGTTTTTAACAACTGCCATGCGAGAATGTCTCCTCTCTTTCACGATGTTTCGACATTTGACATCGTCAGAATGCAGGGGACTTGTATTTTAATGTAATGATGATATTTTAAGATTAACAGACTCTGGACGCGATACACAATGCACGAAGATGCCTCCACAGCGGGAGGCGAAGCGTCGCAAAGGAGAGGGAAGAAAACCTCGCCATGGCTATCCCAAAAGAGCAGCTCTTAGGAACAGTTTTCAAAATTGTATCATGCCGTACTGCCCAGTGCTGTGCACCACATGGCGCTGTGGCAGCCCAAAGCTGGCTGTCATACATGACAGCCACCCATTCAAGAATCATTCAGGCTCATCCATGCTTAGCATCTAAGACCTAACCGGATCGGCCATAGTTTGGGTTATTTGGTTACAGGTAACAGCGACAATGGTGGTAACGATGATGATGAGCTCACTGCCAGTAACCCCAGGCATCATTTCCAGCTGTATGCATCATTGGCTGCGATTGCTGTCTGTGACTATCGAGAAAAAGCCGCTCCCACGTTGCTGAACATAGAAAAGCAGCATTTTCCTACTCGAATGCCTTGTGTTGCATCATCTCGTATGTTGACTGCTGTGAGCCATCATCATCACTGTGCCCGCTTAATCCTGTGCAGGGTCCGGGGGGGGGGCGAATCCTATCCTGGCAGACACGGAGTGCAAGGCGGGGCTATACCCCGGATTTGACGCCAGTACATTGCAGGGCACTGGTGGCAGTTTAGTCAGCAGGCCAATGAATCTAGGCAGCGGCATGTCTTTGGACGGTGGGAGGAAAACAGAGTACCTAGCAAAAACCCACGCGGACACGGGGAGAGAAACAGAATACGCAAACTCCACACAGAAAGTTACCCGAGCCGGGACCCGAACCCGGGCCCTTCTTGCTGTGAGGCAGCAGCGCTACTCGCCGCTATGCCACCGTGTCAGCAATGCTATTTCATATTAACATGGTGGGCAGTTGGATCAGCCACGTGTCTGAGTTTATGTTGAACCGGTAGATGGATTCAGGGGCAGTCTCATGGTAGACATCTGAGACATCACCTGCAATGATCAAACCTGCCGGTGGTGGTTCCATGCAGTTCGTGGTTTGAGAGTAGGAACTGCAGTCATACTGTGGGATATATATACACACAGGTGTTAAGCCCACACACTCACATATGGAGGGATCCTGATATCAGTTGCTCGTGGCTGCACTAGCGGACCTTGATTGAACGGTGCCCAGCTCTGAATTCACGCTCGATCTATAGCCGAGAAGTAAATGACTTGATTATACATTTCGAGAGAGTGCAGTTTTATTGCATGTGTAATCTAGACCATTAGAGGACAGCAGACTAAAGCAAGCAAGTCAAACCCTTGTTCATTTCGCATTGGCAAGCGCGGCAGCCGTTTCCTCAGATGCCGATAGAGCTCACTGTCGTACGTTTTGTCAAAGTAAGGAAAATTCCGCAACGCTCACCTTGCCGCAAGGCGAGGCATCGGCCTGGAGTTATTGCACCCGCGTAGCTCGCAGCCCAGTCAGCACGAAACGGCCGTGGCGCGGTTCTACCGCGACCCTTGACTCATCGCTCGCGGAGATCCCTGAACCGCACGCGTTGTCTGATCCATGCTCCCCGCCCTCCCGCGCAGGGGCTCATGCTGCAGACGGGCATCGCGTACGTGCTCAACGCGAGCACGTCGTGCCCGCGGCCCGACTGGCTGCCCGAGAGCCGCTTCATGCGCGTCCCCGTCAACGACGGCTACGGAGACAAGATCCTGCCCTGGCTCGAGTCGTCCGTCTCCTTCATCGGTGCGCGCGTCGCCGCCCGCGCGCGCGCGCGGAAACACGCACGCCCGCGCGCCGGATGTGCGCGCGCGCGCGCTCGTTAGTTCCCCTGTATCGCGTAAACGGACTGGCGGGTCAGGTTACCGTTAGCGAGGAGCGTCTACGAAGGCCAGCGCGGCACGCGAGCGGTTGGGTGCCCAGCGCCACGCCTGGCCGCACGTGTCTTTTTAGAGGCAGTGGTTACACACAGCGCCAGGTATTCATTTGCAGCCGAGTTGGCCTCAGAGAAGTCCAGTACCGGTTCAGAAAATCATTAGCGGTGTTGGCCACGAGCAGGAATCGAACTCGGCACGTCGGGTTTGTAGCGCGGCGCGCGAACCGCTGCGCCACCGCTCCCTGTAACTGAACACGTATGCGCGCGCGCCCACACGTGCGCGTGCGCAGCCTTGTAGACTGTTGCGCGCGTACGTCCCGTTCGACGGCGCACGGCGTGAACATTCGTACACGGACGCGCGCAGTTCTTACCAAAGGTAAAGGTCCCCCGATCATAGCCTTGAGGAACGCTTGACGTTCGATGGCTGATGGAAGTACTGCTTGGCTGTCAGGTTGCAAACGAGAGCTGTTAATGAGTGAACAATGAAAACAGTTGCTGTTGTAAACGATCCAGGTTTTCACTGCTCGATGCGTGGTGATTGCTTCGAAAAGCCGCTGTCTCTGGACAGCCGCGTCGATCGCTTCCTCTCTCCACCTCGCAACGTTTCGTTGCACATGAATGCGAGTCACGCACACGACACACGCACGCCGTGCCCGAGGATGCCTCGAAACGTGCGAGGCGAAACGTCGCGGGGTGGAGAGAGGGAGCGATCGACGGCGGCTGTCCCGAGAGAGCGGCCCTTCGAAGCAATCGTCAGCTGCCGCCGCCGCTGTTGTTGTTGTGAATCAAGCCCGCGGCCGCGGCGCTCCGAGGGCGGGCCGGGCGGCTGTCCGCGGCGGCTGATCCCCGCGTGCCTCCGCAGATCACGTGCGAGTGTCGCAGTCGCGCGTGCTCGTCCACTGCCTCGCCGGGATCTCGCGCTCCGCCACCGTGGCCATCGCGTACGTCATGCGCACCATGGGGCTGTCATCCGACGACGCTTACCGGTGAGGGTGCGCGCGCGCGCGAACACACGCGCGCGCGATCACACGCGGGCACGCGATCACGTACACATTCCGCCGACTGTTGGTGTGTGATGGCTGTTGCCAATCGGGTGTGCCCCAGGTTTGTTTGCATACATTGGTGGCTCTTTTTGAAGGGTGGCATACGCCCTTCCTATTGTTGCGCTATATAATTACAACAATCTCATCTCGTTGTCAGAAACCGCTTAGTCCTGTACAGGGTCGCGGTGAGCCGGAGCCGATCCCGGCAGACACAGGGCGCAAGGCAGGGATACACTGACGACGGGACGCCAGTCCATCCCGGGCACTGCGGGCAATTTAGTCTGCAAGCCAATTAGCCTATGCAGCAGCATAATTATAATAATATTTCATTAATATTATTCATATAATGTATATAAATTTATATTTTTATTATACAATATATATTGGGCGACACAGTGGCCCAGTGTATAGTGCTGTCGCCTCACAGCAAGAAGGTCCCGGGTTCGAATCTCGGCTATGGTACCTTTCTGTGTGGAGTTTGCATGTTCTCCCCGTGTCCCCGTGGGTTTTTGCCGGGCACTCCGGTTTCCTCCCACAGTCCAAAAAACATGCCGCTGCATAGGTTAATTAGCTTTCAGACCAAATTGCCCGCAGTGCCCAGCGATGGACTGGCGTCCCATCGTCGGTATATCCCTGCCTTGCGCCCTGTGTCTGCCGGGATAGGCTCCGGCTCACCGCGAACTTGTACAGGACAAAGTGGCTTCCGACAATGAGATGAGATAATGTTTATAAATTAATATTTTTATTACACAATACAACAGGTGTTAAGATCTTAACACCTGCATAATCGCCAGATACGGTAAAACCTGTTGTAATATTATATATGTATACTGGCAAAAAAAGTACCCATAGCGTTAACAGCTCCACCTGATATATTATTCAACTTACTTATTTTTCATTAAATCATCATTTAATTAGTTTTTCTAAACCATTGTTGCACTGTTTAACCTCTTTGTCTATAAATTATTTGACAGTACTGTGCCGTATTGAGTGCTACTCTTCATTTCATTATTTCACTTGGTTTGTGCAAGTTGGTGTTGTGAGATTGCTTATTTGTGCAATTCGAAATGTTACTGATGACTCTTATGTTCACGGTTAGAGCTTCATTATTTCAGATATTGTTGGCGTGAGTTTAATCGCCTTTGATTCTATGCATTGTTGCGTTGATCATTTTCGGAAGATTGTTGTGTAGCAGTAATCCCGCATCCAGAGCTTGCGAGCTCACTGGGCACTTTCTGCTGTAATAATAAACATATGGCTCTCTCTCAGGGTGGCGCGATGGCGCAGTGAGTAGCACCTCCTGCCTCACAGCGAGAATATTCTGGGTTCAGTTCCTGGCTTGGGTGTCTTTCTGTGTGGAGTTTGCGTGTTCTCCCTGTATCTGTGTGGGTTTTTGTCGGGTACTCCTTTTTCCTCCCACCGTCCAAAGACATGCTGCTGCCTAGGTTAATTGTCCTGCTGAGTAAATTGCCCCAAAAAATTGCCCTGCCATGTACTGACATCACATCCTGGGTATAGCCCTGCTTTGCCCCCTGTGTTTGCCAGGATTGACTCTGCTCACCTGCGACCCTGTAAAGTATTAAGTGGGTACTGATACTGAAGTGAAGTATCTATCAATATTAAGGCTGGCAAGGAGGTATTGTCCAAATTCAGCCTCTTGTATTAAAATTAAGTTCACCTGTAGGAAAGGCCTCGGACCGGTTTAGATATTTGTTGAAGACAGTCCAGCAACGTGGAGGAAATATCTCCATCGATGTTAATGGTGGAGAGGCCATTTCATGATCATGCGAGACAGTTAATATTCAGGTTAGCATTCAATGTACATTACCATGAGTGGCTAAAGAAGGTACTAGGATTCATTGTCATCTCGTTTCCCCACCCTTGGCAGCTTTGTGAAGGATAAGCGACCCTCCATCTCGCCGAACTTCAACTTCCTTGGGCAGCTGCTGGAGTACGAGCGGGGCCTCCGTGGCTCAAAATGGAGTGGCATCTCCATTCCCCAAAACTGCCTCGGCCCTCTGATGCCTCTGTCTACCAATAATCACGAGCGAGATCCAAACATCACACCGGAAGATGGGCACGTGACCGATAGGGCCCCCACCTCACTCTGCAACGGCACCGGACACTCCTCTTCTTGCTCCTCCTCCTGTTCGTCCGCCTCGTCCTCAGAGGGCAGCAGCGGTGGCCGAGTGGGCCCCCCAGTCCTCCTGACAAGTCCGCCGCCCTCGCCGGAGCGCGTGCACAAGTACAGCCTCCTCAAGCGCTCGTTCTCTCTCAACCTGCGCTCCACGATTTACCCGGCGAGCGGCGGCGACTCGGCGCTGACGATTCTTACGCCGACCGAGGACACGGCGCAAGCGCTGCGTGGGTTCTGCCTCCGCGAGAGCCCCACCGGCGCCGGCAGTGACGGGGAAGACGGAGACAATGGCGCAGTGCGGCGGCCTAAAAAAAAGCTCTCGCCCAACGAATCCACGCCGCCGAGCCCGATGACCGTCTTTCCACACGGCCAGGCCAACGGATTCTGCGACGCGCCGTGGCTGCCCGTTTCCTGCGATGGCGTTGGTGCGGCGGGCATCATGCCAGGACTCTGGGACCATTACCGGTTGCTGTCCCCCAGCACTCCTTCCACGCCACCCAGCCCCTGGGAGAACACCCCACCCCCTCTGCCGGGACCACCTCTCGAATTTCTCCCGGGTGCTCCTACCTCTGCGTTCATCGCTCCGTTTCCCGGCCCCCCGTCTGATCTGTCAGCGCAACCCGCGACGTCGTTGCACTCGCAGCGCGCGCAGTCGGCCGCCGCCGACGGCCGCGCCGATCTGGATTCGCCGCGGGTGCTCGTCCTTGGCATGGCGTCGGTGTCGGCCGGCGGCGGCGGCGACGACGACGACGACGACGACGGGAACGAGGTGGGGTCCTGCGAGCGCATCGTCGCCACCGCGAAAGGGAAGAAGCGGGAGAAAGCGGACCCGCAGCCCCCATTGTTACTGTGCGGCGGCGGGGGGGTGGGAGCGAGGCCCTCGGGAGGTTGCCGGCCCGACGAGGCCCCCTCGGCACAACGCTGTGGCAGCAAAGTGCTCGAGCTGGAGGAGTCGGTCGTCGGGAGGGTAACGTCGGCAGACGGCGCTGAGGTCAACACAACAGCGGGCCCTAAGGCTAACCCGAGCCTGCATTCCATTAGCAAGCAGTCAAGCCTGGAGGCCATACAGGTACTGTGAGCAGGGTTAGAAATGTGGGAGCCCACTCGCTGGCGATGAGGCTTCAGAACACCAGATTACAAACAGCCTGGATTTGAGGCCTGAAGCGTATTTTGTTCACTGCTGCCTGGTGGTAGCAAAGCGTTTGTTTTGAGCCGTGGTGCTGAGTGGATGGCTCAGCGGCGTGATTGGCAAATCCCGTGAACGACACTCGCAGGCCGTTGACTGCCCCCTCATCGTCCTGAAATGCGTTCAGTAAAACCCGCTGAGTGCTTTGTGGGTTTTTTTTTCTTTTGAAATCTGATCTCGTGATTTTGAGTGACCAATTGCAAGGCTACTGTCCTGCCACGAATGTGTTCTGAAGTCGGAACATCTGCAGTCCTGAGAAGAAGGAAAAAGGGTGACACGATAGTCTTCATGCCAAAAAAAAAAATTGGTCGTTTGCAGGAGGAAAGCACACTTATTGCTGAAAATGCAGGTTGCTTGCATCCCGGTGTTCTGAAGACTTTACAGAGCGGACTTGGCCAGGTGGAGTCTGGCTGGTGACTGAAAGCTGGAAAAACTGTAAGGACTGAAAGAGCTGCCCTCCTGAAGAAAAAAAAACTGCACACGATCTGTCGGCCAGTCTCTTCGTGCAGCTGCCATGGAAGTGTATGTGAACATTTTATTTATTTTTAAACATTTTTTTTCCAGGAGAGATGTGCGACTCTGCCTGTGTGGTGTCCAGGTGCATGGTGATACTTAGGCGGATTAGGCATTGTGTTTGCGTGCGTGAGTGTACCTAATGTGGGCTTGTGTGTGTGTGTAAATAGGGTGCGTGTGCGAGGGAGCGGGTCTTTGTGTGTGCGTGTGTTTGTGCGCGCGTACGTGCCCATGCGTGACTACCTAACTGCATGTGCCGTGTGTGCGTGCCCGCGTCTCTGTGTGTGTATACCCGTGTACATGCTTGTTCACGCACGTACGTTTTTGCATGCGTCTGTGCATGTACGTGCGTGTCCCTGTATGTATGTGCATGCACATAACTGAAGCGGGGCGTGCGTGTAAGCATGCACACTTACGGATATGTAAGCGTGGGTATGAATGTGAGATTCGGTGTGTGTGTGTGTGTGTAGGGTGGGGTATAGACGGGAGCAGGTGTGCGTGTGCGTGTGTGCGAGCTCATGCGTGAATACTCGTGTGAGTGTGCACATGTTAACGTGTATGTGTGCGTCTCCTCTCCAAAGCTTTGTGATAATTCATATCTATGAGAGGAACAACAACATTTTGTGTTAATTTAGGTGATTATTTATGAACACTCCTGAAGCACTTATGACACAGACAATTCCTCTCTTAATCTGGAATTTGGATTTAAGGGATTTAAATTATAATTTATTTACATTTACGTTGTTTCACTTTATAATTTATGATATCGGTCGTAAAACTGTAGGTCTCTGGGAACTTCTGTATAGTTTTCAGTTTTCGCTTCTTTGTACAAAATATTGCGTATAATTTATATATATACACACACACAGAGGATGGCAAAGAGGTTTTTGAGAATGCGAATTAATTATTTAGGTCGTTTGAAACCCCAACGCTGAGCATGAGAGACCACGGTGGGCTTATATCTGATTAAGGTGGACTGTGTTATAAACCTCTGCAGTAATTCGGAGGTTGTGGAACGTGTCATTGTCCCTTTCTGAAAACCTCTTGGATGTAGAAATAACAATGCTCACACAACTCCTGTGAGTCTTGGCCACGTTTAATAATAACTGTGAAAGTTACGACAGGATGAACATTTAAATCAAATGGCATAATTCCTAGCAATTGTAGCAAAAGACAGAACTTAGTCATGGCTCTGTTTGAGCAGTGGATTTTACTGCAGATAAAGGCATTTGTGGACATAAGGAGTTACAGATACAACATTGCCGATGTAAGGAATTGCCAGTTAATTATGATGGATAATAGGAGATATATTGTGTGTGTGTGTCTATATATATACAAAAGTTGTGTTTTCATGACTGGGTAGCCATTTATGTGATGAGGCCTGGAGCTGGGCAGGACGCGCTGGAGACAGGGCCTCGTGACTCTGAGGTCCACTTGCCCAAGGACATGAGCTGTTGATCTGCTGGGAGATTTTCAAGCACCAGTCTGTCCCAGCCTAATGCCTAGGCCTGACCCAAGCATTCATCTGATCCTCAACACTTATAAGGCTGGGCCAGGAAGGGATCTAGAGCAGGCATGGCCATATTTGAAAATCATAAGAGGCCCACGGAAACAAAAAATGATATTATTCTTGGAATCTTCTTTTGAAATGAGAACAGTATGAGCATTGCTTCGTTGAATAACGCCTGCGTCATTTGGCTGTTTTAATAACATCCTGCAATGTTGGCCACCTGCCATAGATTCACCCTCCTGAGGTGGACGTCCCAGGGGTAGAGATACAGACGGTACCTAAATCTGGCCCTGGAGATCGGTGTGGAGGACCGGCAGACGGTGTGCACGAGAGTGGTGAGGTCATTTTACACGAGCTCCGCCGTCTCCGAGAGGCCGCGCCACAGCCCTGAGGAGCGTGTGCCGTGTCCCTGGGCCGGCGAGACCTCACGGGCCAGGTCGCTGCAATACCTCAAGAATAAGTTATTTACGACTCATCCGAGTTCTCTTTTCGCTTCGGCTGGGGGGTTGGGAGATCACGGCCACCGCCGTGTGCGGCTTCCCATCTTCCTACTCTCCGTTTCCTCTCTCCTGCTGTCGCTCTCTCTCCTTCTCTCGCCATCTATCGCCTTCTCTGGACACACGCAGCCTTTGCGTCGCTCATTCACATTTATCTGGCTCCGCTTATTTTTCTCTGGCATTCCTCTCGATAACCCCCCGGTTCATTCTATCTACATCTCCTCGCTCTGTCTGCACTGTGTCCCTCGCCGTGTCTTTGGTTATCTGCATTTTTCTGCATCTCTGTGACCATTTCTGAATGCAGGTGTTTCTTCGAATGGCCTCTTTCTCTCCATCCTTCCGCCGCCGCCATAATCAATCCATCTCTCCTCCCTCTTCATGTTCTCCTGTCTCTGCTATGCACCTTTAGTGTCTGCCGCCTTTCCCCATCGACTCCCCGGTATGTGTGTGTGTTTCCGGATGCTGTCCTTGTTGTGCAATACAAATGGCCGTTAGGCCTTCTCGCCTCACCGTGGGCCCGTCACTCCTTTTGCGCTGTATTCTTGTGCACAGTTAATTACTGTCTCGGCTCGAACCTTGTCCAGCCACGTGCGAGACAGGGTAAGAGTTTTTTGGGAGGAAGGATGTCAAGGTTGGGCGGGTGAAATGTAAGGGGGGGGGGGACATACAGCTGCGCCTGTCCCAGACCCGTTAATGTGCACGTATTTAATTTTACTTGATGCGATTTAAGTGCGAGATTTTTCGTATTTCTGTGTGTCCCCTTTGCCTAGTGCACCTACATTTGTGACAGCACGATTATTGTAAACACGCGCACACGTGCGCACACCTACCTTGGCACGCAGGGACGCCTGCACAGGTGCAGTTTCGTGCATGCCCACACGTGCGCACGCACGCACAGAACCAACACACGTGCAGTCTACTCTCGATTGTCTGGGGGTCATGGAGAGGTAGGGATGGCCCGGATAAAACGCAAGTTAGGCGAAAAACATATTTATTTAATAAGGTTTGTAGAATGGGACGAAGATGTAAGATGCGTCACCCTTTTTTTACTGGGGTTTTATTAAGTAATCGGTTTACGTGGTCGTGTTCACGGCTCCGTGACCGCTGAGTTACTGACCCTCGTCGAGTGGGGAACCGCTCGTAATTAGCGTGCGTTAAAAAAAAAAACCCACCTCGTTTACTTTTTCACAACCTGACTAATGTGCCCACGGCTACATCGAGATTTTACTGTACACGTACACAGGGAAAACACGCACTTTCGCAAGCTGCACACAGCACGCGTGCGCCAGGGGCAAGCGTGCGCCAGGGGCAAGCGTGCGCCAGGGGCAAGCGTGCGCCAGGGGCAAGC
>JAZEWT010000005.1:21539957-21569770 GCA_036362905.1 Mordacia mordax
AGAGTGTGCCATCTGAATGGATAATCCCGATATTTATGGCAATATCGCGATGTCATATAAGCACCCACAATAATTGTGTGGATCATGGAGATAAATATATTGTCGCACTGGGTGGCACGATGGCCCAGTGGGTAGCGCTGTCGCTTCACAGCAAGAAGGTTCCAGGTTCGAGTCTCTGCTCAGGTGCCTTTCTGTGTGGAGTTTGGCATGTTCTCCCCGTATCCGCGTGGATTTTCGCCGGGCACTCCGGTTTCCTCCCACAGTCCAAAAAACACGCTGCTGCATAGGTTAAGTGGCTTGCAGACTAAATTGCGCGCAGTGCCCGGTGATGGACTGGCGTCCCATCGTGGGCATATCCCTGCATTGTGCCCTGTGTCTGCCGGGATGGGCTCTGGCTCACCGCGACCCTGTAAAGGACTAAGCGGTTTCAGACAATGAGATAAGATGAGTTCACTTTACAACCGCTTGTCTGTCTGCAGCAGAATGGCAACCTCTCACGCCGCGCAGGTTGTGAGGGTTGTTTGACCATACTTCATCAGGTTGGCCAATGTGAATTGTTATATAGCAGACGCCCTTATCCAGGGCGACTTACATCATTATAGAGGTGTGAGGAAAACACAGAGAGGCGAGGGGAAGGCAGCCATGCATTCAGCCGGCGCCAACATTTGCCAGACACTGCCTATTCCGGCCGACGGAGGGCGCAAGGCGAGGGCTATACCTAGGATTTGACGCCAGTACATCGCAGGGCATACTTTTTGGGGCAATTGACTCACAAGGCCAATGAACCTAGGCAGAAGCATGTCTTTGAACAATGGGAGGAAACCGGAGAACCATGTAAAAACCCATGCGGACACGGGAAGACCACGCAGACTCCACACATCAAGGCACCCCAGCCGGGAATCGAACCCAGGTCCTTCTTGCTATAAGGCACAAATGTAAACCGTGCTGCGCCCAGTGCGGATGTTGTCGTTAAGGTTCTCACCTGGGAAAAGGAAGGTAAAATGAATAAGAGAGAATTTGGACGTACCTTGTCGAACTGCAAAAAAAAAATAACCCCCAGACTTTCAGCCATGACGTGGTGAAAACCTACATTTCCAAGGACAAGTTGTCTCCCTAAAAAGGAGGACCATACTGGGAAAAACAGGTGGCAAGCCTATATTTGATAAGTGAAGGCCGGGGAGCATAGTATTCCACAGGGTGGTCGAGATGTCTTATGACTCCCATTTAAAACAGAAATGAATGCGCAAAGGAAAAAAAACAACACATGGGTCAATTACATCCGTAGAGGTCACAAGACAATTGGAACACCGTGTACAATGGTGTTACTGCACTGCCCTCTGGTGACCACCAAACAGCCTAAAATAGTTGTCTATGGTGGCCACCTATCTTGGCACTGTGCAGGTTGAAATCCTGCTTAGCATTTCGGGGTATTCGATCACAGGCTTGGCAAGTTAATGAGTAGAGAATTGTGAAATTACTGTATTGTGATTACAATGTCATCGCACACAGGTGTAACCTCGTTACTAGGTCATGTCTGCACTGGAACCTAGTGCACCTATGCTGCCATCTGGCGTTATTGGAGGGCATCAGGGAAGATGGGTGGAACAAAAGGTTCTACAGTAACATGACTTGACTTAATAATTGTAACGTTATTTAATCGTGATAGAGCCTTCTCGAGCACTGCTCCCAGACTCTGGAACACCCTTCCACTGGAAAGTCGCTTAGCTAAGTCCCTGGGCATCTTGAAATCCCGTCTCAAGACTCACTTGCACCGTAAAGCATTGAAATCCTCTGGCTGGGAATGTTGATGCTGCTCACCGTTGTTGTGCTTGGAGGATAATAACAATAATTACATGTTGACCTGCGCCTGCTCAGGAACGCTTATTCCTTCCTTTGTTCAACAATTATTTTATCTATTATATGTCCTTCATTGATTTATAGCAATTATTTTACTTTAATTGATACACTCTGATGTTGTTGTGGACGTGCCGTTCTCTCCATAGTTTTTTGCAGCGCTTTGTGACCCTCGGGTGAAAAGCGCTGTAGAAGTGCAAATTTTATTAACGTCCCAGATCATCAATAGCCACCTATGTGCAAGATGCCTTCCGACGCCATCCCTTAATTACAGTATTGCGATTCCATAATCTCTTTCACACCCGAGAGATGGATCCTGTCTAATTTCATGTCAATTGACTCCGTTTCAGAAATCGATTTTAGCCATAAAATACCGTCAATCTAAACCATTTTAAGAAGCAAAGAAGCAGTGGTTATTTTCCCGACCACAATGTCAGAAGCAGAAATTACACATTCCCATGGCAAGGGCCTATGCCCCACGAAACCACGACGGGCTTCCCACAATGTGGCACTTGCCTATTAAACTCTGTATGCTTTGAGGTGAATCGACCACACTGTTAACTCAACCTGCATATTATTGATGATGCCACAGCAATATGAACACCCATTATCTGTCCACTGCTGACGTCCTCCCCAAGCCATCGCTCCACGGTCTTCCATTGCAATGATCCATCTAGCACCAACAGCTATACAAGTTGAGTTCGTTGCATCATCGGTTCATCTTCTCAGTTGTTTCTTATGATACAGCAGCTTATGTCCAGCCTTTTGAGGCCGAGGCCCATGCCCAGCAAGACGCAGCTGATGACCTTGCCAAGCCCGGCCCAACATTTCCCCGTCCGCGGCACACACAGGAACATTGGTGAGACTATTGAAAACACTTTATATTCTTAGTTGAATTGAACTGATAATTTTAATAACTGGATAGTCTGGCTCTGCAGCGATGTAATGTTTATAATCAGCTGTGGTGTTCAATGTATGGAGCATGGCTTTGGCCAGATTTTTGCCCATCCAATGCCCCCATCTCTGGGAGTCTGCAAGTAAGGGATGATGTTGCTGTTTTTCACAGTAAACAAGGCATTTATAACGTCATTTGAAACATGAAACTGGCACATACGGCCCACAATATTAAACGCATCTGAAGTCTTACCAATATTGAAGATTGTGCCACTCATAGCTTTTCCTGGCATAATTTATTTAAGAACTGGAGAGTAAGGACGGAAAACTTCACAATGCTCCTAAGAGTTTAAAATAATTATGGCTTGTGGAGGCTGGTACAAACTAGACAATTGCACATGCACAAACAGCAGTGGAGCGAAAAGCACACAACCAGCTTCACACTACCTTGGTATCAGCTTTTTATTAAGTTTTCAAAGATATCAGTAGAAAATACATAATACTATCATATCAATTTGCCAAAAAAATATGGTTAGAGCTTTGTGTTCTCGGATTTTAGCAACTTTATTTGTAAAGGAATAAAATTGCTGACGTGGATTTACTTTGCTGTTCGCGTTTCACCAGATTTCAGACAGGTGGCTGCTTAATGACATTACACATTTAACATTTCCTATAGAACTTCACTTTTAAAGGTGGTTTGATAAAACTCACATCAACCCACAATGCATTACAACAGCGATTTAAGTTATATTCTCCTTAAGAATTTCTGTCATCACACAAAGCCACGTTTATCCTGGTGACATCTTACCCATTGCTGCTACACAAACAATATGCTGCTTAGTAATTTTGTAAATACAATTTGATAACGTGTAGTTCATGTTTATAATCAATTATCTTAACGTGTTGTAAAGTTCCCTCGCATACCGCAATTTCTACCTAGATTTTAAAGAATTAGCAATTTCCTTTGCAAATTGTTTTGTCGCCACTAATATTTCACTTAAGGACTGAGTGATGGCGCAATAGTAAACACAATAAATCCAGAACATTCTATTACTGAGGGATGTGGCGACTCGATGGTTACGAACCCGGATCTTTAGTCGTCTTGGCGGCTATGGGCAAAGTTGTGTGAAATCCGAACCAGTTCTTAGCGCCTCCTACCTCCACCAAACATCACCGAGCAACGTACAGTACTGTCAACACGGGCAACCGACAAGACATGGAGAGGCCTCCATCTGGCACTTGATTGATGAAGGGCTGCGAATTGTTATTGTTATTAACATAGCGATTGTGTTAACGAGGTCGCATGGCGATGCAACCATTCTGGAAACTTTGTACAGGGCCTCACACCAAGGTGTAGAAAAAGTGCAGAAAAGACGCAGAAACACATCCATCGTTTTTTAGTTCTGCTGTTGCCTTGACCACAAGAAGCACGGATCGCCGTGACATGTCATCTTTATTACACATATTTACAACTATATTACTCAGAGCTATGCTAGGCCACGTTCAATGAAAAACCTGTAAGATACGTAACGGTGGGTGTCGCCGTGGTGGGAGTGTTTGACTGACAGCGGGGAAGGTTGCCAATTGAGAATTAAAATCGGATTTCAAGTTCTTACCCCTCCAGGGCAGGTGAGATGAGTACTGCATTATTAGAATTCATGATGTTTTAAGTGACTCGGTCTCGCCATCAAAATACAGAATTTAACCAAAGCACATTGCGGTTGGGCCATATGGTGCGTTATGCTTGAGGAACAGGTTTGATCTTGGGCAAGGAAGTCCATAACCTTACGCACCAAGGATCTCAGCAGTGCTCTGGGCTGGGCATGGCATTGATCTCCAACGACTGTGAGTCACCCGTCCATCTGGGTTTAAAAATACACACTTGCTGTTGCTAAAAGCCGAAAACACGTCAACTCTATGGCATGGCCACTCTGAAGTGTGGTGATGGTGGTGTAAACACAAGTGGTGGGAGGTGGTGACTAGGAGTTATCCCATCGAACTATTACTGGCCATTTTAAATGGTAATGGCTTGGGCTGTGTAATGCAAGTTAGATGTAGTGCACGAGTAGTGTGGCTCTTCCCTCTCCACGATAGGTGTCCACCTCTATGTAGTTTACCCCCCCTATCTGTTGACATTCACATTGCAGCAGCTGCAGTGATACAGTTAAGTAGAAACCACTAAGGGAAATGCAACCTCATGGACTATAATTCTGTGACTGACTTCGTAAAACCACTTAAGTGATTTGGTTTACCGCAACTCACATTTTACTTAAAAAGAATTTTAAGCAACAAGCCAATGACCTAGCACAAACTCAAATATAAACTTGAGCTATAACCTAAACCATACCACCAACTCCATTAATAAAGATAAACCTAACTTCAAAAAGTACACATACTTATAGCCGTAACTCTTAACAATAACCCCTCAACCTACCCTGCTACACACAACCCTTTGTTTATAAACGTAACCTTTAAAATCTAACTCCATTTGTAGCACTAAATGAAATCATAACACTTACCACAACCCGCTAATTCAATTAATGACCTATGTTCTCAGAATTAGAAAGTCTACATGTGAGATCACACGTGTTTGTTGGCAATGTGTGTGAGTGTGTGGTAATGGCGGTGGCAGGGATGAAGTATATCGGACTAATTTCTGCTGGTATCCACAACTAACGACCCAATCACCCACACACAACGTTCCCTGGCTCGGAAAACACACGCGGGTACCACGCAGCCTCACGGCTTGACAACACTACGGCTCACCAGTGACGCTACGCATCTCGACGACCTTACCGACGCAAGCTACGTAAACAAGACTAGAAACGCTGAACTAATCTACGTTAAGCACGAGCGGTTACGGAAATGCGGTCGCAAGCTCTTGTTCGACGCCACCTCGGGCTGAGCCGAACAAAAGCCCGGATTTGAGGTGGACGGCGCTGGCATCTTGGGGGGTACCACGCTTGACTTGCATCAATAATGGTTTGTTCGAGAGCCGGTGATCTTATTTGCCTGGTCACCCGTTGTGTTAATCTGTGCTAGGATACGAGCACGCAGTGGCCAACACCTGCAAATTAGTTATAGGCGAACAGCCAATAACCCATGAGTTCACGTATCCTGACACGTAGTAGCATTCCGACATCCGCGTGTGTGATGAGACCTGATGCTACCGGATGGTGTCGTGGATTTCATCGTGTGGCAGCTGAAGCTATCTGCATGGATATTAAATTATCTGTCTGCTAAGCAATATACATGGGTACACAGTAATCAACATTGCACGTGCGGTGGGGGCAAAGTGTGGGTATTCGCACCTAATTCGAGACGTCTGCTTAACATGTTAAATCAGGCCAAATATCCACAAGAGGGGCTCCGGCTCGTGGTTATTTCGGCTTCTCAGTCGAGTGGAGGCATTTCATAAGCAGCTGCATGAGCGAGATATTACAAGACCGCATCTGTACTTGTCTCTGAAGTTGTTCGTTGCCTTACAGAAGCTTTGTACCCAAATAGAGGAATCAAACAAACAATAACCCTACTTCAATACTAAAACTGAGTAATGACAACTTAGTCTGAACACTATTTTAAAATTATTTTAGCATGAGCTTCAATTGTAGAAATATTATGCTTGAGATGGATCTATATTTTCCCCTCGCCGCTTATGGCTACACCAAGAGTTATCAGCCAGTACGCCAAGTGAAAACCTGGGTCTGCAATTAGTCCAATCGGGCAAAAAACTCGGTTAAGGGGTATAGTGTGATATAATCCAATTCAACGTTTCTGCATTAAATTCGGAGCAAATTGGCTGCCACAGTTAATTTAGAATTAACAGCCACTCAACCATCGGGCACTGATAATTAAATGTGCAGGTGATTGTAGGAAGAGGTCCTGGAAATTTCTCAAGGCCCCGACAAAAAGTGTGTTCTCTTTATAAAATTCGTAATGGGGAAAAATGCTGCACGTAAATGTCAAAGGATATAATTAGCGAACATTCTAATAAAATGTCTTTTTACAGGCCTGCAGAAAACCGATGAAACAAGCCTACCGTAGACCTGAACTGTAATTATCCAATAGCAGATCCCATTCCTTGAAAAGTGTGCGTAGATCAAGTCGACAAGACGTATTAACTGATAGGAAAAAAGTGAAATTTAAGTTTCAGGCTCCGCAATCGTTAGCCAAAAGCTACCAATTTTATCGGTCCGTGTACCCACTCAGATGCCTTGGGATGCGCACACATCTCTTGATTGGCTTCTAGCCTATTAACAATAAGATTTAGGCAAGCAAACCGCTGTACTTGTTTCTCAAATGAAAATGCTGTAATAATAATGCACGTTTTAAACCAACGCCTGTCAAGAAAATGTAATTTACTTTTATGGTGGTGGCCAAAATTTTATTTAAAAGGAGTAAACGCTGGAACCTATTTGCAAATATCAGCTCGCTTTAATTAAATGACCATTCAATATTGCAATGTTGTTTAACATGCAGGTTACGTAAAGTTAGAAAATTTGCCTTAATCGTAAAACGTGCAGGGATATGAGAATTACTCTTAAGAGGTACAGAGATACAGTACTATCCAGTCCTGCGTATCAAAGGCTAACATGACAAAGGTTAAACGATTGAGGCCAAAGATTAAATTATCTGAATTATGTCAAGCTTTATTAGACCAGGCTGCACAATAAATATTGCTTAGCCTTCTCGTCACCAAAATGGGCCAGGGAAACGATACGAGTTTTGACGTAAACAATATACTCAGCTTTTGTGACGCACAATTAAGGTGGAGCAGTAATGCAGTGGTTAGCAAGGTGCACTCCAAAAACAGACTGATGATTAAGTCCCAGGTATAGCCGTTGTTGGTGATATCAGTACCGGTCACGTTGTCCTTTCCTTTACGGACCTGCATTGAACACGAGTGGTGACATTTGGCATTTTAAAATAACCTATGACTGGCAGTAAGTGGGGAGTGGATTTTAATGTTGGCAGCCGGGTGGCAGACCATTAGGCACACATGCCAAAGAATCAGTTTGCACGGACCTTGCACACAGAGGACTGTTCAATTGTAGTCATGCATTTCTCGGAGGTGGTATTTTGTCTCGCCATGTGACAACGTGGCTCGATGCTCAACTCACAAATAGAAATTAGCACTCACTGGTTCAAAAGCTGGAGGGGGTTGATTCTACCCATCATCCCAGTTGCGGTTACTACATAACACAAGGCGAACCGTTGTAATCCCATGGACAGACTGACTTGTCATAATGTAGACTTTGTAAGAGGCCTGGCATTAGCACCGGTACACACTCAGTGAAGCATTAAGAATATATTTGTTACAGAAAGTGTGCCACCTGCTGTCAAGGTTCTGCTCCCCATACCCCCAACTTAAATTTAACGACAATGAATTAACGTCTTTATGAAAGTATGGTCACAATATCTGCAATGATAGTGAATTCCAACATGTCCAGCTCATTAAACACAGGCCATAATGGAAATGAAACGACCAATTCGAGTAACGCTTTATATAGTCAAAAAATTTTGAAGTCAACGATTAGAGCAAATAAAAATTATACAGAACTTGAGAGCACTCTTGAAAATAACACCACGTTGCTAGCAGCGCCATTGCAAATGGCCTAGATTATCATGGAGCCGTCAAAAAATTCAAAGCACTGCGCAGATAGCGACTACATTGCGAGGACAGTAAGTGTACAAGGTTGAAGCTAATGTAAACATAGCATGCATCTTGAATTATAGCAGAGGACATGCAAGACTCGGTGATGTCAAGGCTGCAAACTAAAAAAAATGATGCGCAGCCTGATTCAATGCAGCCTGCTCCTGGAGAATAAACTTTTCCTGTTTACCTCGTGCAACGCCACCGGATACACGAGAGAAAAGCAAAGGCTCTTCAATGTCTTCCACTACCACCTAAACATGTAACGCAATCCAACTAAAAATGACTGGACGATGGATTTGTACAAAAAAAATCCATAACAATGTTGCCGATTTTCCGTTCTCTGTCGTGGTTGGTGTACCGTTCTCAAAGCAGCTCTGTGCAGCGCTTTGTGACCCTCGGGTGAAAAGCGCTCTATAAATGCAATGATTAATTAATAATATCAAGCACGAAGAACAAGAGGCCACTTATCCAGGATCATTTACAGAAAACTGGGTCTGGTGACACTTATGTAGTGCTGAGAAGCTGTTGTGCTTGAATCAATATTAGCCTCATGACAGTTGTTACTGGATTTCATTAGTAATCCCTTCCTATACAAATATGTTGCTCAATAAACGATGTCTCTTAGCAATTTTAATGCTCGAAAAAGCAGAAATGTATAAAGACAACATAAAACAGATGCTTCAAATGTTGTGATCCATCACCTCACTCCTCTCTGGTCCCCGGGAATGTCTCATTAAAACATCAAACATCTCCCGTGGCAATCAATGGTTACCATGGTGGCACAAACCTCCTAGCGTGTGCCCAAATCTTGGCCCAAACCCCAGTCTTCCAGAGTTTCAAAATGCAAATTAGGTCCACGTTTCTGTATCATAAGCATGCATGAATTATGTGGTTGCTGGGTAGTAAAGTGCAACCAATAAACATCAAAAGAACGAGAACAAAAACTGTATCATTGATTTACCCGAACATGGATATTGGCCACCCGTAATTAATCTGATAGTCAAGTGTAATTAATTTATAATATCAACTCAATAACGGCTAAAGCCACTAGAGAAAACTTCAATTTAGCCTGAAGCAACGTTCTATACTAAGACGCATAATTGTGACATGCAAATGAGAAACGTAGCTTTTACGGAACAAAGTAGAAATTTAGTGTTGCATTAAAGAAGTAATGCAAAAAAGGTGACACCAGAAGCAAATCCACGATATCAACTTTCACATATTCCAACACCAACACCAGGTGCTATTGGCTGTTAACCAAACCTCAGTATTAATGATTTTAAATATTTACACAGGATTAATGTTAGTGGTTTTTAGTAACACTCTGAAAGACGGTGACAATGGCTCAATTTGTAGTTTGAAACTGTGTTACAAGAGACCAAGTTTCAAGCCACGGTGTGGACGCACACATTTGAGACCTAAGGATACAATGAAGCCAAGAGCTAAAATATTGTACACTCCCAAAATGCCTTCAAGCTTTGAGTGGAGTATAATGGCACCTTGCTGCATTTGGAGCATCTGTCTAAATGCGCGTTCTTTTGACAAATTCGCTTTGAAATTTAAATACCGCCGCAGAAGTTTTCTGACAAAAGTAGGCGTGCCAAGTTACAATATGCACATCCATTGGTGCCAATATATTCAGCAGCCCGACAATACGGAACAGTGCTGGCTGAAGCATGATTGTCTCTAGGTAATGTAAAAAAAAAATCTTCACATTAACTGGTGCCCTGGTTAAAATTCCAATTAACAGATCCAGACGAGTGGTCTCATTTTCACAGGGCAGTGATACACTGGAGTTATTTAGAGTAATTTTTAATGTGCCACTTTCCTCGAGCTGTCAAAACTCAGCATGAATCTCTTCCATCGGTCACCCCTTGCCTCAATCCTGCTCAAACCGCTAATTATAACGTTAACGTTTCTGAGCACTGTGAATTAGGGCACAGTACATTAGCAGGTCCAATGTGGTGAGGTAAAGTGTGGATACTCTTACCTCTTACAAGTCCTCTGACCAGTGTGGAAGAGTAACCCAAAACACACTCTGAAAAAGCCCTCTAGAGTTGACTCGAGTGAAGGCCCCTTCTGTCAGCAGTGGTGTGAGCAAGCAAAAACAGGGCTGCAACTTTACCTTTTATTCATTAGTGCTGCGGCGACACGGTCTGGCTGTTCAAATGCAACAACAGTAAACCGAACAAGCGAGTGTGAGAAAAATGCACAAACGAGGCCGACGCAATAAAACAAACAGCAATGGAAACTAACGCAAAAAAAAACACTGTTGTATTTGCAGTGGGAGGGATGGAGAGATCCAGAACGTGAGGCACACACGAGAGCCGTACAACGGGAGCGCAGAGAGCGAGAGAGACAGACAGGGAGGCCAAAGGCGTGAATCGCTTTCATCAATTCAGACCCCGTGTCTCCGTCCGGTAATCCGCCGGTCTAACCAATCGTGCCGGTCTCAGTCGGACTTGGCTCTCCGATGTTTTTGTCGGATTGTACCGCGTGTTGTTTGACATGATGTCCGGCGTGTTTCGCTCCACGCTACGAACAGCACGCGGTTCAACCCGAAAAACACATTGCAGAGCTGCACAGAACAACTACGAAAACCTATACTCTAGCGTTACTCAGTCGGACTTGTCTTTTTTCTTTGGCACGAAGGGAACTTTGTTGCTGACGGCCGAACCCACGGCCGAGACTCCACCAGCCACGGCCGACACGCTGCCCTTGACCAGCCCGACCCCCGCCGCTGGTACCGTGGTCACCACTGTCTTGGTCACCTCGTAGCCCTTGCCGCCCAGCCAGGCCACGCCACCTAGCGTGGCACCCACTGCCCCCTTGGTGGCACTGAAAATGCCACCCGAGACCCGCCACAGCATGCCCGGCGCCGGAGCTGGCTTGCCGTGGTCTCGTTCATCATCTGGAGAAGAGACAAATGGTGGGTGGAAAGTTGTGCGACGCAGAGTGTTTGTCGTCAGTTGGTGGCGCTCAGTGAACCCCGAAAAAGCGGGGTCAGTAGCCCGCATGCCCAGCCAAGTCCATGTCCAAGCAGCTTCTGTATGGCTGGTAGAAGGGGCTTCACGGGTGCGATACGGATTAGAAAAGAAGCGGACTAATATGGCACAGGAAGACCCGGAACTGATTGGACTTGATGAAGACTGGTACCAGCAGTCTTAAGATTGCCATCCATAGATGACGTTCGTGAAGGACGCTACTGGGCGGTTGGAGGCAGCTACCATCCAACTACGAACAGAGAGCAGAGGCGAGATGCTCACAACAATGAGCGAAGCGCCAGGTGGCTAAAACACGAGCTGGCAAAGTAGGGAAAACAAGTGGTGTCTCTGCCAGTAATCTCAGTCAGATGACCCATAACACTTGGGTCTGTCTCATGACCTCCTGCCAGTGAGCCTTCAACACTTCACGTGGTGCATATGGCCTCGCACAGGTGCTGTGGTGACGTTACCGCCACTTGGTGGCGAACGGTGATTGCTTTGTTGCTGCGCTGTTGGAACAGTGCAGCAGGCAGCGTGAAGGACATCCTCGGGATTTGACAGTCACCATTCTATGCGACGAGTGAGGATTGTAATTAAACAAAAAGCATGACTGCAGTTGACCTGAACCAAGTATGGCATTGACTTCAAATTTATTTTTTAACGATGACTAAGATATCCAGATGAAAATGCATCACACTTAAACGAGTTCGTATGGTCGAATCCAGTTATAGCACTTGGCATACTCTGAAAAAACTCGACACTACCAACGAAGTGGAGCCTCACTGAGTCTAAAGGCTCAATTTCAACAAAGGGCATAACTTGGAATGTTTGTGTCACCAAATTAGTGAGACAGCGATGACTGTTCCTGCTCAGACCACCGTGGCAATCGCTGCAACAAAAATGAGAGAGCTGTGTTGTTAAAGGCAGCGTTCCTATAGAACTGAGATAAATATATACGGACCCAGAAGGCACGTGTGTTTAATGCCTGCACCACCACATTTAAGCTCCCTGCACAAGATGGAAATCTATACGTGTGTGTGTAAAGGTCTATTTGAGAGTTTTAAGCAGGGAACTATGGCTCAGTGGTTAGAACGCTGGGCTACAAACCTGGCGACCAGAGTGTTGGTGTGGACATGCAAGTGTACGGTGATGGTGTTATGCACGCAATGTTGATTGTGTATGAGTGTTGTTATATACACGTGTGCTGTTGATACATTTGTGTGCATTGGTGTGCAAGCTATGTGTGTATGAATGCTGTGTCGATGGCATTGCAAGCTGGGTTTGTGTGTGTTGTATCATGGGTTATGCATCTTAGTACTGTCTGCGTATGTGTACAATGTAAATTACTTACATACTATTTTCACATGTGTAACTGTACCATGTGTTTCAAATTAGTGGGCAAGCACGATATATTTATCCATCATATATGCATTGCTAAACATACAAGTGTTGCTCTAAATGCACGCGCGCGCACACACACTGAAGGTCAAATGTCTCCGTCCAACATCTGCTAAAAATAACCAAGGGTGTTTGTCTCGCCAAACTGGGAATAAATGGTGAGAAATGCATGTCCTCGGGCTGTAGGATCACTTTGCCCATCACAAAGTAGCTGGGCTAAAGTGTCATTGTGACTTTACTAAGCTCATGCATCTCATCTCATTATCTGAAACCGCTTAATCCTATATAGGGTCACGGTGAGCCGGAGCCTATCCCGGAAACACAGGGCGTAAGGCAGGAATACACCCGACGACGGGCCGCCAGTCCATCGTCGGGCATTGCGGGACAATTTTAGTCTGCGAGCCAATCAACCTATCCAGGAGCATGCTTTTGGACTGTGGGAGGAAACTGGAGTACCCGGCGAAAACCCACGCGGACACGGGGAGAGCATGCAAACTCCACAGAAAGGCACCCGAGCCAAGAGATTCGAACCCGGGACCTTCTAGCTCATGCATGACATTGGTTGAATAAAGTGTTACCAAAACCGAATTACAAGCTTTGTTTACGATCTTCAATGACAAAATGAAATAGTGCTGTCATAGACCTGTCTCAACAACTAATTTGGTAGCACCAAATTATTCCAAACAATGTTCCCTCTAAAATTTGAGCTTTGTGACAGATTTAGGGAAGGTTCACTGCATTGCTGGTGGCAAGTTTTTTCAGAGCCGGCCAGGCGCTAGAAACAAGCTTTCTGTACCTATGGTGTGGTAGACACATCAGTCATGATGTTATCTTACCTTGAATTGGAACAAGTAAAGATTGTCATCAACTATATTTGTGGTCAATTACCATGGCCCTTTTAAACATCCTGCCTCCTGAAGGCAAGAAACCCCCTGTAAACGACACCCCACGCTGGCTCGGTTCGGGTGTGACCAGTGGAAACGGAGTATAGGATGTGACGTAATGCTGGGCCACATCGGAGGCCACAAGTTCACTGTGTGGAGACAGAGGCGGGATCTCGGTGGGCACACTTACCTACGGGTGGTTCAGTCTGCAAGTGAGGAGGCGTGCTCATCATATCCGCATTCATGCTCTCCGTTCCATTTGGGCCCTAACGTCGACACATGGACAAACGCGCACATGCACATAGGAAAATACGTGCTGTTTACCTTACAGCTCGTTTAGATTCATGCAATTCATGAGCACCTCTTCTTCAGTCTGGCACCATACAACTCATCTTATTCCTGACGCGCTCCCCCACTCCTGTTATCTAGGCTGCTCTTAATATCTTCCTATTATCTGCAGGTCTGGTCTTTGACTACCTGCTGGGTTTTTTTTTTCTGCAATAGAGCCATCTGTTATTGCAGACATCTCCGATAATTAGATTTGCTAACAGCGCTCTCAATGTCATCATTGGACAGGTCGCGGTGTCCCGCTGCACCCACTGTACCAACTGACAATGACGCACCTCACTCGGTGATCATCTAAGGATCGCTTGGAGCGCAAAGCACTGCGCGTGTCTCAAGGTGAGAGTCTCTTATACAGGATCATGACTCCGCGAGAAAGATAACAAACGTAATTGACATCAATAAATATTTTCTTGATGAATATCACAATTGTTCTATCGGAATCACGATCCGGGATTAAAAATAAAATTCTGTTCGGAACGCATGCAAATTGCGACGCACCACTTCAGCCTTCAAACTAACGTCACACCAGTATTCGTGAAGCCACTGCAATCTATAGTTGTGCTTAAGCCATATAGATCGTTCGCTGATATGTCCAACCAAATGTTATTCTCAGTTGGATGTTACTAATATAAAAAACATTGAACACAACGCTTCTTTTGATAGGTGACCAGGCTGAAAGCATATACCCACTACACTTGACGGCCCGGTTTTAATCACATATATATAGTTGCCGAGCCCATGACTCTCAACAGTGGCAGCTCAGTGCTCTGACATGTTTTTTTAACCCCTTGAGCGTTTTACATATATCTTGCGTATACATATTTACCGTGTTTACTATTCAACTTTTATCAGGCACCGGCAATCAGTATCAGTATCCGCTTAATCCTGTACGTGGTGGGGGGGGTCAGAGCCTATCCTGGCAGACAGGCGGAACAAGGCGGGCTATACCCTGAATGTGACGCCAGTACACCGCAGAGCCTTTTTTGGGGCAATTTACTCACCAGGCCAATTAACCTAGACAGCAGCTTGTCTTTGAACGGTGGGTCGAAACCGGAGTGCTCGGCGAAAAGCCACGTGGACATGGGGAGAAGACGCAAACGCCACACAGAAAGGCACTCGAACCGGGAACCGAACCTGGGTGCTCCTTACCATGAAGCAGCGGCGCTACTCCCCGCACTTTCTTCAGAGAAGACAGTGTGGGTAACAGGAACGGGTGGCGTTTTGGTAGACAGAGCTATCGGTTTGAGCGGAGGTATGGGGGAATGTTGCATGTATATTTGCGCAAAGATATACTTTTTGGGAGGCACGGTGGCCCAGTGAGTAGCGCTGTCACCTCACAGCAAGAAGGGTCCGGGTTCGAATCTCGGCTCGGGTGCCTTGCTGTGTGGAGTTTGTATGACCTCCCCGTGTCTGCGTGGGTTTTCTCCGGGCACTCCGGTTTCTTCCCACAGTCCAAAAAAACATGCTGCTGCATAGGTTAATTGGCTTGTAGACTAAATTGCCCGGAGTTCCCGGTGATGGACTGGCGTCCCATCGTGGGTATATCCCTGCCTTGCATCCTGTCTGCCGGGATAGGCTCCGGCTCACCGCGACCCGGTACATGACTAAGCGGTTTCTGACAATGAAATGAGATGAGATCTACTTTTCAAATCACTGGTGCCGATAGGCTCAACAGAGCTCATTACTTTGCAAAACTTAACAGCGGGCCATTACACACCCAGCAGTAGCAAGGTGAGACAGTTTTTATCGCTGGTCCTCTTATCTATGCCTCCAGCAATTCGTGGGGTCAAACCAATGAACTACCCGTCATCCACGTAGCAACTTGGTGTTATTTAAGTTCACGAGTCTGAGTTTATTGTCTTTATTATACGGATGGTGTTGTCGAGTCCGTTTCCTGTCTATTACAAAGAAGTCCCGTGGTGCATGGGAACAACAATGAAACAAAAGACAGACATCGATATTGCAGAGGACGAGTAGAGGGTTCTTTAGGAATATTGTACAACCAGTTCACTGAATTATTTTAACGCTATTAAAAGGCGTTCACCTGACGGTAAAGGTTTTTAATGCGAAAGGTGAGACCCCCAAAGCGTGCACGCACACACCGAGTCTCACGGCCCAGTTGTGCAAACAAACGCACGTCTCACAAACTTCGAGGTTCAGACGGCATTAGGGCAAACCCTGACAGCAAGTTCCATAACGAGTTGCAAAATTCAACATTTGGCAATGCCCACAAATGCTAACTCGGTGTTTTGCATGCACCTTCCTAGATGATGTTATAAATATTGTAGCCAACTGGTCGTTGTAATTCGAGTGACAAAAGTCGCCCAATTATGCACTGTATTGTGGGTAAAGGGGCGAAAGTACGGCCCTACAACGTCTCATCTCTCATTATCTGAAACCGCTTAATCCTATATAGGGTCACGGTGAAGCCGGAGCCTATCCCGGAAACATAGGGCGTAAGGCAGGAATACACCCGACGACGGGACGCCGGTCCATCGCCGGGCATTGCGGGATAATTTTAGTCTGCGAGCCAATCAACCTATCCAGGAGCATGCTTTTGGACTGTGGGAGGAAACCGGAGTACCCGGCGAAAACCCACGCGGACACGGGGAGAGCATGCAAACTCCACACAGAAAGGCACCGGAGCCGAGAGACTCGAACCCGGGACCTGGCCCTACAACGTCAGCGCATGTAATGCTACTGCTGGTGCTTGGACCTTTACTATCGACAGCTCCTCTGGAGGCGATAGAGCCGAATCTTCCGCACTTGCCAGGTATCTGAAAACAAGTGGATAGAGGTGGTGGTGCAGGAGGCTTAATAAACTGGCCCGTTGTTTCAACTGTTGCTCGGGGAAATGGGAGGCCGCAGCCACCGACTTGCAAGTCCATTGCGATAACCATTACACCATCCATGGTGTAATGTTACCAGCATTCACAGGCACAAAACCACTGTGGCTCACAATGCAATCGTAGCAGGTGCTGTGCATAGCCAGGGATGTATCAGCGCTTACACATAGCGGGCCTCACAGCGGTTTTTTTTTTAAGCTTGAAGCAGAAATGTGCCCGTGCCACATTACCCAAGATCCACCTGCAGGGGTAAAACTGCATTGTGTGTCTGATCAATCAAACGTTACCCTTTGTCTCACCAGGCGATTCTCACATTTCGGCTTTGGACTATGACAGCTTACCAGCACGGAGTGGCCCACACTTGTCAATGGCATACCGGGGTTCATTAACAACCACTTTACAACTCAAGAGAGCAATGGGGTGATGGTCAACGAGGGTTGGTGAAGTGCAGGTCCAACGTAAGCTTGGAGATTACTAGACCACGACATTAATCAAACTCAGGTCACCGTGTTATTATTATTATAAATAATGTTGCTAACCATTGCACTACCAGAGTAATATAATAGTTTGTATTTATAAACCATCTAAATGCAACCACCGCATCCCAATGTGCTGTACGAAAATGTGACACGTTTTTCACTGTTGGAATGGGAAGTACCCTAAATATACGAGGTTCATTTCTTTTTTTTACAAAAGAGCCACTTGTAGTATGGAAGATAAAGCACTTGAGCCAGCGCAGTTAGTTGGATGGTGAATTCTAGATCAGACCTCATTGTTATGAGATAATTTCCCTTTGGTGAATGCTTACCAACAGTTTCATGAATGTTGATATTCACCGAAAAACGTTACAAAATTTACATGTTTTTAATACATATATTTCGTTATGGTTATCCCAAATTAGGTAAGATCAGTAAACTGTGGAAATGGGAAAATGTGCATGGGAGACTGTGAATTGAACTGACTAGCTCTGCAATGCTCGCTTGGCTCGAACACAAACACAAACCACACCACTATCTCCTCTTCCAAACCATTCACGAGCTTCCATTGTAGTCAATTCTTACATTACATCTGATACCAGCCCCGTAGCGTTAAAAGGTCTGGGCTGAGCTACCCGCCGCTAATTTATTATTAAGGCAAAATATCCTGGAGCAACATTCTGCTTCACAAAGTGATGGATGTTGCAACCGCTAATCGTAGAAGTAAGGGGTGAGTGAGCGCAAATGCGCGCGAGACGAAAGCATTGTTTTTTGTCTGACATTCGTTTGAAAGAAATTTGTTTGCTTTTGAATGTGCCATTTCCATTTCTTTTTTGCCCACTTTAAACAAGGTCATGCTACACAACTTTGAAAACATCAAGCCATTGGTCTGCGGTGAATGAAGTTCACGTGCATTTTCGTTGCAATTTTTTGTTAAACGGCAATTGGTGCTTTGGTTGACAGTACCTCGGTGCAATTTCATAACAAGCATCAGTCAACTGACGCACAGGCCTCGGGTTTGAACTGAGGTTTTGAGACGTGTGGGTTCTCACGCCCAGATTCAGACGTCAGCGGTGAAATTACTAGCCCTAGGGTTCAAACTCACAAATTCACAGAAACTGCTGGCTCAGAGACAACAATTTACACAACGTCTAAACACAACCACATCTCGACTCTTTACCCAAGCGGATAACTAGATTACAGTGAAAGTGAGGTCGGTTTGTTGGAGTGGTACGTCACGACAGTGAAACATGGGAGAACGTCCAAACACCACGACAGAGCCTGCAACAATCAGGGACCAGCACCAACAAAGACCCACATATACAGCCAGGTCAGCCACCAACAACTCGCAGGGCATCCTCAGGGGTCCCATGGCCCTTTGTCAACAAGTCATAGGTCAGTTACAACTGGTAAAGTATTCATGCCACGTTTTCACAACCACTGCAACCATGGTAGATCCAACAACAAGGTAATTGTTTATACTTGCTTATTAAAGAAAGTCTCATTGAGCCTCAAGGCTCTTTTTCAGGAGGGTTTTGATATATTTTTTACAGTCGGGGCGGCAAGTTTGAGAGTAAGTTATCCATCGACAGTCCAGTTTATCTGCGATTCATTTGGAATTTACAAATAATGGGAGTTTGTTTTATACAATAGTTACTGAGAGTGACATGTCCATGAAAAGACGATGAAAGAGTTTCCTTCATCAACCTCAAATATCTTCATTAAAACGAGTAAGTGCATGGCTCGGTGGCTTATAGGTAAGAGCACTGAGCTGGTACATCTCAGATTCTGTGTTTGAAGCCAAAAACACGGCCGTGACTAAACCAGTTTTTCAAGTATCGTAGTCTCAGCCCGGACATCATCAACTGCACAACAAGCTTCATACTAGAACAGATTTGCACTTCATTTGATTAAATAGTAGATTTTAGTATTTCTACACCCCGCGATATGTGTGGTCCCTGCCTTCACCAACTCCCATTGAGAGTGTAAACCAGTATTGTCCGATGCTTCCTGAACCCATTCGGCTTGGGGAGACCTTCATCCAGCCAAGCAATTACCTAAGGTTCGTACATGTATCATATATCAGACAGTACTATGTTTAACTGTTGTTCTCATTATCTGTTCATTCGGGATAGTCTTGTCGAGTGTTCCTCCTCTGTCCTTGCGACGTTTTGCCTCCCAATTTTCATGCAACGTCACAAAGTAGAGACGAGCAGTCGACACAACCATTCCGAATTAACAGCAATGGCAGCACGGTGGCCGAGTGGGTAGCGCTGTCGCCTCACAGCAAGAAGGTCCCAGGTTCGAATCTCGGCTCGGGTGCCTTTCTGTGTGGAGTTTGCGTGTTCTCTCCCCGTATCCGCGTGGATTTTTCGCCGGGCACTCCAGTTTCCTCCCACAGTCCAAAAAAACATGCTGCTGCATAGGTTAATTGGCTCGTAGAATAAATTGCCCTCAGTGTCCGGTGATGGAATGGCGTCCCATCGTGGATACATCCCTGCCTTGCGCCGTGTCTGCCGGGATAGGCTCCGGCTCACCGTGACCCTGTATAGCATTAAACGGTTCTGACAATGAGATGAGGAGAGCAATTCTTATACATCGAGCCGCGAAAACCTGCATAAGTACAGTACCAAGAACGTTTTGATGCGATGTGCTCTGCTGGAAATATAAAAACTCAGACATGCTGTAAAGAACTATCGCCTTATTTAAGCAAATAAAGCCCGGCTGTATTCAGATTTGCAGAGGGGGCCATGCACTTCAGTTATCATACCCATGCCTCTGCGAATTCAGTACACATGTGCTTATGGTTTGCACAAGCGAGGCAACGCCACTCTGGGTTTGGAGTACAACTCGAGTGGTCTGGCAGCGCTAGTGTTCGTATCGCATGGGTCGCTGCAACTGTGTGACGTGGCTGACCGTTGACGCCATATCCGCCGTGAACACCATTCTCCATATAAATCGTCAATTTACTTTTTACACCACTGAATAATACACGTTTATGGCTTCAAGTTATGGTACAGTGATTTCAAGGGTTTGCTATTGGATGGGATGTCTCAGCGATGCATTGTGGCCGATTGCTGAGACACCATTTCCACTGTAAACGCTATTCTCCATAGAAATCTGTCGACTCATCTTTTTCACGACTAATCGACGAACCATTGTTGCTCCGTCTCAGAACTCCAAGGAAAATCATGAACTACCTCCATAATCCAGACCTGAATAATCGTTCATGCCACAGCAATTTTTATTCTGGTTTAATGGTTTTAAAAGCGAGCCATGTGCGTTACCAAACTGAGTTTCTGGCCACATTCCGAATAAAAAAAAACGCAGGAGCCTTCTTGTGCATGGATGTCACCAGTCAGCTTTTCTGCTTCGGCTGCTGATGTTGCCGCATTGAACGACGCTCCCACGCTCTCAGATATTCTGAAAGTGGTTGTTGCTGGTCGTGTGTTTTACAATGAACGACGATTACAGAGCTTCTCTTGTCCATGGTGATGTGGTGGGGTCGAGCATTGTGGACCCTACTAAGCACATAGTTAACACATGACTTGACTCCACTCATGTGCAGGAAAGAAACCACGTGTAACTTCAGGTGACAGGGTCTGCCAATGACCTTTTACCCACTAGCGCATTGCAAATATTTGGCAGTCATTCAGCAAAATAGGAGGGGAAAATACACAGATAATGGCAAAAATATAATATGCTTACAGATAACAAGAGTTTCCCTTTACTTAGGTGAATTAAAAGCAGTGGGAATTACGTTTATTTCTCACTCAGGTCATAAAGTGGTAAGGGAAAGTTCGTGAACCTTTGAGAATTTTCTGTAATTTTACATAAATTTGACTTAGATGAAGATCTGATCACATTAAGTCATAATAATAAAGAGACTTTGATGAAACAAATAGCACACAAAAAGTCTACTTTTTCATTTACTTCGAGTAAAATTATCCAACATTCAATTTCTTTGTCTAAAAAAGTATGTGACCCTCTAGGTTAATCAGCTCAATTAAGGGGGACAATTAAAGTTAGGTGTTAGAGTTAATGGGATGACAATTAAGAGTCAGACGTTTTAAGGAATGGGAAGACAATCAGGGGTGAGTTTGGGTGGCCCTGCCCTATATGAAAAACATAAACTGTGGTCATCACCATCAGTGTCTGGTCTACACCAAACAGGTTTGTGAAAGAGTGTTATGGTGTCTGATAAGAGATGTTATCTGAGGACCTTATAAAAAGAACTGTTGATGCTCATCGGTCTGGAGTAAAAAAAATAATTTCTAAAGATGTTGAGCTCTAACAATCCAGTGTCGGGCAGATAGTGTATTTGTGGAGAGAATTCAACAGCACTGTTCGTCTTTCCACAAGCGGTCATCCACGAACATCAATCAATTACCTTAACCCAGGAGACAAAGAACCCCAGGTTAACATATATGGATCTGCAGGCCTCATCATGCATTGGCTAATATCAGTGTTCATGAGTCTACCTAGAGGAAAAGAGCGAACAACACTGGTGTGAGTGGGAAGATAGCAAGGAGGAATCCAATGCTCTCCAAGAATAACATTGCTGCTCATCTCAAGTTTACCAAAGACCATCTGGAAGATCATCATCAAGGCAATTCAAAGAATGTTCTGTAGACAGGTGAGTCGAAAAAATATATTCTCGCAGACCAGTAATTAAAACTTTAAATGAGAAACGGTATACATGGCAAAAAAACGAACATTTCAACATAAGAATTTCACCCAAACCGTAAAGCATGGTGGTGGGAGTATCATAGTTTGGAGCTGATTTGCTGCTTCAAGACCCGGACAGCGTGCCATTATTTGCAGAACCATGAATTCTGGATTGTACCAGCAAATTCCACAGGAGAATATCAGGGCATCCGTTCATGAGCTGAAGCTTAATATAAAGTGGGCCATGCAGCAAGACAATGATCTTAGGATCATTGTAAATCTACAACAGAATGGCAGAAGCAAAATACATTTCGCATTTTGGAATGGCTAAGGCCAGCCCTTAACTTGATTGAAATGTTGTGGCACAACATGAAGCAGTTCATGCAAGAAAGCCCACAAATAACCGAGCTGAAGCAGTTCTGAAAGGAGAAATGTGCGAAAAATCCTCCGAGTTGATGCGCAGGACTGATCAAGTGAAGAAAACTTTGTTTTAAGTATTTGCTGCACAAGGGTGACACGGTGGCCCAGTGGGTAGCGCTGTCGCCTCACAGCAAGAAGGTCCCGGGTTCGAATCTCGGCTTGGGTTCCTTTCTGTGTGGAGTTTGCATGTTCTCCCCGTGTTCGTGTGGGTTTTCGCTAGGCAATCCGGTTTCCTCTCAGTCCAAAAAACATGCTGCTGCATAAGTTAACTGGCTTGCAGACTAAACTGCCCTCAGTGCCTCGTGATGGACTGGTGTCCCATCGTGGGTATATCCTTGCCTTGCGCCCTGTGTCTGCCGGGATAGGCTCCAGCTCACCGTTACCCTGTACAGGACTAAGCGGTTTCTGACAATGAGATGAGATGCTACACAAGGTGCCACTAGTTACTGAATGTAAAGGTCCGTATACTTTTTTCCAACAAAGAATTAGATATTGGATAATTGTGCTCAATAGTCAGAGCATTAACATATAACATGTGTTGTCCTTTGTTGGCCATCACTGAGTGGGCCCAGTGGCTTGGTCTGAATCCCAGTTTCCTGGTCACAATGTGGCTCCATTTCCATCACGTAACACAAAAACGAATATGATACACTGTATTAGCCAATGCATAGCTTAACTTTAAACAACGCCAGGCTTTATCACCATAACTTAAGGCAACATGGCCTCTTGACTCTTTCTGCGATTCTATCAGGTAAAGTGTTGTGTTTATTTATTATACCCCACATCAAGCTTGACCTCGTCTGACAATAAGCCTCGTGGTGACTGCGGAGTCGAGCGCTCCTCCTTCCACGTTGTAGGCATCCTCACCCCAAATATTGGTGAGGGGAATTTGCATGTCCCGAATACCAACACTGAATAACAAAAAGAGTGGCTTATATTTTCTTCGCGATCAACGAAACTAAGAGAATGACTAAATAAAGCCGCAAGCAAAGACCGGACTAAAATTCTCGCATGCTATTTGTCGACTAAGACTCTGTTCGTAAAATATAACCAAGTGTTCAATGAATAATCACCGCCGCAGTATTTTCCCGGCGGATCACCTCTGTGCGCGCCTTGCCACGTCTGCACGCTCAGCATCCCCGCTCAAGAGCCATTGCTCACGCCCACCTCGCAAGCGAAGACGTCAGCTGCCCTCCAACCCCCAACGCACGGGCTGAGTGTCAAATCTCTATTGCAGCTTCGTGGCATTACATTTACAATCGTTACAACTGGCAGCCATGGTCAATTCACTGCTGGATGAAGGCTATCCCAATCAGCCTGTGCCTTAATCCAGCTAGCACCGCGCACCTGAGCCTAATCACCCCATCTCCTTTGTGGAAGTATTATTATTTAGCGTATGCCTTTAACCAGGGCGACTTATACTATTCATTGTCACGTTTGCTTACTCACGTTATATAATATAAACGCTTGCCAGTATGGTTAACACAAACCTTTACCATCAGGCCATGCAAGTAGCCACAATCCAAACTGTCACCTCAATCTCAGTTTGAGACACATAAAAATATGACACCAACCTTTAACGCTAAGCGTATAAACATAACCGCAACCCTAAATTAAGCCTTACTTCACAATCATAACTCTAGCCCATATTCAGCCACGTAAATTAATATTTCAGAACAGAACACCAACACCCAACCAACCATTAGAAAGTACTGTAAGTACCACCTCGTAACAGCAGCTCTAACACGTGGCGTAATTCAAACCAGAACGTTAACGACCCCCATATAACACAAGCAGTCACTATACTGTAATATCAATGAGCAAAAACCTCACGCACCACAATACGCATTCACATAACGAGCAACACAAAAGTACTAAAGATGACAAACACCATAAACACCGACAATATGACCCCCATATAAACCATCACCGTTCGCCAACACCCTACTTTCCAACGTTAAGGTATTAAGCGACAGGCTGCTTAAAAAAAATCATTTTGCCGATTACAATTTTTCAAAGCAGAAATTACATTTTTAAAAATGTATAAATTGTGTGAAGTGCTACGATTAACTTTGAAAATAGGTATGCACTTAAAGGGTGTAAAATTGGCAGCCTGTTTCTTAAATCGATATGGTCAGCAAGTCTACAACACGTTCAACAAGGTTATCATTAGAACTGCTATTTAGTCACCAACCCAACTGCAAATAACACCATCGAAAGCAACCCAACACAGCCACCCGCAACAAAATATCCACTCTTCCGACCGCCGTCTCTCGATCTGGTGACCACACGTCCGCGTGTCTCACCAAGACACTCGGGTGAGCAAGTCATAGAAAGGCCCTGGGGATTCCATTCTCGGATCGGGCACCTTTCTGTGTGACGTTTGGCCATGCTCTCCTCGTAGCCACGTGGGTTTGTTGCCGGGTACTTCGCTTTCCTCCCAAAGCCCAAAGAAATGCCGCCTGGGTTATTTTTCCTGGCTAACGTGCCCGCCCCCCCCACCCCCCAGTGCCCTGAGGGTACTGTAACTTTGCTTGCCACTCACTGTGGAAAACTGCTAAAAATAGATACATTTCTCAACGGTCCCTTTCACTCCCGGGACACCACATCCAGTATACATCTCACTATGACTTTCACTATACAAGTCCCAACTCTTACCAGTGAGCCAGGCAATACCGAGAACCTACATCCTGGCTACTACTCAGCGTTCAAAAGCTAAGCAGTCGAGATGGCATCCATGATCATTCACTATGACCTTTCTTCCAAGTATCTCAGATTTATTTCAACACATCTGTCTTGCCAGTGTGAGGAAATATGTATCACGGCTGAGTTAAGTGTGTTATTTAGGTACAGTGCTGACCTTAACCTGCTTGACATGTTCAGATCAATACCCTTCGGTCTTATATTTAAGGGAAATTAGGGTCAGGTTTGGAGTTAGGACTAGAGTTCCGTTTGGCCGAGAGTTAGATGTAGAACTATAAAGCTCTCGGTAATTGATAATGGTTTAAGATCAGATTACTTGTTCAACACTATTTAAGGTTATGTCTACAGCTGTCAGAGTTGAGCGGAACGTTGTGTCAGAACTATGGTTAGGTGGTTAGAAGTGGACGTTATCGTGAGTGCAAGTGTTGGTGAGGGACGCGGAACTAGAATGATGCTTAAGGCAAACTGCAGCCAGCCTGAGTGCTAGCTACGGCGTTGGAGTCAACGGAGGTAACGATAGGCTCACTTACCATGGGAGGTATGAGTAAAGGTAGTGCTAGGGTTAATTTGCTATTCACCCTCATCGTTCCCTTCCGAACAGACACGTGTTGATTCAAGCCGCGAACAACCATTCCTCCTCCTCCCCCCTCGACTCGACAGCAACACGTGGCGCACAGTCAGCTTAGGGTCATCAGCACCAAACTCTGACCTGATGTCAGCGACGTCTCTCCCCCACGTACGCGCGCCATGTGTGTAATTATCCGCTGCAGCTAGGCTCTATCCTCTGCTGGATGAGCGCCACGCCAAAAGCCGCCGCCATCTCGCAATCGTATCATGCAATAATAAAACAATCCACTTGCTACCTGCCCCCGATCCCGTTCCATTGCTCCATCTCCTCGGTGCGCGCATCCTCTACGGAAGCGTTCCTCACCCAATCTCCCCTTTTTGCAAACACACTACTTTAACATACAGTACCATAGTGTGCGCATCCCTCTCTCCAAATTGTCCTCTCTCTTTTCAATCTCGTCGACTATGCATGCGTCGCGTTGTACTTTCCTCCATCTCCCGCTACCTTGCTCTCTCTCGCTCTCTCCATTGTTCGCTCTGACCATTGCCGCCTCTGCATCTTCTCGAATCCCAGGCATCTTTATCTTCTTCGTTTCTCTCTGACGTATGTGATCTCGTTTCCCTCGCCCTATATTAGTTTACATCTCCACTTCTCCCTGGCTGTTATAAATATATAGTTATTCCCTTCCTCTCGCCGTCCCCCCCTACCTTTACCTGCCCTTTGTCCATCTTACGCAACTATTCTTTGCGCGAATATTCTATCCATTACCTCGATGTAACAACCTATACGGTCCTGGGTGACACAAAAACCCAGGCCCCCCCCCTTGCCTTCACTGACCGGCTTTGGTGAAGTATGGCCAACAGCCCCCGCTCCCTTACAAATCGCGGGGCGGTGGGGGCGGGGAACTTCATCATCCAACAGTGGATTTATGAAATGCCGTACTTACAGTGGATTAACGCAAGCCACCGTAGTATAGCGGACAAGTCTAATGCGGTGAAGTATGCACGCGGCGAGAAACTCGTGCGCACTGAGCGGCCTAAGTGCGGACGCCGCGCCTAAACAGCAACATTGTTAATCTAACAGCGCAACCACGAACCGATGTCTCACTTTAGTACTCGTTTTCACACCACCAAACACCGTCCCCCGTCGCCGCAAACCACGGCAGGGCCGCCAACACTCGAGCGAGACGATTGAACGGACACGTTGGGGAAAAAAAAAACACAAGAGCCCGAGGTTGGTGTAAATCGACTGGCGATAAAAATCGTCGCTCGTAAAACGCGGCTCGCACTTTGCAATAGTAGAGCCGCACTGCCTCGCTTAGAACCGGGACAATAGCGGTGCTGCGTGCGATAGCGATTAAACGGCAGTGCAACTCTTGCACGCAATAGAGTGCGCCAGCAGCACAGTCTACAGAGCGGGAGTTCTCCCTCGGTCCGCAATCACCACGAGTGCACTTCACGGGCGCGCAGAAGGCAGTCGTGGCAAAGGCTGTTTAAAAAAAAAAACCCCAACTAGCTTCATCTAACCAACCGCTACCTTCACATCGTAATCCTCACGCCACCGAGCAAGGTCCCCCACCCCTTCCTGCTCGTCTTCTCACCTTCATGGCCGTGCCGAGGGACAGACGGGAACACCTGGTGGCACGAAGCGAGAACGGCGACCGAGGGCCCTTTTTCCTTCGGCTGCTCCGAGGGCCGCCGCCGAAGCCGCCACCGTCGCTGCTGCTGCCGCCGCCGCCGCTGCTGCTGCATACGTGGCCGGCGGGGTGTGACGTCAGCGTGTTTACAGCGAGTTTGGTGGTGGCAGCAGCAGCACGTGCAGGCGACGATGCTGACGAGTCGACTGCGCGCGGAGACGCGCTCTATCCACTGCTGGCTTGGTGTTTGAGCATTCCTCGCCAGCTGTGGTCTGTCCACTGCTGGGTGGATAATTTATCGCGCATAAGCCGTCCACGGCTGGCTGGTTGGATGTTTTAGCATTTTCCTATCAGCGATGGTCTGCCCACTGCCGGATGCATGATTTAGAAGTATTTCTATCAGCCATTGTCTATCCACTGCTGGGTGTATGTTGGAAGATTCCTCATCAGCCCTAGTCTATCCACTGCTGGGTAAGATATCTATATCTGTAAAAAGTTCTGCTCCCCTTCAAAATGTTTATAGGCAGGCCAAGAACATGGTTTGCACACGTGGCGCGGAGGCAAATATATCTGATTGTGAATGTCCTTAAACAGTCCAAGTTTTGTTACTAAGACTCTGATGTCAACATGCCGATGACATCCAAATCTATATCCACGCAAAGTCATCCATCAATGGGTCTGGTCTTTACATATCATCCTCTCTGTTAACTGTAAAGGCCTGGCTCAATTCAAATTTTCTTAAACTAAATAGCAACAAAACAGAAGCTTTGGTTGTCGGAACCCCGCACCAACCTGTCTTAGGCTGAACCTATCCAATTGATGCTTGACAACCAGACCATTGAATTTGCGAAGGTTATTCCGGAGTCTAGGTGTGACTCATGATTCCTCACTCACCTTCGAGACACACATCAAGAAAGGTGACGAAGGTAGCCTATTTCCATTTCAGAAACAGAGCCAGACTGCGCAACATCCTGTCCTGCTGATGCTGAGAAGCTAATACACATATTCATCTCCTCACAAATCGATGACTGCAATGCACTGCTCCCTGGTACTCCTGCCTACCTATTTAATCGTCTCAAACATGTGCAGAATGCTCGAGTCCTCACTCATACACTCATCCACGATGACATATCCCCAGTACTGATATTTCTCCACAAGTTACCTGTTAAATACAGGATTGAATTCAAGATCCTCCTTCTCACCTACAAGGCTCTCATTGGCGCTGCTCCAACACACATCCGTGACCTACTTCAGGAACCCTCCTCAATATAATGTCGATCCTCCAATACGGACAGCTTGCCGCATGTGCCCAGGTCGCACCTCCATTCGATGAGTGACAGAGCATTCTCGCGCGCTGCTCCCTGACTCTGGAATGCCTTGCCTTTGGAGATTCGTTCAGCTGAGTCCTTGGGCATCATCAAATCTCGTCTCAATACTCACTTGTTCCGTGAGGCTTTCAAGTCCTTTGGCTAGGACTCTTGATGTGGCTCCGTATTGTGCCGGGATGATGGCAATCATCCGAACTACGCCTGCTTGGGAACATATATATATGCAATTATTATTATACGATAAAGTTACATTAAACCATTTCCCAATAAATTTGCATTTTAAAATTATAGTTGAAAGTTTGATCACATTTTACATGTTGTTTTGCAAAGATGTGTATATTTTTTTTTAAATGTTATTGTTGCTGATTTTCCATTCTAGTGCCATTGTTGACGTGCCGTTCTCGCTGCAACTTTGTGCAGCGCCTTGTGACTCTCGGGTGAAGAGGGCTCTATAAATGCAATTATTATTATTAACTTTTCGAACAATGGAACAAATTGTCAAGGTGTTTTTGCTCATTCCATCAAGATCACATGAAGTCTGGTTGGATGAATAGTGCCGTCTAATTCTATATCCAGATTATTGAGCCAGCAAATGGCTTCACTTCATGTGCAGTGAACATTGCCTCCAATGAAGTTTCGACGTTCGCTACTACCTGGTCTCACATAACGATTATACTTACACGGACTTATTTAGTGACTCACAGAACTACACAGATCGACAGATTCACAAAAACCCACAACCACAATGCACAGTGATCTTGCACCAATATTGTGGTCAATGGTATGTATGGTCGGTGTTTCCACAATCGGACGCCACTCATGGATTTCTGCTTGTGGAGGTCGTAATGAGCTAGTTTGCTGTAAAAAGCGTGCAGATTCTATTTAACGTGGCTCAAAGCTCATTGTGAACTCATTTTGTTAAGCTGTGAATGTGGCGCATAGCCTATCGGTCTTGTGTTTACACTGCGCGCTGTCGAATGGCTGATGAATATGAGAAACGTGCAGTGGGGCGGCGAGATCAAGGTGAACTTCAAAGGAACTGCGCTTTGACATTAATGAACTTCAATGGTGTGGAGGATCATGCAAAAATGCAAGAATTATTTTGTTTGTTTGTTTGTTTGTTTAGGGAAAACAAAACATTTCCATGGCACAG
>JAZEWT010000005.1:21570795-21587157 GCA_036362905.1 Mordacia mordax
CAGTTTAGAATGGTGGGGAGCGCACACAGTGTGGTGTGAGTATAGTGGTGCTGTGCAGATACCTGTGCTGTGTAGAGTGCGGTGGGTGCACCGTAGTGCATAGGTGTGCGCAGTTTAGAGTGGTGGGGTGTGCGGTAGTGAGTTAATAGTGTGCATACTAATATATAGTGTTGTGAATACAGTAGTGCAGGCGTCTTGTGTAAGAACTACAGTGGGGCGCCTGTAGAGTGTACAGTGGCTGTCAAAAAATAGAAAAAGTGTTTACCATTTCTGGAAATTATACACGTGTTAAGATCTTTTAACGTCAAAATAATTGCCAGAAATGGTTTTTAAAAAAACCTTTTCTATTTTTTTACATATGTACACTTGCAAAAGTACCCATAGCTTGTACAGTGTGTATTGTGTAATGTAAAGGTGAGCATTTTTGTATTAAGTTTCATGGGTTAATTGCCCTGCTGTGTAAATTTCACCCAGTGCCTTGCGGTGTACTGGCGTTACATACTGGGTATAGCCCGGCTTGCACCCTCTGTCTGCCAGGATAGGCTCCGACCCCCCCCCCCCCGTGACCCTGTTGCAGGATTAAGCGGGTATTGATAATAAATCAATGTAAACACACATCGTATGACAGTAACACCATGTAAATGTACTACACTGAGTGTGGGCGGTTCATGGTTCTAGGCAGACGTATCACGACATTATCCATAAAACAAATACACTTATTTATATTAACGTCACATGAAAATCAGTCGTTATTAGCAATTCCTTTGCAACAGATACTGAACGTTTAAAAGTCTGGCATTCAAGACACTAATTCCAAAGTATACACCACATGTTAAATCGCTCTATCACACAAACCACTCCGCTCTGTAACACACGTTGCATATTCCTCGATAGCAAATCATCTCATCATTATCCCTACCGACTTAATCCTGTACAGGGTCGCGTGGGGCTGGAGCCTATCGTGGCAGACAGAGGGCGCAAACCGGGCTATGCCCAGGATGTGACGCTGGTACAATCGCAGGGCACCGGGAGCAATTTACTCAGCAGGAAAATAAACTGGGTAGCAGCGTGTCCTTGGACGGTGGGAGAAAACCGGAGTATCCGGCGAAAACCCACGCGGGCATGGAGAGAGAGAGAGAACTCGCAAACTCCACACAGAAAGGCACCCGACCCAGGAATCGAATCGGGGGCTTCTTGCTGTGAAGCAGCAGCGCTAATCACTGCACCACCGGGCCGCCCTCTTGAGTACTATTGTATATTTCGGTACAACGTGTCGGTTGACTAACCTTGCCAGGTAGCTCGGTGGTAGAGCGATAATAACTGGTCGAAAGACTGCGCACCATGGTGGCTAAGGGGTTGTCCGATGTGGGGATAAACTCATCCCCACCAAAGGAATGTGGAATATCCATCTTTGGTTCAGGGCTGTGAATGGTAGATGAGCACTGCCTCGAGTTTTATCGGAGAAGGAAACTCGTTTTCTTGTTGCGCAGTGGCATTCGCGTGAGCCAGCATGGATTATTTCGAGGAAGATTTTGCCAAGCTGACATCGGAGCAACTGACAGCACCTATCAAGGCCATTCAGGTGGGTGATGGCGTCAGAAGATGAGTGGTTGTCGCAGCACATAACTTCCCATCAACGTGTGTCATTCCGCCCCACTCACTTTCATCCTTGCTCGATCTTTGCGTCGAGCAAGCTTGTTGCCCCCTTTGCTTGTGAAGAGAGGTTCTATGCCTTAATTCCCTCCTTGGAGAAGCACTGCTGTGCGGCACTCCGATGGGTTTTCATGTTCTTACCATGCATCGCAGATTCTGCTGAATAACGACAATGCATGGCAGTAAATGATTTATAAACCGGTGCTATTGTGTAGCCGCCCGTATGTTATTAGTTGGCGGTATCGGTAAGACCAATTCAGTGCTATATCCAAAACCTCGTAAATGTGTTGTTTTGTAGAAAAGAGACCACACTTTCCTGACACACTGGGTGAAGTCAAAACCAGTCTAATGACAGGTTAATTGCTACTTCGAAATATGAATCACCCAAGCCTGTTGTTGCATTCCGACATTTTGACAAGATCTTTTGTGTTCATGCAAAATCTGTGGAGCACTCAGTAGAATGCTCAGTGAAGGACTCTGCTTTTCATGTTGGCGATCATTTGACCACCTTGCTGATGAGTGCAAATAGGTGAAACTCAGGATCCGTTGGGATTTCACTCAGCACCAATATTAGCAGCGGTTGGGGATAAAACTTAGGTGAAAATAATGCCGCCGCTCCACCCTATACTTTTTATGTTTACACATTATTCGCCAAAGCAGTACAATTACTGCACCTTCAAGGACCTTAGAGAGGAATGGTAAATTTGAGATGGGGCCATAACCTGAGAAACCTGGCAGAGCGAGGTTAATTGAGGTCATCTCTGAATTCTAAGACATAAGTGGACACGTTGGCCTTCTGTGATTGTTTTTTTTTACTTAAAATTATTTCTCATTCTGCAGTCGGTATTGAACTGATCTGATGTTGTTATTGTTGTTGACCTGCTGCTCTGTCAACAGCTCTGTGCAGCGCTTTGTGACCTTCGGGTGAAAAGCGTGCTAGAAGGGCTATTATTATTATTAATTTATATGTAGTTAATTGTATTGATGTGGGTTTTCAAGGCTCAATGCATGAAAATTGCTGCAAGCCAGAGCACTCGAAAACGGCTATCCAGAAATAACAGCTTTGGTAGCCAATCATTATGTAGTAAATTGTTCACTAACTGTCAACATTTTCCTCCACAGGACAAATGGAAGCTTCTTCCAGCATTTTTGAAGGTACGCAGAGCTAAAATCCAATCGCACATAAAAGTAGTAGCATCACGTGTGATGCCAGTAGTAGCATCACGTGTGATGCCACAACTTTTATGTGCGATAATCATGTGCCATGGGATATTGGATGGAGTGAGAATCTTACCATAAAGCTTTCAAGTCCTCCGGCTAGGATATTTAATGCGGCTCGCTGTCGTCGTGCCAGGATGATGGCTCGCTGCCGACCTGCACCTGCTCGGGAACATTTATTCCTTCCTTATTTGTGGAGCAATAATTTTTTATCGCGTTTTTTAATACCTTTCTGTAAATCATAGCCATTATTTGACTTTCAGTTGAACTGTCCTGATGTTGTTGTTGACATGCCCTTCTCTCCAGAGCTCAGATTTGTAAGAAAAAAACCCCCCAAAAAACGTTATTGTTGCTGATTTGTTTTTCTTATGTTGTTGCTGACAAGCCATTCTCTCCATAGCTCTGTGCAGCGCTTTGTGACCCTCGGGTGAAAAACACTCTAGAAGTGCAATTATTATTATCAGAGCGAAATAATTTGACCACGGAAGCATTTGCCTTTTTTTGAGTGATGCTGCTCGTGTGCCTATTTAGGCATGACACAGAGTGAGCTTCATAAATATAAGCACAGATAATTACTTACGTCAGCAGCATAGTAGGCTTTGCAGAGATCTGTGGTTGCCTTAACAAAATTTATCTGGGTTTTTTTGTTTTTACTATGTCCGAGTTAAGGAACTGCCCAATGTCTGCATGCCTTTTTGCAGGTGAAAGGTTTGGTGAAGCAGCACATCGATTCCTTTAACTACTTGATCAATGTGGAGGTGAGTGCCTTACGTCACACGCGATAATGTATTTGTCAGTGGCACCCGTCCTTGTCCGTAAATCTAAACCTAATCATTAACCGGCACTTACCCAAAACAGTGGCCTAATGATGTATCTCGACATGCCACTGTGCCTAAAGAAGAAAGGTGAGGTTATTTCTGGCCATGACCTCTTGACCTTGACTGTCTGGGGTCACCAGCAAGACTGTCCAAATAGATGCCAATACTCGCTGTCATGTGATGCAGCTACCATCTACCTCCTACCCACAAGCTGATATTATTGCTCCACTTGTGGTGATCGTCCTCTTAAGCGTGTTTGTCACTGACGTTAGTCTTGACCATCTGTCTTCCCTTCCCAACCCCACATCATTTTCATAACAGTTAATAAGATCTGTCACGTGCGTGTCTTTGATTTCCGTCAGGATAATACAAAGCGTGCTCCCCTCTGTGCGTCCTTCTGCACTTTTAGATTAAATGAATGCATATTTACGTAGGTTTTCAAGGCTCGATCTATGGGAATTGTACTTACGAGCTTATCCTTTGTGATGACCCTGGCGAGCGTTCTTCCTCTCCTGAAGTAGATATCGTGCGTGTGTGAGCCACAGGTTCATGAATCTCCATCCGTGCCACCACTTTCCTTAACGTTTCCTCTGTAAGAAGTGCAGCCGTCACTTTAACAATAATCGGTCACCCGTTGAGACGAACGTGAAAAGAGAAGTCTCAGACTCTTGTGCTGTCGTGTGCAGATCAAGAAGATCATGATGGCCAATGAAAAGATCACGAGTGATGCTGACCCCATGTGGTATCTTAAGTAAGTCCCACGTTCGCAATGTGCAGCACTGTGGGCTTTGAGGTTTCTGATCCAGCGTCTTCCATCGCATACCCATGTGCCAATCGCACAATATCAATGCAATTGTGTGAAACGGGTACTTAACTGAATACACATTGTAACGTTGTCACGATACCGCCTCTTTATAAATATGTGAAACTTCTGTGGTTCTAAAAACTAATAGCAAAAGAGGCGATACATCGTCATTCGCCTTCACAGAACAAAACGCTCTCCCGAGTCAATAATGCATTCAAACACTCCACCCACACCCATCACATTGAGTGGCAGAGAGGTTATTCTGAGAGTTGAGGGGTGTATGTACCTGGGCAGTGTCAACGTGGCTGTGCCTGGGCTCTCAACAGTCTAAGGACAACAGCACAGTATCATTGTATCAGCTGTGCAATGGCTACTTGACAACTGCATTTCTTAAACAATACTTGCTTGGTTTGAATTCCCCTTGTGGTTGTGGCAATTGTGTGGCTGCATTTACAGCTATGCTGGCTTTAAACGGACTTAACCTGTACTAAATATACCAAGTGTCCTGATTTGGCCGGGGCAGTTTTAGATTCAAACAGCCTGACAGCCTGCCTCAATGTTCCATAGCATTTGTTTTAAATTTGATTTTGCCTTTGTTTAAATAACTCTACCCTCATGGTCAGCTCACGATATGGGTAAAGGATGGGGCTACCTGAGTACCAGGTAAGATTGGCAGAGGAAAGGGTGGGGATTGTGATCAGTGAGCAGAGCTTGCAGTCAGTGGGTAGAGCCAGTAAGAGCAAATCCATCTAGTGTGGGTAGGGTAGTTTCTGTAAAGTACTACTGCAGCCGTGGTTGTCTCTTGCACCAGATTGTCTCCTGCTTGAGGTAGTGATATTTCTCCGAGTCAGCAACACAATTGGGGAAGGACGACTGTATTTAGAAAACTCAAAACCATGAGTTGATGATGCTTGCATCACGATCATCATCGCGATGCGGTCGTGGCTTCTCCTCTCGCTTGATGTGGTTGCGCTTGTGTTCGTCATATTTGAGTGTGGAAAGCGCAGTCATTGTATATTTTAAGCGGGACCCGTTTAGGAACATGGTCACCGCGAGCAGGAGATCTCGGGTACCGTTACAGTCACGGGGTACTTGTTACGGCGTTTGCAGTGACGGTACGCACGCTGCGTGCCACGTACACGTGACACGCGTGCGCCGTCTGCTTGTCAGGTACCTGAACATCTACGTGGGAACGCCCGACGTTGAGGAGAGCTTCAACGTCACAAGGCCCGTGTCTCCTCACGAGGTGAGTGCGCTCGAATGAGAGCAAGCGGCGGCTCAGTCGCGATTAACGTACCACCCCTTGTATTCACATTCACGCATTCATGACCGTGCGTATAAATCCACAGATACGTTAACTCGCGTGTGTTGTGCGCGTGCACGCGCGCGCGCAGTGTCGCCTGAGGGACATGACGTACTCGGCCCCCATAACGGTGGACATCGAGTACACGCGTGGGAACCAGAGAATCATCCGCAACGCACTGCCCATCGGACGGTGGGTTCAGCCACATACAGTAGATGAATATCCCTGTATTGCCTTTTACATGACTGTGAAAGCCATGCGCTTATGTGTACGTGCGTATGCTCTGTGTGGGGAGCGGTGGCTCAGCGGTTAGCACGCTGGGCAGCAAACCAGGCAACCTGAGTTGGAATCCTGTTCACGGCCAACAACCGGTGATGATTTTATGAACCGGTCCTGGGCCTCCCCTAGGTCGACTCTGCCTCAAACGAGTGCTAGTGCGTTGTCTAAACATTTCCTCTAGGGAGACAAAGGTGGCCTGACGTGGTGCTGGTCATCCACCTCGTGTGCTGTGTCGACCTTCATAGGTTTTAAAGCTTTATGGGGGATCTTTGTCTCTTTTTTTATGCTCTGTATATGGGCTGTGCCGTCAAGCTCCACGAGCAAGCCACGCATGTGCCCGCGTACATCCACGTGCATGCCTATGCTGCGTGCACACGAGCTCTGTGGACGTTCACGCCATGTACGCCACGTGTGCTGTGCGTGTGCTGTGCGTGTGCTGTGCGCGCGCTGTGCGTGTGTAGGATGCCCATTATGTTGAGAAGCTCCAACTGCGTGCTGACGGGGAAGACTCCTGCCGAAATGGCCAAGCTCAATGAATGCCCGCTCGACCCGGGTGCATACATGGGCGCACGTGGTCGTGTGTGCGTCTTGAATCTGGGTTGTGTTTATGTTACGGGGGGCAGGGGGTGTGGGCTGCGGTCTTGCTTTGTGTGGGGAGCGGTGGTGTCATGGTTAACGGCACCACTAACCCAATGACCCCCGCTCACAGCTAACATCAGTGGCGAATGCGTAAACTAGTTCTAGGCCTCCCTTTGGTCAACTCTGATTTACTTGAGTGCAGTGTGTTAACATCAGCACTGGGGAGACAAAGGTGGCCAGGCATGGTTCTGGCCACCCCCACCTCTTCAAATTTCGTGCCATGCGTGGTGGGTCCTCGCTTATGACACTTGCTCCAACAGACTCCACAGGCTACACATGGGATCTTTTGTCTTTGCAGGAGGGTACTTTGTGGTGCGCGGTGTGGAGAAGGTCTGCCTCATCCAGGAGCAGCTCTCAAAGAACCGCATTATCGTGGACGTTGACCGCAAGGGCAATGTGGGGGCATCGGTCACCAGGTCAGAGGTCACAATGACGAGTGCTAGGCCACTGGCTCGGTCATCGGTACATTCATATACAGTGAATTTCTTCACGAGTAGTTCAACAGGTTCTGTTTTTTTTAATAAGCGGAAGTATTTGGGATTTTGGGGTTAACTGTAAGCGTCTAACAGGGGAAAGATGGCGGCCGCTGCAAACGAATATCAACGGAGCCAAAACGATACGACCACAAAGCACAACAATTATACTACGTGTAAACGACGAGCCATACACAACCACACAAGTGCAATCATAATGAGCACTTGTGCATGGAGCACAGCTTCTATAAGACACAATTGTAGAGCAATGCAACAGCAAAGTATCCTCATGGTCAAATGGGAAATGGACTTTGATGATGAGTTCCTTTTATATAAATTTGTTTTTGTGCAGAGTGGTATCAATTTTACAAACCATCGAGAAATAATGAGAAGTGTCTACTGCTGACTAATAATTCGATCCTTCGCCTCCCGAGTTAAGAGTCGAAGGACCTAATCGCAAAGCTCTCCGCCCAAATGTGCTCCCGTGGTTCGGTAAAAAGTCGGTATCCTCGTACAGGCACTTGACCTTGTCCTACTTCACTGGTAGCTCAGCTCCATGGGGTGGAACTGCTCGCAGTATGACGGTCATTAGGGTGTTTGACATTTGTAGTCAAAACAAGCCCAGTGGCTGCGCGCAAACGGTTGGGCAGAGCCTCCGCTTCGCTGCATTCTCTTTGTCAGTATCCGTGCTCCTTTGCCACGTCCTGTGCGTCCGCGGCCGCGCGCGTCTCCATGCCTCGTCATGGTGGCCGCGTCCCTCTGTCCGCGGTTTACCCCCAGCTCGACGCACGAGAAGAAATCTCGTACGAACCTCGTGATGAAGCAGGGCCGCTTCTACATGAAGCACAACACCCTGGCCGAGGACATCCCCGTCGCCATCATCTTGAAGGTGACCGAGCCGCGACGGCGGCGACGCGTCTTGACGTGGCGACACCCGGCCGCGTTGCAGCTCGCTGAGGGGCGTCCGGCATCGGGACGTTTGTTCCGCGGGTGACTTGCCGGTGCCCTTGTGGGTGGCCGAGCGTGGTGCTGCGTATGTTCCGCCATCTTGTGTACCACCCTGACCGTAAAAAGCACTCACGAACAGCACTCGAGTTGTAATGAGGATGCCTCGAACGTGTGAGGCGAAACGTCGCGATGGAGAGAGAGAGCGATCGACGCGGCTATTTCGAAAGAGAAGCTTTTGAAGGCAATCTTCATCACTTGTTTGTTGAAGATTTTTTAGCGCTTATTTTATGTCCTATAAATTTTTGCCATTTTTTTGACTTTCAGTTGAACTGTCCTAATCTTGTTGTTGTTGACATACCGTTCCATAGCTCAGATTTGTGTAACAAAAACATTGTTAGTGCTGATTTGCTGTTCTTATAGTGTTGTTGTTGCTGACATGCCGTTCTATCCGCAGCTCTGTGCAGCGCTTTGTGACCCTCGGGTGAAGGGTGCTCTAGAAGTGCAATTATTATTGGTATTGTCACGGGAGTTTACCATCAGCTGTGAAATAAGCAGATGACGTTGGAATATTTTGTGATGAATAATGCACTCACAGCAATATCCAGGGCGGCGCTGCATTTGAACGGTGAACCTCTGCAACAGTTGCTGAGCGTGCCACTGTTCGGACTTGCAACCACCCGTGTTCTGGAGAATGTGTGTGCGCGCGTGCTTGCCGCACAGGCCATGGGCGTGGAGTGCGACCAGGACATCGTGCAGATGATCGGCACGGAGGACCACGTCATGGCTGCGTTTTCGCCCAGCCTGGAGGAGTGCCAGAAGGCGCAGATCTTCACTCAGCTGCAGGTGGTGATCGCTCACGCTCCCCGCTGCCCCCTTTGTCAGCCAAGTTGTTTGCGCGCCGGCGCACCTCCTCCACCGCCTGATCTCTTGGTCATACATCAGTTTACGTTCTTCTCTCGCCACCTCAACCACTCACCCTTTTATTATGTAATATCCTCACGACCTTGCAAGCTCATCTCTCCAGGAGCCCAAGATCACACCGACCTGTGTCCTCGCCATCACCTTTCCACCTATCTACCATCCCATGACTTCACAAACCCTCCAGGGATGTCTTCTTTTATCTCCTATTGTCCTTCTGAACCTCTTGACTTCCTCTCCACCCGCACACCTGTCTATTGTCGTATTCTCTAATCTAGCCTCACCTCTCCTCTCGCACACCTCTCCTCACCTCTCCATCCTTCCTCTCCATTTCTCAATTCTCGCGCCTCTCTTCTCTCTCCCCCTAGAGTGTCCTTTCCCCTATTCACCCACCTCTCCTATCTCTCACCCCATCGATAAGTTCGTCCTCGTTTCAAACTCATTATTGTCATTACGCCTCTGTGTCCTTACACAGAGGAGTGAGGACACAGAGAGTGTCCTTACTCTTCGTCCAGCTCGGTCTCCATGTGTCGGCGCTCCCACCTCCCCGCCATCCGCAGGCGCTGCGCTACGTTGGCAACAAGGTGCGGAGGCAGCGCATGTGGGGCGGCCCCAAGAAGTCGAAGATGGATGAGGCGCGGGAGCTGCTGGCGACCACCGTGCTGGCGCACGTGCCGGTAGGACGCGGGAAGACGGCCCCCGAATAGAGCGACACCGTTGTCGTGGAAAGTCGTGAGATTTGCTTCGTCCATAATAGTAATGTTTGCGCTTCCAGAGCGCTTTTCACCCGAGGGTCACAAAGCGCTGCACAGAACTGTGGGGAGAGAGCATGTCAACAACAATTCCAGAGTGTATTAATTTAAAGTGAAATAATGGTTATAAATCAATTAAGGATGTAAAAATACAGATAAAATAATTGTTCAACAAAAAAAGGAAGCTTTAAGTGTTTCTGAGTTGGTGCAGGTTAACAGTGAGCCATCATCCCAGTATAACAACAGTGAACATCATCTCTAGTCCTATCCAGAGGACTTCAATGCCTTATGGAACAAGTAAGTCTTGAGACAGGATTTAAAGATGTCCAGGGACTCAGCTGACCGAATTTCCAGTGGAAGGGAGTTCCAGAGTCTGGCGGCAGTGTGCGAGAAGGATCATCGAATGGAAGTGGGATCTGGGCACATGCAGCAAGCCCGTATTGGAGGATGGAAGCTGTCGTGTTGAGGTTGCTGAAGTAGGTCACGGATGTGTGTTGGAGCAGCAGCAGTGAGAGCCTTGTAGTTGAGAATGAGGATCTTGAATTCAGTCCTGTATTTAACTGGTAGCCAGTGGAGAGACACCACCACTGGAGATATGTGATTGTGGATGGGTGTGCGGGAGAGGAATCTAGCAGCCGCATTCTGCACACGTAGATGAATGATCAGGTAGGTAGGGGTGCCAGGGAGTAGTGCATTGCAATAATCGATTCGTGAAGAGATGAAGATGTGTATTAGCTTCTCGGCGTCGAACGGTGACTGGATGTTGCGCAGTCTGGCTATGTTTCTGAGATGGAAATAGGCTACCTTCGACACCTTATTGATGTGTATCTCGAAAATGCTCTGTATGGAATAAAGAATCACTCACTCCTAGACTCAGGACTGCCTTAGCAACTTCGATTGTCTGGTCTTCAAGCATCAAATCGACGACCAAAGTTTCTGCTTTGTTCCCAGTTTTAGCAAACTTGAATTGAGCCAGCCTTTCACAGTTCACAGTGAGGACAACATGCATATACCAGACGCATTGATGGATGGCTTTTCCTGGATGTAGATTTGGATGTCATCAGCATAGCAATGGTAGCTGACGTTGAGGCTGCGCAGGATATGGCCGAGTAGTTTTATATAGATACTGAAAAGAAATAATGGGCTGAGTACTGAACCCTGAGGAATAACAAACAAACAGGATGAGCTCAAATTACATTGTCTATTCCACTGGTTGTTTTACGGACAGCCAGCTCAGAGAGAGCTCCACAGAATGCATTCGATGTGAGTTTCATTTATTAGAAATTTTTCGTTGAAAATATGAAACGGTGACCTGCCTCCTGTCCACACTGTCATTGTAGGCACTATCAGTGGATCCTGTTATCTTTATTCATTTGGACAAACCGCCCCTGTAGTTTTCCTTGCAGACATACAGGGGTTTTAGGATGAATTTTCCACTACTTCCAGAGCACTTTTGCTTGGGGATCAGCTTGGAGACTGAGATAAATGTTATGCTTACCTGAGATCATAGTCATGTGAAGCCACACTTGCGGATATACACTGATAATCCAAAGGATCTGCTGCCATTCCTGGTTGACCCCTTACTTGAGGCTAGTTTAATGAACTTAGCGTTTCTGGGAGACACCTTCTATTAAGCCACTGTCGGCACCACCACCGTACCTTTTTAGCGAGTTGCTATGCCGCCACAGGTGAAGGAGTTCAACTTCCGGCCCAAGTGCGTGTACGTGGCCGTGATGGTGCGGCGCATCATCCTGGCGCAGGGAGAGAACCGCGTCGACGACCGAGATTACTACGGCAACAAAAGGCTCGAGCTCGCCGGACAGGTCGGGCTCTCACCACGCGCGACCCGACCCGCACGGGCCCGATCACGGACTTTAGGGTTGTCAATTTATTTATAGATTTTTCCACAGCGGTGATAATGGAAGCGTTATCTTGGTAAAGTCTGGCGGTGCGCCACGCTCCCATTGTTGCCTCCCCACAGCTCCTTTCCCTACTGTTTGAGGATCTCTTCAAAAAGTTTAACTCGGAGTTGAAGAAGATCGCCGACCAGACGATCCCGAAGCCGCGCGCCGCGCAGTTCGACATCGCCAAGCACATCCGCCAAGACCAGATCACCAACGGGCTGGCCAACGCCATCTCCACGGTAACCAGCCAAAGCAGTAGTGCCACGCATCGACTTGTGTGCCCCGGTTCGTGGCCATTGGACTTGGTTCAACTACCGCGTGCTCTTGTTTATTGGTGGCCTTTAAGCAGTGGTGGAAATTCCACGTTCTGATGGTGGTTGGGCAGCCAGTATGTCCATTTGATGACCATTGCTGACTTGGTAGAAAGTGGCACCGGTTTTATCGCCTGTACAATTCGACATGGCTATCCTGAAAGAGCAGCGATTCTCATACCAAATCATCATCTTAATTGAGCAGCTCTTAAGACTTGAAACTACATTAATGAGATAAACCCGTTAGGCCTCGAACTGCTATTGCAACTTTACTTTAGGCAGATAAATGAGTGGAGAAAGGTCGAAGTGTCTTGTGCCGGGAATAGGAGAGGGGCAAGGAGTCTTAACGGGGTCAGCAGAAATCGAGTGACCTCGACCGCTGCCCCCATTGTCCGGACTTCCGAACTATTTTTGGGCAGCAGTGGATGCCGTGTGGGTCCACACAGGGCATCCCGTGTGTCTGCTCCGCGTGCAGGGCAACTGGTCGCTGAAGAGATTCAAGATGGAGCGGCAGGGCGTGACCCAGGTGCTGTCCCGCCTCTCCTACATCTCGGCGCTGGGCATGATGACTCGCATCTCGTCGCAGTTCGAGAAGACGCGCAAAGTTAGCGGCCCGCGCTCGCTGCAGCCGTCGCAGTGGGGCATGCTGTGCCCGTCCGACACGCCCGAGGGGGAGGTAATAATAATAATGTATCACATTTATAGAGTCGCGCCTTTTCACTCAAGAGGCCCCAAAGCGCTGCAGCAAATCAGAGGTGGGGGAGGTGGAGGGGGGGGGGGAGGGTGGGAGGCAGCCACGCTGACAGACGGCGCCAACCCATCAGACACTACGTCCCTGTGTGTTATGATGGCTACGAGGAGAACCCCGAGGAAACCCACGCAGAGCAGGGGGAGAATGCTCAAACTCCGCACAGAAAGGTGCCCAAGGCGGGATTTGACCCACCTCGTGCAGGAGCTTTGTTTGTGTGAGATGCAGACATCACCGGTAAGCGATTTGTGACCGGGCAGAGAGTTCAGCTGCTTGCTGTGCAGACCTGACATGCGTGTATGCACACGCCTACGATGTTTGCATGTGTAAAACATTTTGAAGGTGTACGTCTTTTCCTGCGCATTCGAATGTGTGGATTCACATGCACTCACTCAAGCGCAACTTCATACGCACGCGTGTACACACGTGAGCAGCCATAGGCAGAGGCGTGCGCTCGCACCAGCACATGCATGCACAAAATGTGTACATGTGTATGTCCGCGTGTATGAATACCTGCGCACACACTTGCATACACAAACACATATACAACCACACATGCGTATCACATGCAACAAAGATGTACATTTCGTATTATAGACTTTTTGCAATTGATGTCTGCTGCCAGGGTTCTAATGAGGATTAGCGCCTTGTCCGACTGAAATCGTGAAGACATCACATGCTTATCTCAGACATATCTGGCAGAATTAGTTTGCACCCCACGTGCCACTGGTGCGCTGGTTGTATATGGCCAGGAATGGAATCCAAATGACAGGCATAAAGATGTTGGACTTTGGACTCATCTCCGTGTCACCGTGGCGCACTGTGTCAACACAAACGCCGTCTGTGCAACTGGGTACCTCCCCCGCCGCACCAATCACGGGTGTGCAGCACCAGCCTGCATCGGTGCTTACCGACAGCTCCGTCCCCAGCAGCCACAAAGGCTGAATACGATTACTTATCTTGGCGTGAATTTGTTTACACGTGTGGGTCACTGGAGATCTGCATCTGTGTCCGGGTGTGTGTTGTGTGTGCGCTCTTTCAGGCTTGCGGACTCGTTAAGAACCTCGCGCTAATGACCCACATAACGACGGACATGGAGGATGGGCCTATCCTCAAGCTGGCCTTCAACTTGGGCATTGAGGACCTGTCCCTACTGTCGGGCGAGGAGCTCAGCTACCCAAACACCTACCTCGTGTTTCTCAACGGTGTGTGTGGGTCTGTCCCTAGACCTCCTGTCGGCGAGCCTTCAACGTTTTACATGACCTCAAGGCGCACCTGGTCTGGCCACAGGCGCCGTTGTTATGCCACCGCCACTTAGTGGCGGATGGCGGTTGTTGTTGGGGAGCGGTGGCATGGCGGCTATCGCGCTCTGCCACATGAACTCGGTCACCTGAGTTTGACTCTTGGCCGTGGGTATCAGCTGTGGCGATTACAGGAACCAATCCTGAGCCTCTCCTGGATTGTTGTCGACCTGTAACATCCCACCTATCTTGTGCTGTTCTTGTCCAGTCGTGGACTCTGGGTTTTTTAATTTAATCTCAATGCCATCTTTCGCTGTCGGCCTCTACTGCGCTTGCCTGCTCCGAGCCTGACGCAGTCTTAAATGATAACCTCGTGCACTATGTAAGCTCAAGCACTTCGGACACACAATTAGCCGTGTGTGACGCTAGCCATGTCAGCAGTGAATTTAAAAAAAACTGTCTGAGAGATCTTGATTCCAGAAAATTGTCAACAGGGACAAAACGCTATTTTTGCAAACGCTTCGAGACACCATAACAATATTTATGAAACAGGGATTGTTCCGGCCAATTATGAGTTGCATACTCATAAACATAGCAATTAACGGTGCACGTTTATGACTTGGCTAAAGGCACTGGCATGCGGAGCTAAAGCAAGACGACTTCACTTGTTTGGCTTTAAATCGCAAGACTTCGGAGCAGCTGTCCAACCCCGTGGCGTGAGATAAAATGCCCCCCCCCCGTGCGGACCGCGCGCCGCACCCAGGTAACATCCTGGGCGTGACGCAAGACCCGCCCAAGCTGGTGCAGACGTTCCGCATCATGCGCCGTGCCGGCTACATCAATGAGTTCGTCTCCATCTCCACGAACCTCAACGACCGCTGCGTCTACATCTCGTCCGACGGCGGCCGACTCTGCAGGTGTTCGCGCTGAACCCCCTGATTGTCTGGGAGGCTCAACACGGAACATGGACCGTTCATTACTTGGATGTTTATTATCACAGCAGTTGGTTGCTAGCCTACTGCTCCACCCACTTGCCACGTTTAATTCTGCCCTGCTTAGCTTTCATGATCGTTTACATTCCAGGTAAGTTAGTCAATGGTGACAATAAACACAATAAAAATAATTATTATTATTTCACGGACGCCCTTGTGCAGGGTGCCTTGCATCATTATAGAGGTGTAGTGAGGAAACCACAGAACGGCGAGGGGAAGGCAGCCATGCATTCAGCCGGCGCCAACATTTGCCAGACACTGCGTTGTATTATGATATTATCGACCAATTCATTAATGAGTATTTTTTTTTTATATGTGGGATGAAACTGGAAAACCCGGAGGAAACCCACACAGAACAGGGGGAGAACACACAAACTCCACACAGAAAGGTGCCCTAGCCAGGAATCGAACCGCCTAGGACAGGTCTTACTTTCTGTGAGGCGCAGATGTTACCACTGCGCCACCCTGCCCCACAGCCGTTTGTTAACCCACCGTCAAATAACAATAATAATAATTACATTTATAGAGTGCCTTTCACCCGAGGGTCACACAGCACTATACAGAGCTGCCTAGAGAACGGCACATCAACCAACAACGGCAGAGAACAGCAAATCAGCACCTTCATTTATTGCGTATATGTAATGAGCATTATTTACTCTCAACTGCCACTACCCAACATCTAAATCAAATGAAATTGTCACGTGGGAAAATATACCGGTTTATTTGTTTTTTCTGCAACAGCAGTGCAATGCTGATAACGTTTTGACAATGTCATGAGCGATTATATCGAGTTTAAATCGATGTTAACAACGCTTTAAGTAACATTGTACCTACACAAGCTATCCCAAAATAAACTCATTATAAATCAAATTGATGGCGAATTCCTGCCTTTGACTTTTGTATAAACTCTTGCAGAGTAAAGTTTAAGTCTTCTCTTTAACATTCCACGTGTTTTCCCGTTTTCTGTCTTGCGTTTGTAAATCCCGTATGTTCCCCTTTTGTATCTGCCTCCACCTTCTCCCTGTTTCCTCCTGAAGGCCGTACATCATCGTGCACAACAGGCAGCCCATGGTAACGAACAAGCACATCGAGGAGCTGTGCCAAGGCTGCCGGTGAGTGGGCATCACGTTTCCTGCAGCGCTGTACACGTTTGCTTTCATGGCGTCCATTGTAGACTTCCGGTTTGTGTCGTCTCATCTCAACTCATTGTCAGAAACCGCTTAGTCCTGTACAGGGTCGCGGTGAGCCGGAGCATGTCCTGGCAGACGCAGGGCGCAAGGCAGGGATACATCCATAATGGGACGCCAGTACATCACCGGGCACTGCGGACAATTTAGTCTGTGAGCCGATTAACCTTTGC
>JAZEWT010000005.1:21587268-21603210 GCA_036362905.1 Mordacia mordax
CTAACCACTGGGCCACGGTGCCATGTGGTGTACTCTATTTTTGTTGAATTTATAGCAAGGCTGTTGTTTAGATTGTTCCTAACAAGGTGTGATGTAATGATGAGGCACGACGACGTATCTTGTTGTGTGGTTTAGGATTACTGTGGCGTCGTTTGTTCTGCGTTAGCAGGTGGCGTCGTGCGGCAGAGCCCTGGGTGCATTTGCTAGACTTGAAGGATGAGGTCTGCGGTTCGCTCGTCATAGCGCATGCCATTGTTACGCTTCTTATGAGATGTTAATCGAATTCCAGCTAGGTCTGATGTAGCCGTAATGAGATGTCAATCATGGGGGGGGGGGGGCTCAAAGTTATATTGAAGTGTGTCCGATGGTTGTGTTCAAGGATTGGCATGTGGCCCATCATTTAGCCACATCACTTTACCATAGGTGCCCGGCGATGGACTGGCGTCCCGTCGTCGGGTGTACTCCTGCCTTACGCCCTGTGTTTCCGGGATAGGCTCCGGCTCACCGTGACCCGATATAGGATTAAGCGGTTTCAGATAATGAGATAAGATGAGAGACTTTACCATAGGTACTCGCTAACAGCACTTGCCCCAACAGTCTGTTAAAGCTGTGCGGGTTAACCGATGCATTTGTTTTGGGAACGGCTTTTCCGCTGCTGCAAGTCGAGCTACGCGTGAATGTCGGTGTGTGCGCGCCCGTTTTGTTTCAGGACATTTGAGGACTTCCTCCACGAGGGGCTGGTAGAGTATCTGGACGTGAACGAGGAGAACGACTGCAACATCGCGCTCTACGAGCACATCATCGTGGCGTGAGTGTGGGCACGTGTGCCACCCCCCCCCCGTGTGCCACCCCCGTGGGCAGCGGTGGCACGGCGATTGGCGCGCTGCCCTATAAACCCGGCGACCCGAGTTCGAATCCCGCTCACGGCCAAAACTATTGACGATTTTCTTATCGGGTCCCTGGGGCCTTCCCTAGGTAGACTCAGCCTCGAATGAGTGCCTAGTGTGGTGTGCAAATTTTGTTACTAGGAATACAAAGGCGGCTGGGCGTGGTGCAGGTCACCCACCACTTCATGTACTGTGTCGACCTTCATAGGTGTTACTCGCTAACAACACTTGACCCTACAGTCTGTTATGGCCATGCGGGGGATCTTAGTCTTTGTTGCCCGTGTGTGTAGCCTGTGTATCCTGTGTCTATCCTCAGTCTATGCTGCTGCGTCGTTGTGCGAACAGCGTGTTGCCTCGTGTCATCGTCAAATCTTGCGTAGGGACAGCGCGACATCTCGCGCGTGGGGACAAGGAACAGCGCGATGTCTCGCACTGTCCCTCGTCCCCACGTCGCGTCCGATTTCGTGTCGTCTTTGCGTCTCGTTTCACCCCGGCGTTATCGCGATGTTATTTGCGTGATCTCCCTTTGGGATTGTGTTCCCGTGCCGTGCCTTGCTCCATCGCTCGACATCCCTTTGTCATCTACAGTCTTATAAACGCTGATAATTAAAAAATTATAGTTGAAATTCTGATCATATTCGACTTGTTGTTCTGCAACGATGTGTATATTTAAAAAAAAACCCCCAAAATTTTTTATTGTTGCTAATTCTCCGTTCTAGTGCCGTTGTGGTTGACGTGTTGTTCTCACCGCAGCTCTGTGCAGCGCTTTATGACCCTCGGGTGAAAAGCGTTCTATAAATGCAATTATTATTAATCGCGGTGCGTCATTTCCTTTATCGTCCTTGTGAACGTGCCGCCTGCCGGTCATCTGCACGTTGTCACCGCTGTACCATCCGCTTGTCGTCTTCTCTCCGCGCACGTGCGATGTCTCACGATTGTCACGTTGGTTCATCGCGGCATCTCTCTTGTCACTGTCCTTTTCCTCCGTCGCGTGTCTTCTCTGTGTTCTCGAATCGCATCCAGTCCCTTCTCTTCACTCCCACCACCTGCTCCGGGTTTCATTCCCACGTTATCAACGCCGCCTCCTTGTTGAATATTTTCCACCGTCGCCTTTCCTCTGGTCGGCCGTACGTTGTCCGCGCGCAACGCCCGCATTTTCCGCCCCGTCGCGCGTTACCTCCCCCGCGATCGCTCCGCTCGTCGCCTCCGTGTCGCGCCGTTGTTTTTATGCGCCCGTCCTGCGCCGTACGCGCCGCCGCCGTCTCCCCCTCCCCGTTAACGCCGACAGGAACACGACGCACCTGGAGATCGAGCCATTCACGCTGCTGGGGGTGTGCGCGGGGCTTGTGCCGTACCCCCACCACAACCAGTCTCCGCGTAACACCTACCAGTGCGCTATGGGCAAGCAAGCCATGGGTGAGCGAACGAGCGAGAGAACAAGCATTTCCCCCCCCTCCCGAGTTGGAAACCGATCCAGTTCAGCAGCTAAACTTACGCTATGCGGCACCATCTGCGTGCCGAGGTCTGTCGGCCAAGTTCTCTGTTCACAGATCTTGTCGCGCTTTCCTCTAGATCAGCTTCTCCTGTCGCCTCTGTCCTCATGTGTGCTCGTGCCCATGAATCTGCGTGTCAGCGCGTCAGCAGATGTTGGAGAACATGTATCGCCATCCCCTCTTTCAAAAATGTGTTCGCCTTCTGAATGTTTAGCAGATTAGTGATGGCACCAAGTTAATAATCTGGCAGCTAAAGCTTGATTGCTGGCCACAGCTAACATTCGTGAACCACACCTGGGCCTTGACCATCCGACAGCGATCAACATGTTGAAGAATGGGCAAACAATCTAGATGACTAACGTCAGTTTAACAGTGGAAGTGTAATTATTATTTGTATCCTATATAATGATGATTATTCCACAAACATCGCTCAGCCGTTCTCCTCTGCGTGCCTCGAAGTGAGTTGAGTCACACGCGTTGCCCGGGAGAGAAAGAGAGGTTCACGGCAAACTCCGCGACCGTCTCCCCATTCCGAATCCCCGTCCCGCCAGGCACCATCGGCTACAACCAGCGCAACCGCATCGACACGCTCATGTACCTGCTGGCGTACCCGCAGCGGCCCATGGTGCAGACGCGCACCATCGAGCTCATCCAGTTCGAGAAGCTCCCGGCCGGCCAGAACGCCACGTTGGCCGTCATGAGCTACAGCGGCTACGACATTGAGGACGCGCTCGTCCTCAACAAGGCCTCGCTCGACCGCGGTGCGGCTTGGTTGCATGCGTGCGGCGCGTGCGCGCGGCACATACGTCAAAGATGAGTCCGCTAATAATTGGCGAGGACTGCTTCATATCTTGCATCAAGGGTTATTAAACTGTGCCAGCACTGGGGATCTTTACCTTAAGGGCTTGTCAACAGCACTTAATAATAATAATAATTGCATTTATAGAACGCTTTTCACCCGAGGGTCACAAAGCGCTGCACAGAGCTGCGGAGAGAACGGCGCGCCAACAACAACGACCGAACGAAAAATCAGAAATAATAACGTTTTTTTTGGGGTGTTTTTTTTTTTACAAATCCAAGTTGTGGAGAGAATGGCATGTCAACAACATCAGAAGAGTTCAACTGAAAGTCAAATAGTACCAATAAATTATATGACCTAAAATAAGCACGATATTGTAGTCTGTGTGGCGAGAAATTTTAATTGTCTATTGATCTTGCATCGGCAGTGTGGCACAAGAGCAAATAATTAAAAGCACAGTAATTGAATTCATCTATGTCCTATAAAGTAGGGCCATTGCCTAATCCCCTGTTTTGTATTTTTCTATTAAAGCCAAAGGCTTATTAACGAATGTATTGATTTTCTTTCATGGCTATGGAGGGAAGCCTCTTGTCTCCGATCATCTCAAGTCAACGTGTGAGTGTGATGCAGTGTGAACAGCCTCCGCAGTGGAGCGACACGGTCAGCTGTACGTGTGGCTCTGTCACATCGCGCCCCTTCGTACACCTCATCAGCCTCGGGCTCCCGCGGACCGCGCGTTCTCCGCTGCCTGCGAGGGTGAACGCGGCGGCGGATCTCTGTCCGTGCGCGCAGGGTTTGGCCGCTGCTTGGTCTACAAGAACGCCAAGTGCACGCTCAAGCGCTACACCAACCAGACCTTCGACCGCGTGATGGGGCCCATGCTGGACGCGGCCACACGCAAACCAATCTGGCGGCACCAGGTGCTCGATTCTGATGGGATCTGCAGCCCAGGTCACGCGCACACCTGTCTACGTGGCACAGTGCAGTGTGTGTGTGTGTGTGTGCGCTGTAAATCATTGCAAAATGTAACGTGGCTGTGTGAGGTTTACAACAATGTGCAGAGCACCGGGTGGCTTGAAGACAGCTGGTATAGAGCTTGTCACTTCAGGTCAGTTAACCCATAGCACCTGGTTCTGGCGTGGCCCACCACCTACCAATTGAGGCTTTGAGACTTCACATGGCCTCGAAGTGCTTAGAGCTTAGCGCAAGTATTGTGGTGATGTCTCCGTCAATTTGTGGAGAATAGTGGCGGTTGTGCGTGTTTGGTACTTTGTGGGGAATGGTGGCCCAGCGGTTAGCACACTGGGCTACAAATCCGGTGACCCGAGTTTGAATACAGCTTATGGCCAACACCAGTGACGATTTTGTGAACTGGTCCTGGTTCTCCCCTAGGTTGACTCAGCCTCAAATGAGTACCTGGTACAATGTGAAAATATTGCCACTAGGGAGACAAAGGCGGCCGGGCGTGGTGTTGGTTACCCACTCCTCGTGTGCCGTGTCGACCTTCATAGGTGCTCGCTAATGGCACTTGTCCCTACAGTCTGTGAAAGCTATACGGGGGATCTTTGCCTTTGTTTGGTACTTTGCTCAAACCCAGCAAGCTGATTTGGTCTGTCAACCAGGGCTAAAACTTGGTGTTAAAACTAATTTCACCCCCTTCGTTTGCCTTAACTGAGTACTTGGTGCAGGTGTGTAAGCGTTAGCACTGTGGTGATGATGGTGGCGGCGCATGGTGCTGACCACACCACCCCCTCATGCGGCATTAATAGGTGCTCGCTAACATCGCTTGCGCCAGCAGTCTATGCGGGGACAGTTGTTGTATTTGTGTATGTGTCCAGCGGTTAGGATTCGGCACTCGAAGGCTGTACGGGAGGATCTTCTGCCTCTGTGTCGGGAGCGGTAGTGTCGCGGTTATTGTGCTGCGCTGTAGAGCACCAACCAGAGGAGTTCATTTTCGGCTCGTGGCGAAAACACGAGCGACGATTTTGTAAATCGGTGCTGGACCTTTGCTCGGCAGACTGAACATAAGACGATTACCTGGCGCGCTGTGTAAACGTCGCCACTGAAGATTCAAAGGTGGCCGGGCTTGATTTAAGGCTGTACGGGGGGGCATCTGTGTCTTTGTGCCTGCGTTTGCTGGTGCAGGCGAGCGTGTCGAGAACAAGCAGGTGCTCGTGAATAAGTCGATGCCGTCGATGACGCAGACGCCGATCCAGGGCGCGAGCGCCCCCACGCAAGTGCAGTACAAGGACGTGCCCGTGACGTGCGTCGCCCGCTCGCACGCACGCACCTATACGCGCGCACGCGTGCACACGGACTCACCCACGCCCAGTTGGTTGCGCGCGTGCACGTGTTCATTCACACCGATGTCTATCCATGCCGAAGCACTCCGTCAAGGTTTTCCAAAGCTGCCAGGATCCCAACACTTTCCTGTATTCTGTGCCACAAGAGCCTTGACGAACGATACTTATGATACGTGACTGTTTACAGTCCATTCTTTCGAACCGTTTTAAGTCTGGTTGAGTCTGGCAAGCCGTCCGTCTCCTCCCTTTGTCGTCGCCCTCTTGCCGCACGCGTGTTCGCCTGTCCACCTTTATCCTGCTGCGCGTGTCTTTTCGTCGGACTTGCGCGCGTCCACTCGTTAAAGCGTCCTTGTCCACCCACGCGTCGGCATCGCAGGTACAAAGGCTCCACGGACTCGTACGTCGAGAAGGTGATGATCTCGTCCAACAACGAGGACGCATTCCTCATCAAGATGCTGCTGCGGCAGACGCGGCGCCCCGAGATCGGGGACAAGTTCAGCAGCCGCCACGGCCAGAAGGGTGTGTCCCGTCCTGTCCTGTCCCGTCCTGTCCCGTCCTGTCCCGTCCTGTCCCGTCCAGTCCCGTCCTGTCCCGTCCTGTCCCGTCCAGTCCTGTCCCGTCCTGTCCCGTCCTGTATCGTCCTGTCCTGCCCCGTCCTGTCCCGTCCTGTCCCGTCCTGTGTCCTGTCCTGTCCTGTCCCGTCCCGTCCCGTCCCGTCCCGTCCCGTCCCGTCCTGTCCCGTCCTGTCCCGTCCAGTCCTGTCCCGTCCAGTCCTGTCCTGTCCTGTCCCGTCCTGTCCCGTCCCGTCCCGTCCCGTCCCGTCCCGTCCCGTCCTGTCCTGTCCCGTCCTGTCCCGTCCTGTCCTGTCCCGTCCTGTCCCGTCCTGTCCCGTCCCGTCCTGTCCCGTCCTGTCCCGTCCTGTCCCGTCCTGTCCCGTCCCCGCCACGTTGGACACCCGTGTCCGTCTGCCATCGAGAGCGACTCTGTTTGGCCCGCCATCGCAAATCCTGACCCTTGCGACCCGCGCGTGCGCGGCCGATGTCGGACTCCTGCACGCACAGCGATTGGTGAGAAGGCCTTCGTCCAACAGTGGATAGATCCTGGCGGATGGCGATGGTGACGTTGTGTGTGTGTCGGGGAGCGGTGGCCCAGTGGTTAGCGTGCTAGGCTATAAATCCGGCGGTACGAGTTCGAATCCCGCTCGTGGCCAACAGCAGTGACGATTTTCTGAACCGGTCCTGTGCCTACCCTAGGCCGACTCAGCCTCAAATGAGTACCTAGTGTCATGTCAAAATATTGCCACTGGGGAGACAAAGGCGGCCGCGCGTGATGCTGATCACCCACCCCCTCTTGTGCCGTGTCGACCTTCATAGTTGCTCGCTAACGGCACTTGACCCTACAGTCTGTTCAGGCTATACGGGGGATCTTTGTCTTTGTGTCCAGGCGTTTGTGGACTCATCGCCTCCCAAGAGGACGTCCCGTTCTGTGATTCCGGGATCTGCCCCGACATCATCATGAACCCCCACGGCTTCCCCTCTCGCATGACGGTAGCGTGTTATGTCTCGTTGATGTGTTTCACGTGTTGTTAAGAGGTAGCGTTTGCTGGTCAAGTCACTTGTCAGAAGTAATGTAAGTGGTGCAATGCAGTGGTTGGTATATTCAGATGTAATAATAATAATATTTGCATTGCTCATTGCAAATCCGAGGGTCACAAAGCGCTGCACAGAGTTGTGGAGAGCACGGCATGTCAACAGCAACATCAGAATGGATCAACTGAATAAAGTAGTTTAGTATGATTGCTTTTGAACATGGCTCTGGCTATCATATTGTTACGTTTCTGTGTTTATACGTTGTTGCATTGGTCAGTTCGAAAGCTTTTTGTATCCCAGGAGTCGAGCTTGCAAGCTCACTGCGTACTCATCATCATTAACAGTACCTGCTTCATCCCGTACCGGAGCTTATCCCGGCAAACAGGGCGTGCGAGGCGGGGCTATACTCAGGATGTGACGCCAGTACATCACAGGGCACTGGGGGAAATGTATTCAGCAGGCCGATTAACCTATGCAGCAGCGTATATTTGGACAGTGGGGGGGAAAACGGAGTACCCGACAAAAACCTACGCGGACACGGGGAGAGATCTCGCAAACTCCACACAGAAAAGACACCCGAGCCGGGAATCGAACCCATGTGCTGGCTGTTAGGCAGCAGCGCTACTCACTGCGCCACCGCGCCGCCCCGTTGGGTACTTACTCAAACAATGCACGTATGTATATCGTCTCTCTACGAATGCATCGTTCTCTTGTCAGCAGAGGGCAGTGCAGGAAAACTCATTGCTCATGCGTCCCACGTTGTTGCACCCGCATGGCTCAGTTCAGTATCAGCGCCCGCTTAATCCTGTACAGGGTCGTGGAGAGCCGGAGCCTATGCGAACAGATGTAGGTCGCAAGGTGGGGCTATACCCAGGATATGACGCCAGTAAATCGCAGGGCACTTTTTTTGGGGCAATTTACTCAGCAGGCCAATTAGCCTGGATGGTGGAAGGAATCCGGAGTACCCGGCGAAAACCCACACGGACACGGGGAGAGAGAACATGCAAACTCCACACAAAAAGGCACTCGAGCCGGAAACCGAACCCGGGTCCTTCTTGCTGTGAGGCAGCGGCTCTGCTCGCTGTGCCACCCTGCACCACGTGGCGATGTCTTGTCCGCGCCGTCGATTGGCTCAGCTTCAGTGAACACTTTGTGTGGTGACCATCACCACTGGGGAGACGAAGGCACTCGGACGCAGTGCTGGTCCCACTACCCCCTCGCGTGCCCTTTGGGCCTCAATAATAAGCTAAAGGTGCCTGCCCCAACAGTTTGTTAAAGCGTACACAGAGAGTCTTTGTATGAATGCTTTGCATATCACGTGTGTGCTCGCTGTAGTTGTAAGTGCATCTGTGCGTGTTTGCTTATACCCGCGCTCTTGCGTTGGCACTCGTTTTGTCTGCATGCACACACGCACGTGTAGATATATAGCCATACGCATGCGAGCGACACGTGAGCGACATGCGAGCGACATGGCTGTGTCTGGGTGTGCGCGTCCGTGCGTGGGGAGCAGTGACAGCGGTTAGCGCGCTGGGCTACATATCTGGCGACCCGAGTTCATTTCCCGCTTACGGCCAACACCAGTGACGATTTTCTGAACTGGTCCTGGGCCTCCCCTGAGTCGACTCAACCTCAAACGAGTACATAGTGCAGTGTGTAAACATTGCCACGAGGGAGACAAAAGCGGCTGGTGCGTGGTGCTGGTGATCCACCTCCTCATGTGCTGTCAGACTTTATAGGTGATCGCCAGCGGCACTTGTCCTTGCAGTCTGTTACAGCTACCCGGGGGCTCTTTGTCTTTATGCCGCAGGTCGGGAAGCTAATGGAACTGCTGGCCGGCAAGGCGGGCGTCCTTGACGGACGATTCCACTACGGCACGGCGTTCGGGGGCAGCCGCGTGCGCGACGTTTGCGAGGACCTGATCCGGCACGGCTACAACTACCAGGGCAAGGACTACCTCACGTCTGGCATCACCGGGTACTGCGCCGCGGCGGCGAACGCCGGCGATCGCGAAAGCGCGCGGTCACGCATGCACGCGCAAGTGGACGCACAAACTAATAAACAGAAATGGACAATCGAACAAGCGAACGATCGTCCGGTCGCTCGCGTGCACGTACCAGCCGGCGCTTGACTACACGCACGGACACGCGTGTTACCGCTCGCGCGTGCCTACCTGCGACGCACGTACGTTTAAACATGGACACGCTGGAGCATCCGCAGCCATGCGCGCACGCACACACGCACAGACACGGTCGTGAAAGTGTGCCAGTCACTTCATCGATAACGATTGTATTGTTCAGGTTTTTGGTAAATTCAACTGATGCCAGTAACTAAATGCAAGATGTGTGTCGCGTACACAACAGATTCAAACGGCATACGGCGCTTCCCAAATGGTACACATCTCACATCGCTTACGCGAAATAAACCGGCATTAAAAATGTGAGCAATCTAAATCTTTTTTTAAAAAAGAGACCGTGTGCCGCTCGCTTCCTCGTCTCCCCTTCTCCCTCCGTGCGCGCTGTCTCCGTTTGCTGCTCGTCCCGCAGCGAGCCGCTGGAAGCGTACATCTACATCGGGCCCGTCTATTACCAGAAGCTGAAGCACATGGTCCTGGATAAGATGCACGCACGTGCACGAGGGCCGAGGGCCGTGCTTACAAGGTAGCTCGCTGTCTCACTTTACGTCCTATCATTTATCGATACTGTTTGACCTTCGGTTGAACTGTCCCGACGTCGTTGTTGACGTGGCGTTCTCTCCGCAGCTCTGCGCAGCGCTTTGTGACCCTCGGGTGAAAAGCGCTCTATAAATACAATTATTATTATTATCGATCGTCCGGGTTTAATGGGGCGGTGGAGTGGACTGCGCGCCACACTCGTGACCCCGTGGGAGAGACACGAGGGAGGCTCGGCTCCATCCTGCATAAGCGGGGGATTAAGGGGGGGGGGGGCTGTCACCAAACTCACTTTGGTCAAGTGCCATAGTCACTTGCATGCACGTTGTTTAGCATGGCTGTCTGGGCAGCTGAGTGATATGAGAGGGGAGATACGAGCAGGGGTGAGAACCCATGTCTAATCGTGACAGGGGCTGTGATCTTGATATTGGAGCCAGTGGAGGCATCGAATCACCAGGGTGACGTGGGAGAGTCTGTCAGGGGCACTTTGAGTGACCGCGACGTCACTGTGTCGCCGTGCGTTCGCGCGCGCCGCGCTTGTGCGCGCGCACGGCAGGCAGCCCACGGAGGGGCGGTCTCGCGACGGGGGCCTGCGACTGGGCGAGATGGAGCGCGACTGCCTGATTGGCTACGGCGCCAGCATGCTGCTGCTGGAGCGGCTCATGATCTCCAGCGACTCGTTCCAAGTGGACGTGTGCGGCACCTGCGGGCTCATGGCGTACTCAGGCTGGTGAGCGCGACGCGCGCGGGCGCGCGGGCGTCGCAGGTGTCCAGTCGGCCCTGCGTTTGGTTCCCCGTGACTGAATGTTTGACCGTGAAATATGCCGGCGTGTTCGAAACGTTGCTTGTTGCTGATTTACCGTTCTTATGTCGTTGTTGACGTGCCGTTCCCTCGGCAGCTCTGTTGTGCAGCGCTTTGTGACCCTCGGGTGAAAGGCGCTCTATAAACGCAACTGTTATGATAGTTGACGCACGTGCGCGCGCTCCGCAGGTGCCACTATTGCCGCTCGTCGCGACAGGTGTCGTCACTGCGCATTCCGTACGCGTGCAAGCTGCTCTTCCAGGAGCTGCAGTCCATGAACATCATCCCCCGCCTCAAGCTGGCCAAGTACAACGAATGAGACGGCGACGCTGCTCAGCGCTTGGGGTCAGCTCGTCCCCGCGGTGCGTCCGCTCGACCTCTCCCAGGGTCCTTCGCAGTTCCGCACTGTACCGGGGTCCCCACTACCTGCACGGGGTCCTCACTCACAGCACACGGGTCCCACACTCCCTGTACAGGATCCCCAATGGCTGCACGGGGTCCCCACTCACTGCACAAGATCCTTATTCCCTGCACAGGGTCCCCACTCTCTCCACGGGGCCCCCACTCACTGCACAAGATCCCCACTGCCTGCACGGTTTCCCCTCTCTCCGGACGGGGTGCTCACTCTCTGCACAGTGCCCCCACTCCCTGCACAGCGCCCCCACTCCCTGCACCCCGTGAAGGGCACTCCCTAGACGGGGATGGCCCCTCCTTACCCAGTCTGATGTTAGCGCTGTGTTCACAGTGCACAACGTAAGTGACAACTGTGTGGGCATCATTGGTGGGTGGTCTGATGGCGGTGGGTGACACTGTTATGTAAAATAAATAAAAATATTTGTTTAAATTTGAAGTTATTTTTGTCAATGAGCCTTCTACACCCGAAGCTAATAGACTGGCAAAAACAAGACTTTCCTGTTCCGGCAGTTGCAGATGTTGATTTATGTTTTCCTTTGTGGGTTATCGAGAGCGTGCATTACATGTGCAGCGATTCATGCCGCCACCACCAATCAACTGTTAAATGTTTAGATTTAGGCTCGATTCAAGAATATATACTTGCTTTTGCTGTCTTATATTTCTTTATAGTTGTGTCTTGTGTGCACAGTCTCAATCACCCCATCGGCCCATGCGTAACAGGAATTAGTGTACCTGTACTTTGCATGTATTGTAAATAATGAATTCCTACACGCACGAATCGACGCATCCTAAGAGAATTGATCTTAATCATTACGCAGCGTACTGGAGCTCAGTCAGAGCAGATCTTACACAGAGTGGAACTTCCACTCTCTTCATAAACACACGCCACGGCCGTTTATTACGTGAGCCTACACACCGGACAGTTTACGGGTAGCTGCCCCGCATACCTCATTCAGTTGGGGAGTGGCTTCTACTGCCTTGCAACCAAGGATGGCCCAGTCTACTGATGGAGTGGCAGCCAAAGTGGGGAGGCACGGTAGTGCAATGTCAGGAGAGATACACATGGTCCTATAGCCGTTTCTGTAAGCAAACACTTAAACTCCAGAGCTTGGGTTGCGAGTGCCGATACGCTGTCATCTGTTGAGTAGAAAGGAAGCCGATTCACTGAATCAACGTTGAATAAAATGGGACAATTTACTAGAAAATAAGTGTTTTGTCCGTTTGTACAAATTAATTAAACATCTCTCGCCACAGGTCTGTGCATCTCTCGAAAAAACCTGTGCATCACTCGCGATTTATCCTGGAAGGGTTCCCACTGACATTGTGTATAAAGTCCCAGGAAAGCTCTATAAATCGGTGATTGCAAGCGAAGCTACGTTGGCCAAGTCACGTAGCACCCACATTCTCACGTATTAAATTCCCATGTAGCCGTCCCACACTATTTATGGGCTGGGCACATCACGTCGGTGCTCTGGTTATGACCGCTCGTCACATGCCTCTTCTAATAATGACACAACCTGGAAAAGATTCAGTGAGAAGCCCTGAGTGCATTGGATGAATATAGGGCAGCAGGACTCGGGAGTCGAAAAGGGATTTTCCATAGCCTATTGCCAGCAGTGCTGAAACTGGGTTCTGTGGAGAAGGCTTACTCAGGGAAACGCCTCTAATCTGAGTCCTTACGATCCATGCTGAATACTCATGTGCCTTAAGGGACCCTCACACCTTGATTCACGTTTGCTGATTTCCTCTTATTATCGAGCTTATGTAGGGACACGAGTAAGTGACCTATCCTTGTTATCAGTGTTCTGCTGTGGTGTACACATCCGAAATGTTGACAAAATACAACAAACGCTGAAGGGTTTAAAAAGCATGGGTAGGCTCACTCTTGAAATTGCAATGAGATACGTGACAGGTAATTTAAGCAGGTTTAAGCATTTGCTTTTGAGAAGAGTGGTTATGGGCAGGACATGTTGCTAGAAGGGATGATGGTCAAGATTAAGGACAATCTTAGACACGATAGAATTCGTATGAAACTATCAACCATGCAGATTGAGAGATTAGCTACAAAAGGAGTAATATGTGTGGATAATCACAGAAATGGGATCTGTCCAAAGCGCCCCTTTCTCTACATCAATTCAAACAAGAATATATGTTTTATGTAAATTAAAATATCCAATGGCCACCCTCCAACTACATCATAAGGATGCGCACCGATCACAACATTGAGAAAACATGACTTGGGGGAAGTTGATCAGGGATAACTTTGGACTTGGGCGAGGGGGGTTGCTACAATCACCAGCAAACCCCAGCCTGCACACGCGGTATGAATTACTCTCCGGTCAGCGAGCCTTTGCCAAGCCCCCGTGTCCTCGGAGTGAACCTAGCTGGGCACAGAGCCGGGTGAAAACATCGGCACCACTTATGAATGGCAGCTGACGCGCGGCGTGTCGCTGCTGCAGCAGTGTACGCGCTGACACCCACGTGTCCGCGAGTCTCGACGTGCCCATGTGCGCGCGTCCTTACCTGGACGGTGCACACCTGTGTTTGCACGCGTGCGTGACTTTGCACATTCGTGTGTGGGTGTGGGTTTGTTATTGTGAATACTTGTCGCTTGGGATGCCTTTATTTTTTGTCAGCGTCAGTACGGGTGCACGTGAGCTTATACCTGGTGCGGCTTGCAAATAGCGAACGGTTGGAAAGCAAAGGCAACCGGGCACGTTGCTAGCCACCCACCCCCCCCTCACTCGCCGTGCAGGCTTTAAGTGAGTGCTTGTTGAAATGGCTTTGCTCCAACAGTCTGTTGACGGCCAGAAGGCAGACTTGTATTCTCTTAGCAGTAGCAGTAACATGAATGTTGTTGCTGACAACTTGATAATTGTTCTCTTTTCGATGAGAAGTCACCAATAATGGAAATGATTTAGCGCTCAGCACAATTGCTGCCGGTGACTCCCTTCATCAGCTAAACATTGTAGATATTCCGATTAAATGAACACTTGCGTTAAAGGCTAAGTGGCTCTTCTTACCAGTAAAGTATGGCTTAACAACATGATTGGGTTAACGGGTAACAGGGTTGCAGATAAAGGGTATGCTGCCATTATAATGTCGTTGCTTACATGCTGTTCTCTCCACAGCTCTGTGCAGTGCTTTGTAACCCTCGAGAGAAGTGCAATTATTATTATCAAAACCACATCCCAATTGCCACCACACCACCATATCATCGCCATCAATTACGCCACCGCCTTGTCTGTCACCACTACCTGAAGCCACCGCAACCAATATCACAATGTGGCCATGTAATGTGCGCGTCACTCAAAATCACAGGTTCAAATATCGCATAAATGTCAAGAGGTGGCACACGTTGTGAGATGCTGGCAATGAATGATTCGTTGGGAGATGCCAGGCATTTCTCCCAAAGCTCTCGACGCAGCTGCAGTGGGGATAAAGGTTTGTAACGTAAGTGAGAGTAACGATACATGATTGAATGGATGGGATCTTGGATGATCTTGCCTTCAACCGATGTAGGTTATCGTGGCTCGATATGAGAACAGCTTTCCAAAGCCGTGTCAAGGCCCTCCCCAACATAACTTTTTTGGCTTAACTTTAAACATTTGACCACATGGCCATAACGAAATGCGTCATCTGTCCTGCAGATAAAATACGTTCCTGTGAATTGGTCCTGATCGCGGAAAACAAGTTACAATCGGGTCTCCAACTAGAACATTTAATCCCCACTCCTCCTCATTCCCCACCGCCATAAATCTCATGCAGTGGAGCTGTTCTGGTCCGTGGCTCTCTTATCAGTGACTTCTGCAGCTCCGCCATGCTCCACGCACAACAACATCCAGCCACGGGCTCTGCGTGCGCTTGAACGCGGGCTGGCGGTGCCCCGCAGATGGCGAGGCGCGTGCAGCTCAGGCCAGATTTGGAGGAATGTTAAGTGGACCGCGCGCGCGGGGGGGGGGCGCTGAGGACGTGCGCGGGGACACGAGCACCATCGCGGGAGAGAGGGGGGGAAAACAACATTATTCGGAAAATGCCGCCACTCTCCTCCCCCCGCGCGCGTTCACACGACCTTGTCGCGGGACATTGAGCAGTGAAGGTCTCGAGACCCTTCGGAACATTAGGGTGCCTCGTGTCTGCTTAGGGGTGCGATAGCGTGTTTCCCTGGCACAAAAGCCTGTTTCCCACACTGGCAACACCAGACTAAATAATGAACAATAGTCTTAAAATCCCACGACCGTGGCCTATCTCGCCATAGGTTGACCACCGATGATGTTCCACAAAGTGGCGCTTATTTCATTGACCCTGGATGGATAAGTGAGTGCACCCTTGCCATGTTTCGCGTTGCATTAAATAGTCTGACTTTCCTCCGGGTCCCAAGGCTAATTGGTGGAAAGATATCCTAATATTAATCAGGACCACAGATTCACTCAAAACATAGCGGAAACGTCCAAAGGCAATTCTATTCAACCAGCATTTATAGGTCTGACCTTTAACAGCGAGACCTTGCGAGGCTGAAATACTAAGCAACCTCCAAATCTCATCTCATTGTCAGACCCGCTTAATCCTGTACAGGGTCGCGGTGAGCCGGACGCTAGTCCATCACCGGGCACTGAGGGCAATTTTAGTCTGAAAGCCAATTAACCTAATCAGCAGCATGTTTTTTGGACTGTGGGAGGAAACCGGAGTGCCCGGCGAAAACCCACGTGGACACGGGAGAACATGCAAATTGCACACAGAAAGGCGCCTGAGCCGAGATTCGAACCCGGCTTCTTCTTGCTGTGAGGCGACAGCACTATCCACTGGGCCACCGTGCCCAGTGGGTAGTGGTGGATGTATTTACCAAAGTGTATGTCCATGATGTTAGTCGCCCTGGACAAGGACGTCCGCTGAACGATTACAAATGTATGAATTCTCTTATTGCAGTTTAAATTTAATTTACATTGACAGCATTCATCAACAAGCCAATTACAAATGTATGAATTCT
>JAZEWT010000005.1:21684357-21695285 GCA_036362905.1 Mordacia mordax
GGGGATTGTCAGCCAATTAACCTCGGCAACAGCAGCGGTGTGTATTTCCACTGTGGGACAAAATCGGAGTACTTCACAAAATGTAATGATGTAGGTTTCCATGGCTCGATGCATGATGATTGCTTGGAAAAGCTGCTCTCTCTCTCTCGGGACAGCCGCGTCGATCGCTCCCTCTCCCTCCATCGCGACGTTTCGCTTCACACGTTAAGAGGCATCCTCAGGCGCTTCCCAAAAACCAACGCAAGCGCCACGCAGAAAAGCGCCCCAGCCGGGATTCGAACCCAGGTGCCCCTCGCCGTGAGGTGGCACGGCCACTGCGCTGCCAACTCTTGCGCCGTATAATTATTTTTAGCCCTTGCAAATCAGAACCTGCTCCGTCGGTGCTGGAGGACTGACTCCACGCGGGTGGTCTCTGTGCGGCGTGCGCAGTGCGGGCGGGTTGGAGCTGTACAGCAGGGACGGGAAGATCAAGGTGGAGAACACATTGGAGAAGCGGCTGGAGCTCATCGCAGAGCAGGTGCGAGCACACGTGCAGCGCGTGATGGCGAATGTGGGGGGCGCGCGGTCGTGGCAGTGCCGATGACTGTCGCTGCACTGCGCTCTGCTGCCCTCCAGTGTAACCGTTACGGTGGCCGTGCTCTCCATCGGCGCCCGCTGAAATGCATGGCTGCCTTCCCTTCGCCTCTCTGGTTTCCTCACGCCTCCGTAACGATGCAAGGCGCCCTGGATATGGGCGTCTGCTAAACAAGAAAAATACCCAGGCTCGACTCTCCTTACAGAGATACGTGAGGTGTGATCTGGCCGGGTTGGTCCCAGGTAGGAGTATCGCACGGAAAACCGTGGTGAACTAAACACGCATCCAAGCATAGGGAATGACACGCGGCAATTTTAGGTACAAACTTTAACTTATGGGCCTGTCTCATATCGATGTCTGTTCATTAACAAACTGGTTTATAATTGACATGCTTCGAGGAGTGAAGGTCAAGTCATAGCGACATATCACCGGCCACTGTAAATAATCTCATTTTTATCATTTACTTCTCATCCACCGACTGAAAGCACAACGCACCAGACGAGAAGGAAAGACAGCCAGGGCTTAGACAGAGGCAGAATCCACCCTCCGCATTAAGCTCTGCTGTCCTCTGTATGTTGAGGAGTTATTGGCCAAATGTTTACATGTGGAAAGAGAGAGGAGCACTCCAGAGAGTGGCGAGTTCAAATCCTGATGAGGTGTGGGGGGGATTTGGTGAACTCAGCCCAACAACCCTTCGGGGTTTTCAGCTAGCTCTGCAAGTGATTGTCTGCAGAGATATTCATACCTGCCATAAGAATGTGGAACGTCCACCATTGGATCAGTAAATAGGAGATAATCCTCCACCTTAAAATACTCCTTTGAGCAATAACTTTCCCTCGAGAGAGGACAACTCTATGGTGCTCACAATCGCTCTTGCTCTCTCGCATTCTCGTTGTCCACCTTGAACTTTGCAGATACTACCAGACGTGCGCGTTATGCTCTTCAAAGCCAACCCCAATCGACGCTTCCTCGACTGAGCATTGCTGAGCGCACGGCATCACACCATCACACCATCCCACGCACACCATCCCACGCACGCCATACACCGCTGCGCATAACACACATGCCATCAGCATCCACGCGTCACAGGACTGCACACTTCATGTCGGCAACACAAAGCAAACCTATCGAGAGATACATTGGCAACCTGTGATTATAACCTGTAGACTTGTTTGTGGTCGCATTACAAAATAAACATTTCAATGTTTGAACCGATGTGTAAAGCGTTCTGCCGTGTTTTTTCCTGACCTACTAATGTGATGTCATTGAAATTCACCACTTTCCGAGTCACCGCAGGTGCCGGGATCAACACGCCATGACTGCTGGATACTGAAGTCTGTTTAACGTCATGGTGAAATAAAAATACCTGCCACTGTTGAGCACAATTCGCCACAAACTACGTTTTTGGCCTTTTGTGTAAATTATAGACCGTGGATACACAAAACAAATGTGTATTCTTCAGGCGTTTGTTATAACAGGTCAATATCCAAATCCCTTGATCACTGATTTCCAGATCTGAGAACAATCTGTCTTTTCCCTCCACCTCCTAGTCACCACCATTCGGGGCAGTCCTCGAGAATGTGGACGGCTGTACGTTGGACAGCTCCTGTCCCATACAGCAGGGGTGGTGTATAAACCAAGGATCACATCGGCATGTCAACACACTGAGAGCCACACACCCAGTCTATTAAACCTGATCCAATAATTGATTGAATTCAAGATCCTCCTCCTCACCCACAAGGCTCTCACTGGCGCTGCTCCGACGTACATGCGTGACCTACTTCAGGCACCCTCCTCAACATAACTTCGATCCTCCAATACGGGCTTGCTGCATATACTCAAATAACACCTCCGTTCAATGAATAACAAAGCCTTCTCGCGTACTCTTCCCAGACTCTGGGATGCCCTTCCATTGGAAATTCGATCAGCCGAGTCCCTGGACATCTTCAAATCTCGTCTCAACTCACTTCTTCCATAAGGCATTTTAGTCCTCTGACTAGGACTGCTGATGCTACTCTCTATTGTGCTCGGATAATGGCTCGCTGTTGACCTGCGCCTGACCAGGAACATTCCTTGATTTGTTTAACAATTATTTTATGTTATTTTACGTCCTTCATTGATTTAGAGCCATTGTTTTACTCTAATCTACACCGATGTCGTTATTAACATGCCGTTCTGTCCACAGCTCCGTGCAGCGCTTTGTAACCCTCGAGTGAAAGGCGCTCGAGAAGTGGAAATATTATTAATGGGCTCTGACTAGCTGTGAAATTTACTCAAGCCTTTCCTCAATTGCAGTATGCAATTTAACTAAAAGTGGCCAGATACGTTTGAAAGTTATAACCATTTCCATGTTCTACAAACACCATGCTAATGAAAACCAAGATAATTTTGTAAACATTATCTACTTTAGTTTTAATTAAAATTTTGCGAAGCAAACTCTGTTTAATATCTGCAGCCTTAAAAATACTTAAAAAAACCGTGCAGGGGTGTTAACATCTATATAAAATCAAAAAGGGAAAACGCTAAATTTGTCTCAATTTTGACCTCAAGTTTGAGTCAAACACGTGCATAAACTCCAAGATCATCATCGATACATGCTTAATCATGTACAGGGTCCCGGAGCCAATTCCGGCAGCCAGAAGGCGCAAGGCAGGGTTATACTCTGTTGCTGTTATGCCATTCTCTCCACAGCTCCGTGCAGCGCTTTGTGACCGTCGAGTGAATAGCACTCTACAAGTGCAACTATTATTATACTCAGGATATGACGCCAGGACATCGTAGGACACTGGGGGAAATTCACTCAGCAGACCAATCAACCTAGGCAACAGCGTGTGGTTGGACGGCGTAAACCCACGCACCAAAATTCTTTTGAAAACAGAACTTGCACCCACCTTACACTGTCAAGAGAAATCACGAGACGCATTTGTACTAGAGAATGTCTTTGTTAAACACTTAATTTACGGATGTTTTTATTTTTAAATGAATCTTTGAAATCGATCACAAATTGATTAAGTCATCATATTTAAACATACGAGCCCACTGAGATTTAGCATCTCTATTGAGAGTTGTTACAATATCAAAAGGAAAAAAAAACCATTGCTGTAATTATATCTGCACTCTTCTTTTAATTTGGACTGATACATTGCACAGGGCGATAGCCTTTTTATTGCAATAGCCAATTCTTACCAAATGCATTTCAATTGTCTTATCGGCTCATTTCAAAAGAGCGAAGAATTTGACAGTTCCATTGCCCCCGTCACTTGCACCTGGACACATTGCACTGGGAATCATCGCAGAAGTCAGGAGCAACGTCATGGGTGGTGTCAACATTTGGCAAATCGAGAGCTGCCTGACTTTAAAAGACAGGAGAGGGAAGCAAGAGGGCAACGCTCCTCGTTGTCCGAAATTTCACAGTAAGATGCTATGACCATGGGGACAGGGCATTAGGCAGGTTCACAGGACACTCGAGCAAAAGACTGGTATTTTTTTGTTAGAAAATAAATCTTAGTTATTAACAAAAGCTCGCAAATTATTCCAGTATTAATCGAGTACGAATTAGAAAACGTCTTTGTTTTTAACATTAAAGAAAACTGACACCTGTACAATAACCGTAGACCAAATCTGTATCTTTAAGGTACAGGAGGCCCCTTAATGTCCCAGCCCCATAGCTCTAATTGGAATGGCACCTTTAAATAATAAATGTATTGAGAGGATAGGGTTTTTTAAATTAGACAAATATGCAGGTGCTTACTCATGAAATTAAGTGAAATTGCTTCTGCACACCTATCTCGTAATCATCCACCACCCACGCGTTTTCAGTAGGGGAAGCGCGTTAAACTGGACACCCACCCCCCCCTCCATAGTTTTTCAGGATGCGGTTAACAGCCCACACTGCCTCCTTGGTGGCATTGCCTGTGTCGCAGGAATTTGCCCAAGATTTATAAAGGAGCCATTTGACAGCCAAGAGACCACATACTTAATCACATGTGCAGATGGTGCATTCGCTGTGCCTAACTGCCACATAACCTCTCCATCTTGACTTGATTCAATAAAAAAGCTGCCATCAAACGTTGATTGTTTTAAATTGTTTTACTTGTGTTTTTTCCGGTGCAGCTATCAAGCTTACTACACATAAGAACCAGACTTTATTTCCGTTGGAGGCCTGGGATTCAAATGTAGGATCTCAGTGGTTGGCTCATGTGCTCAAGAGACCAGCGTGTCAAGAAACAACTCTGACACCGACCACTTTATGTTTCGACGTTTAAGTGTAGGAGGCAGAATGAGGTTTTGCAGTCAAATCTCAGAACTGAACCAATTCCGGACCAGGGTAAGAAATGTTTACAAGCACAATGAAGGCAAGGGGTTGGTGGGGGGGTTATATTTAATGAACGTGGCACTAATCTTAAAACCCTCTATACAATGTGCCAAATGAAGGGTGGAATTCAAGGCAATGCATTTTATGGCCTAAATATCAATGAGCCGAAACAAGGGGCACTGTAATTGCTAGAAATTGTCTGCTCAAGCCTGTACTATGAGATATTATTAAAAACATGGGACACTTCGTGATGTAAAACTTAAGTTTCAGATTACCAGAGGCGATTGCGACTCGTGACTTTATCCCCTCCGATGAAGATTAAGAGGCATTCAGTGTTAACACATACACGAATCATGGCAAGTGATGTTGAGTGAGAGTTCACATTTCGCGAGTCACGTGTTAAACCTGTTTTAGCACAATTTAGCAAACTAATAGAACAACGCACGATGTACTCCCCATGCCTATCAATTACATTCGGTTCGTTGTTGATAAAAATGTGTGCGAGGCTGCAGTGTCCACATCGTACAACAGATATAAATGTATTCATATTTTGTATTTACAGGACAATGCGCCATGGTATTGTTAATACAGAGGTTTGTGTTATGATCCACACGACTTGTGCACGAACGTCAGGTCACGTGGGAGCGAAACGTCAACCGACCGATATTTATAAAAAGTGGCCCCAAAATATCAGAACAACATTGGTGTTTGAATTCTGATAATTAAAGGTGACTCCGGTTAATCTGAAACGGTATTGCTGTTAATGTTTTGATGATTTAAACCGACTTCACCATGTAGTTAAGGCCACACAGGGAGTACTCTATTTTAAAAGGACCAAAGCAAACATGCTTTGAGATCAGTTTTCTGGCCAGAGTTCTCGTTTGAGAGTTCAATTTCCAAACCTGCAATGCGATTATTTCAGGATGTTAAACACACTTAACACAATCGTCCATGTGAAACAGGCGTTAAAAGACCATGTGAAATCATTAGCAAGGCTAGGCCACTGTGTCCATGTTAGAGCCCAGAGCTTAAACATTAAAATTACTTTCAAATTAGAATACTAAAGCTTACAAACGAGAAGAGATACTCTCAACGGGCTTTCACCTTGTATTAAGGAAATTGATTGAAAAACTTGGTCCCAGGAGGATTTTAACGAGTGTGATGATTTGTAATTTAATTTAAATATGAACATGCCACACGTACAAGCTCGTATTATGTTAAATATATTTTATAGCGAGGTGCCCATCATACACTATGCTTTTCACTATTAAAAAAAAAACTGTTATGTGAACAATATAAAAAAAATGAAGCCAAGACAGTGACACTAAGCCATATATACCTTTGTAAATGAAATCACGGGGTCTTAAACGTTCACTCTGCAGCAGGTTGTAATCCCTTCACATGGTTGTAAGAACCACAACCAGCCGGAATACCCAGCCCACTCTGAATCAACAACTGACTTCACAGAGATGCAGCGGAGGATGGCTGTTCATAGCCACGTTGCAAAAAAAACACACACACAGAAAAGGGAGACTTGGCAATCCCTTGAGGTTTCACATCCACCGAGAGGCAGGGACTCACCTCGGTGCATACATGGTGAGATGGGTGCATTAATTACATCCACACTTTTACCACAGTAAGACTCCCGTGCTTAGGGGTCATACCCCCCCCCATAATAGAACGGTGTCGGTGTCGCAACAACAATGGCTTTAGCTATACAGGGTAAAGATGGCATGAGCCTGAAACCCACTCTTAAACCTATAGCAATGCCCAGATTGCATACAAAGGCTTTGTTTTAAACTGGGCTCCACGAGTTGCTGCTGTGTTACAGGCTGAGCATCAGAGCTGGCCACTATGCTGCCGAACAAAAACAGCCGCAGCACCTCCGTGTGTGCCGCTTGATGACGTGTTTTGCGACCCACAGAAAGTTAAATAATACGCTTCGCTGCTACATGCGAATAGCGGGGGGTGTCATCACCAGGGGTTTTTTTTATGTAAAATGACCAACAATATAATTAATGAGAATTATACGTTGGGAAATTAGACCCAAAAACTACAGCAATGCTTCTGATTAGTTAACATCTGCGGCATATAGTGTAACATTTATGTAAATATATCAAGATTGCAGCCATATGAACCAACACGGTGAAGCATGGTCAAACCAACCCCATGACTGAGAAAGCTTTAATCCAGTCGTGGATTAACCAAGGGCTGAAGATTACATTTTCTGATTTACTGCAAGTGAACTGCAACAGTTTCATCATTAACAGCTAGGGCCCAATTTGCTCATTGCAGCAGCTACACAACAGCTAATACTCAGCCAAGCATGAGACATTCGCATCTTCAAAACGTTAGACTACATGTGACCGTAAGCATGTTCCTTTCACACACAGCGCTGTTCTTTTTTGGACAACTTGAATTTCACATTCTGTGTGTTTTTGAACAAGTCACAAACAAGGGATCCAGATTTAATTCGTGGAGCCGCAGAAGACTCAAATGGCCACTTGGGGTGAGAATGATTGATCACATTACTCAGACAAATTAAACTGCTCCCATTTAACTAAAAACCATATCCCTCGGACCGACTTGTACACTCCCTGTTTTTTCGACCATCATCTGGTATTCAGTTGCCGCTGTTCTGCAACTCTGGGTCGTTACAGCAATGGTCATGTAGCAAGGAAATGAGCTTCTGGACAAAGTAGACGAACATTGTTAACGCCTTTAAAACTTTAGTGTGCATGCTTTCCTTCCGAAGCCTGGCATTTCGTTTGAGCATGGGATCACACCTCAAGCCATTAGTTGACTAATATGGCTGCATGCAATCAGTCAAAAACAGTTGCGAAACTTGCTTTTAGTCGAGACTGCTTTCAAGCGATCTGTCGATGATGCGTTTCATTGTGCGCTGCACATGTTAACCCGCTTCATGTTACAATCCTGTTTAATTTATTTTTTTGTAATCGAGGTCCAGGCATCTGGTTCCGCAAATAATGGCTCGGGTGAGGACTTCTCTGTTAGATTGCCTCTTTTGTTATTGGGCGGTGGGTGGACATGTCTGTACGACCTCCTGGCTGGGTCTCTCAAAATACGAGGTCTTCACGAAACACAAAAGCCAAACAAAGAGATGGGGAACACCAGCCAGCCTGCCATGGTAATCACGTCGAATGTAAATTAAAGCAAGGTAATTAATCATAAAATCTCAAGTGGCATTGATATCCAGCCTCAACTACTGTATTCATGTATTCAGGTAGAGAGCAAAAACAGCTGGCTAGCCAAATAATGAGCCAGGTAGCTATTCAACCGGAAAATGGATAGCTAGCCAACCAGTCAGCGAAACAATCCAGACAAGCTTCAAACTGCCAAACGCATCATCGATCCAACCAGTGAACAAGCCAAAGCTAGCACACAAAGTGAGCCCACAACGCAACCTTCCAAAAAGTTCAAGAGGCACCCCCAAGGCAGAAAATGCCACCCATCCCAAGCGCGAACGACAACACCACAAGTTGCTCCGTCACTTTCTGTTGCCAACCACAAACACTTAATAAGCCACTCAAGCCAAGCGTGCACAAGCACCACTATTCGTACACATACAGGCACCGCTTCCTTAACGACTTAGCATGACTGTACTTTCCACACAAGTATGAAGACACCTCTCCCAATGCTCCAGCTCGAGCATACTTTCTGAAGGCTTTACTGCAACAAAAACCTCTCTGATGCTATCCTGAACACCCCTTCCATCCCACTGACAATTCCTTTGAAGCTAGTCTGTGAACACAGCTATCTCGACAACCTCTCCACGTGAACAACTCCTTTGCTATGCCACTCTTCTGCAAAATCACATTTTGCTACGATACTATTCTGAACACAATTACCTATTGACACACCTGCATGTGAACACACCATACTAAGACTATACCTCCTTGTTAACGCACCTCCCCATAACACTAGCGTCAGCACACCTAGCTATGAGTACACCACCTATATGTGAACAAACCTTTGAATACATCTATGCGTGAACACACCTCTCAATACTAGCCTGAGCACACCTATGGACACACCATCATGTCAATATAGCTATTAAGACACCTCCACACGAACACGAGTTCCAGCAGACTCTACGTCATGTCAGAGTTGAGTTCAGAAATAATGCTGCCCACGCCTATCCAAGGCCTGCCCTTAGAAGCCCCACAAAAGCCAATGTGCAAGTTGATCACACAACAATACTGCTCACACCCTGTCCCACCAAGGGAAAGGCTTCATGGAATAAATCCGACGAGATCTCTCCTACCACTGCGCCCCAATACAACATCATCCTTGGTTCCTACCACAGCACTCTACTTACAACCTTATTCCCCAACACCACAAGAAGCGGGCACTATTTCCTGTTTTTTTTTTAAACAGTCTTTGTTTTCATACACACCAACATGACAGATATCCTTATGCTCAAAATGGCTTGAAGAAATGCTCATCTCCACTCGGCGATCTGAGCTAGAAGCATAAGTTCCACATTAATATGGTGGGGACAAGGTCTTTTCGCCATAATAACTGTATATATGTACGAGATGGGCACAAAATTCTGATGGTCAGTGTAAAGTGGTGCAGATGTACAGTATAGCCAATCCCTTAGTATCACAATTGTATAAAATCTGCAAAAATCCGCCCAGCGGATATTTATTTTAAACAATAAAAATTTACATGACAATTTTTTTTTTAATGAACGCACATGGCTCCACATTCACGTGCAAGGGGAGTGTGCGCACACTATCCAGATGTGTACATGGATGGGGGAGGCCACCTGCAAGCATTACAATGTGCATGTGCCTGCCAGCATCGGCGTGCAAGTGTCTTCAGTGCGTACAAGGTAGCGAATGTTGGCAGAGCTGCTAATGTTTGCTGGTTTCGATGTTACACCCGTGAGCACATGCGAAGACATTCGAGGGCATGGCTGCATGTGTCGGCATGTGTGCGATTCTATTTTGACACCAAAGTGCCTCGTTTTTAAAGATTGAGTTTAAAAACCACATTGTGTGAATGTGTCAACTGGGAGAAACCTAAACATTATACCAGCAACACAAAATTCAGAATACTGCATTCTGATTATGTCAAGATTTATGGTTTTGCAAAGAGTTTGTTATTCCATGCCCATCCCCTACATAAACATGCACATATACAAAAGTAGGTATGCATAAACAGTTATGTATACACACATAGCAAATGGTGCCTGTATACCAACATACAGAGAATATGCCGCATATATACATTCAGGTATATACTGTCTCCGCAAAGGGGAAAATGCACATCTGACTTGGGGGGCCATCAAAAACACAGCACCCAGTGTATCTCTTGCAATAAATCTGACTAAAGCATCACACAGAATTTCCAACATAAAGTTGCAAACTGAAAAGGAAATGACCATGTTGTCCAAGGTTTGGAGAATGTTGTAAAGAATCCCAAATTTGTTATTGCTAACAATAAATCTGGACAATTTCTAAATGTACACTTTTGGAAGGAAACCGTGTGTTTTGATAAATGGCACAAACACCACACAAACGACACCTACTTCTTTTACTGTCACCTACTGCATGCAACTTGATGCCCTGCAGCTAAATGGTGCATGCTCGGAATGGGATCCAATATACCTCCTCCAAATTGTGGGACTGTGTGGCAGCAAACCTCGTGGAATTTGACTTGATATTCCACACTTTAGTTTGGGCACCTAGTACAAGAATGACAATATACAGCTCGAATGATTGCTTCCAAAAGCTACTCTTTCGAGACAGCCACTTCGATCGCTTCGCATCGTCAGGCGTTCTGAAGATGCCTGCAACGTGTGAGGTGAAACGTCGCGAAGGAGAGAGGAGGAGCGATCGACGTGGCTATCCCCGAAGAACAGGAAGCAATCATCACGTATCAAGGCATGAAAACCTACATCAGTACAATATACAGCTCTTTGTCAATCCACTGCTGGTGAAAGCTCCCACATTCTGTATCGGTCATCGGGTTGTTTGACCATACTTTACTGGATTGGTCCATGCTGGTTGG
>JAZEWT010000005.1:21695693-21732947 GCA_036362905.1 Mordacia mordax
GTTGCTCTTACTCCAAGGATTTGAAGAAAAAAAATGGTCAAGATGAAATAAACCCGGAAACATGGAAATCCTGTGGGATGAACTGAAGACATGCGGATTGCCTGCTACGATGCACACAGAACTGCCTCTCGTACCAAACTCATCTCTTGCAAAACCTGCTCGTGTAACCATGGATAAGCTCGGCTGTATGGGGCCGAATATTAAGGAACCAAGGTGGATTAATCCCCTTCCTGGCATTTTCTAAAAAATATTCAGTATACATAGCACACACACACGCGCATTGATACATTACATGTATATGCATATACTCTGACATCTAACATTATGAATAATAAAAATACGTATTGTAATGGAAATAACTTCACGTTGTATTAGGTTTGCTAATAATGTACCATTACCTGGAATTCATGCCTAATATCCCGTGAAATATATTTGTATGTGCACACTACGAACTGTACATGACAATGAGCAAAGCTGGGGCCTGGGAGACAGTGCTCTGTGGTCAATACAGGACTCTCAGGCTAAGCATGGAGGATGTGTGTGAGCGTGTGCACAAAGGTTTCCACCTCTTCAGTTTACCAAACCGACAGGCAGGCTGCCAGCCGGTGGAACAGCAGTCAGCTGTGTAGGTTTTAATAAAATGTTGGATCAGCAATGGAATCGGTTCGACGGATTAGTAGAAATTATGCAGATGTTGTGTCCACCCTGCGAACCAGGCGACAGGGGGTGATTGCCAGATCAAAACCGGAGAGATGGAAATGATTGTGCACCAATCACTCATACCTGTAATTTTTAAATTCCAGTTTGTATATAAAACGTTTCTTCTAAACACTGGGGCAAACTGCAACATCCACACCTTTCTGAACAGTAGATACAGTAGTAAGCATGAAACGATTCACACTTTCCCGCTCTCCCTACCACTTGAATTACATGACTTGCAGAGGCATAGTCCTGGCTATATTAAATAAAATTAGGCATCATATTTTGTATGTGTACAGTTGGTGATTTTTTGTATCGCCTCGTGTGTATAATTTAATTAGTACTGATTGCATTTTGTCTTTTACGCAACGTAGTTTGTATACTGATAGCGCTAGACAGTACAAATGAGACTTTACTAAAAGCACTAAAACCAACGCTCGGCGCGTCTCTGGGGTTCGATTGCTACTGCTTGCAATGTGTTGCCGATCTCATTCACCAAGTGGCTAATGTGTTCTGATCGTTGGCTAGAAATGAAGCGTTTGGATAAAATGCAAGTGGATTTAAACCAAAAGGATCCTAGAACTTGCACAGTGCATGTATGATAAGCTTAAAAAATCAATTCGAATAGATGAATCTATGAAATGTTACATCCCTGCATAAGCACACTTCCCCAAATGTGCCAGTCCTCTATTTTAACACCATTTTCCTCCACGTATTTTCATTTCCCTTCTCCTGACACCAGGTCAGACAGAACTCTCACCAAGACAATGAGCCAAACGGGTCACTGCCCCTAAATACCGACTCAGAGGACACATAATCCATGGCAAAGATCATGCCCAACACGACCCTCCCCTCCCAAATGCCAGGCAAAACAATACAGCCCTCCCAGACACCAGGTCTAAAGGGAACCCCGTTGAAACACCAGGCCAGACAGCAATCACAGAACACTGGGGCCAAACACGACCCATCTCACTGGACATCAGGCTAACTCAGGTCCTGTGTAACACGAGGCCAGACATCATGCACAATTACAAGACACACAGAGCCACAATGGACTTTCCTCCAGCCACTTAAAAAGGAGACTCTAGACACCAAGACAGAGCAGCTGTCCTATGCATGCACACGGTGGGAACTGTGGTTGGCAGGCTGGCAAGTAGAATCGCAGAGCAGCAGCAGCACTCTATCCATTGGACATAGACACAGTGTTACAGCAAGACAAAGAGCTATTTATATATACCGTAATATATAGTGTGTGTGTGTGTATATATAAGGCACTGGACTGAACATTAACTCCACCTCTGAGTGAGAAGGTAAGAGCAGAGAAGAATAAAAGGAAACGGGTTGAGGGTTGGAGGAGTCAGTGCAATGGGGGGGGGGCGTGCGTGGGGTGCTTTTCCCCCATCGCCCCTGCATTCAATCTTGCCCCCTTGAAACATTTGCAAGGACACAGGACCCCCCTTCCAAACCCCCCCACTCCATTCTCCCCCACGACTAAGTGCGCTTTTTGCATTCCGCGCAAGTGAGATAAACGAGCTAACACGGGTTTACACAACTGCGTACACAAACGGATGCATTACCATACCAAGCTAGGATTCTGTAACACCAGTATATATACTAGGTCATATTTTGTCAAAATCAAAACACACACACACAAACACACACGGACGGTTATAGTAACCACAAGAATAATAATAATAAACCAAACAGCACTATTTTTAGAGTGTACGCGCGGACCCGTACACACACTTCAAGCATTATAAACATGATCGGATCACCGACAAAAAATGCACGGCACACGTCACCAAAACACACCGGTGAAACTATAGCTGACAGTGACACCGAGTTATAGACGGTTAGCACACCATACCAACGCACACGTAGCGGCCAGGTTTAATAAAAACGGCCTGGTCAAACGTAATTACAATGAAGAGGATTTAGTTAGTTAGTAAAAACAATCACGTGGAGACAACAGCAAAAGGTGAAAAACAACAAAAAAATATGGGCCACATTCGCTGGTGCTCGCTGCTCCCGCACACGTAACCCACAGGCCAATTGGCCACGTGAACAGCTAACCGTCACCTACAGCCATGAAGAAACAATCTGAGATCTCAAGCGCCTAAGCAAAACTTCAGACTCATAAATGCCATACATATAATTTTCAGCCTCTAATTTTTGACGTCTACACCTTAAGGCCTATATGCAGAAGCTATAACTTTTAATTAAATATTTACTACATGGCCACCTGCACTGAAACCTCTAATGTGTAATGTTTAAAACCTATCAACGATTCTTTAACCCCAAGCTTTTAGCGCAACACCTGACTATGCTCACTGCTGACACAAAAACTGGCCTCTATTTTTTAAAAATCCAAAACGCACCGTATAGTACGAGCAGGGGGATCGATCCATTTCTTAAAATTCCCCACCCAAGACGGTGGCATCGTGTACAAGCTCGAGTTCATATAGCGTCGAAATACAAAAGTCACGCTGCGCGCACTGCACCCACTGTGCGGCGTCATCACCGAAAGGCACCGCCAATTGACGTCGGCTCGCGCGCTATTCCGACCGCCGTCACCAGGCCTCGTCTATTGCCGATCACGTAGTCTCAATGCATGTGGAAATGCCTATTGCTCTCTTAAGCACACGCGCTCTCGATACGCGCGCGAGCACGCGCGAGCAGAGAAAAGGTGAACTTTTCTCTTCGCACAGTAAGGCTGCAATCACGAGGGAAAGCACAGACTGGATGTCGGGGGAAAATAAAACAATGTCGGACACGCTAACCGGTGTACTTCGAATATTGACAAGGGTATGGTTGACCGATGCCCCCAAAACACTTCATTAATATGTGGTTAAAATGTTTAAACCTAAAAAAAAGAAACTAGCATAGGTATTAAATATTAACAACTATTACCATGACCATGCAGAGTAAATTCATAAAAGCTCTTCTACATGAAAAGAACTCACCCAACAACACAAAATGTGACTAGCTACACGAGCATACTCTGGACACATACAAGAAAATGTTATCCCTTTAAAATCTGAACAGAGCTTGGGACAAATGCTGAGGACGAGCATCTATTAAGGCCAGCACGGCACATGCATCGGTGGTATTGGTGGTCGTTCCAAACCACGTCTGCTGTCATAAGAGCCCCAGGTGCTGGTGTTGGCCAATGTACGCTGGCTGCTTAATTTACGCTCAGCCCACCCATTTTAGACCAGGGTTAGGTATCTCACGGATATATGCATGTACGCAGGCACAGACAATGGTGGCCACACACTAGAAAACACAATCGAAAGAACGATCCTTGCAAGAAACACAAATATGCACGCACTTGACACACAAATCCATGATGGAAGAGTAAAATACATAGCTGACAACAGCATTGCCATGGCACTGCTTTAAGACCGACAATGGAAGGCCAATTTCAATATTAAAAAAACACTTTGTTCAAGCACATAGAATACACACCACATCTAGAGAAACATGTGTATTTTGACGCTATAAACATTTGTATTGCATACATAGAGTTCTGCATTTTTGTCACTGTCACTGATATAATTGTCCTTAAATGCTTGTGACACAAAAGATAAAAATGCAGTTTCGAATGAGGTGCCATTAATGGTCAACTTTGCACAATACAATTTTCATTCACGACAGAAAGTGCATGTTGAGATAGCGACTTGCGCATGGAGTGCGGGGAATGATTTTTACCACGAAATTACAAAGTTTATGAAAGCATACCTTTGCAGCTGAGATCATGAAATGTCAGCTCTAAAATCTTTGTATTTTGTGAAAAATATTCACATGCGTGATTAAAACCTTTTAAAATTAGAGTTAAAATACATTTATTCTTCAACAAAACCAATTTCTTGAAAAAATATTTGGTAAATATTGCTGCAGAGCCTGATGTGTTTCTACAACGGATTTTTTGTACTGAAACAGAGCTCACAGCTCCATTATTTGTCGGTAGTTTCAAGAGCATTACTCACAAACTCTGCTGCGAGTATATCCCGCCAAGTGGGCACTAGGTGCCAAGCTAATATTGTTGGTCAAAAATGCGAAAACCCCCTTGAATAATTACAAGGCATGTCTTCAAAGCAGGAAATTTTTAATTAATGGCAAATGTCTATGAATTTGCCTAAATAAATTATGGTAAAATATAGATATCTTTTGACAATGCAGAACTCTAGGTAAACAAATGCACATTCCCAGATGTAAACCTTATTCTGTATCGCGTAGGAACGGACAATTCAATCCCAGGTTGAATGGTGAATTTCGACGGGATCCACCACTTTCGTACTCTGACCTCTACACCCATAAACTTCTGTAATAAAAACCGAGATGCCACTCGCTCAGCCCCCCAAGATCATCACATGTAGGTGAATGTGCCGATCTTGCCAGGGCTGAGCGGGTAGCCCGTGTAGATGGCCGAGCCCTGCGACGCGCCCAGGTACGGGGCCCTCACGGGCAGCGCCGCAAAGTGCGGCGAGGGCAGTACACGGTGACCGATGGCCACCAGGGCCCCCGGGAAACCTCCTCCGGCGCCGGCGCCGCGGCCCTGGGGGGGCGCTGGGCCCCCGGCCGAAGGATGCGGAGGCCCCACCAGGTGGGCCGCGTAAGTGTAAAGGTGCGTCTGTGCGGGCGGAGGGGGCGGCGGGGGAGGCGCCGCCAGGTGGGTGTGCAGCGCGTGCGGGGGGCTCGCGTGCGGGAAGCAGTAGGGCGCGATGTACGCCTGCTGGCGGCGGGCGCTTATGCCCGGCGGCGGCTGGCACGGAAGACACATACACGCGCACAATCGGATACACACAGATGAACATTAACAGCAGCAACGGGAATGAGAGCCACTATTCACCACAGCGCCTGTGCCAAGTTTGATAATAATAATAATAATAATTGCACTTCCAGAGCGTGTTTCAGTCGAGGGCCACAAAGTGCTGCATAGAGCTGTGGAGAGAATGGCATGTCAGCAGCAACAACAACAACATATGAACGGCAAATCAACAATAATAAGGAGGTCATGGATGTTTGTCGGAGCAGTGCCAGGATGCACTGTGTATTTCACAATTCATAACATATACAAGACACCAAACACACAAACATGCATAGCAATGTACAAGCATTGAAAGCTCATGATGTACTGGATAAAAGTACAGGTTCACAGAACTATGAGGCCACTTCCCTTTATGAAAGTTCTCACCTGGCTGAGGTTCAAAGGCTGCTGCTGATTGTGGCTTCCCCGGTGAGGAAGGGCATGCTGCCCACCCCCTGGCAACCCCAACCTGCCTCCCCGGCCCCCGACACCACATGCATCTGTTGGCGCACACACACATTAACACCAAATTTATTATTATGTATGCATGTTCATATGTGTTTTCCGGCAGACCGCATAATAATATTAGTATGCCGTTGTGGTCCACATGATATGTCAGTTGTACAGATGTTATGACTGATAACATGGCATTATGGCATTAGAAAATCTGTACACGTGACAATATATCTGGATCTCTTGTCTACAGCTCCAGCTCTCATCTCTGTCTCTTATTTATCTTTCAAACCACTAATCAGGAACTCCAGGCTGGTAAGAGTTCAATAGTCTATTCCAAGAGTCTTCACAGACCACATCTTGGCAACAGGTTGCAACTTGAGGATACCTGTCTTAAGAAAACCTTGGCACAAGTGCTATTACAAAGGCCCTTTTACAAACATCCCAATTCTATGGCCCAGGTGCGAGAGCAAGAATTGATTGGTATTTTTTTAGGGTTGCATATGCTCGTTCCTTTTGTTAATAAAACGCTTCTCCAATGTATTCCAATTTTATATTATTAGCGTCTTCAGAGTTGGTAACGTATGTGCTGTGAAAATCTGCGTGTTATTACTGAATTTATGATAATGGTTAGGATTTCCTCTTTGCACATATTGTTGCTATGAGTTTATTTATGCTTTGCCTTTTATACATTGCTGCATTAGTCAATTCCAACGTTTATTATCAAAGGAATCCTACATCTGGAGCTTGCAAGCTCACTGGGTACTTTCTGCTGTAATAATAAACATCTCTCAGTTCGATATAGAGCATGGGACCAATGCAATGTGCATCAGGTCACGCCTGTCTCTACGAAACTGGTCTTTGTACACAATAACAAAGGAGTGTACATGACCTGCATAAATGTAGACTTTTGAGAGTCAATCACATCTTGCTTGCAAGGTACATGTGGAATGTAAGTGTGTGTGTATATAATATAAATAACAATGCATAGAAGGTTTTAAAAAATATTGCATCGTCAAAATGTTTTCACAATAAAAATGAACCGTGTGAAAACAATTAATTGAATGCAATTTCTTTTAAACCTGGAGAAATTACAAACAAAAAAAAAACGGCAAAATGTTATTTTACACTGAGAGTTGAATTAGAAATACATTCTAATCATTCACTCTGTGAATGGTGTGCCAAGACAAACTTATTTCAACACTTAAATAATAACGTTGTTATGAAAGAAGAAACGAAGATGGTTGATATTAAATGTTAAATATCAAACGTGGGCTAGGATGACAACACACAAAGGACCACTTTACTCTTGCACACAAAGGCCCAAGGAAATCTTTGATCCCTACCACACCTGATGACACATCTACAAATGGCTTTTAAATAAAACTGAACAATTGAATCAGTTAACCCCGGCTCATCTCAGAGGCCGCCGGGCCCCCCTTAATTGCTCCAAATATCTTCGTACAGGATGCAGCAATGCACGCACCTAGGGTAACCTTGTCTGTGTGCTGGTGCTGCAGGGGCTGCACCATCGCTGAGGGGGGCGCCAGCTTCCTGTACCCCCAGTCGCCGGCGGGCGACGGGTGGCCTGCTGCGGATGACGGGGAGCCACTCTCCGGGGAATCGCACACAGTCACACAGCCGACAGGGGTCTGCTGGTGGCTGTTCCCTTGGCTGCACAGGGATGATTCACAGTTGCAGTAAGGTCAGACGGGAATAGGTATGCAGCACACTTGTCTGCAGCATGCGAACAAATGCACGCACGCTCACCTGCGACGCGTATATATTAAAGGGCAAATCACAGATAGAGATCTTCCCTGTTTGGTGTTTCCTCCCCAATACCATCCCGATTGCGCTATCGGTATCATGTCTTCGGACAGCAGCACAGCCCTTCATGTTAAAGAACAACCAATGAAAGTGACCATCATAGAACTGACTGATGAAATCCATTCAAATGACCTCCGGTTCACTTGCATGGCAGGGGACAGGAATTTCCCACCTGCTCTGCCAGTTAAAATAAAGTTAATCACGTGATAGTTAAGCTAATATTTTCATAATATCTAGAGTTGGAAAGCGTTCAAATGAATTGCACATGAACTGTAGAACTAATGTATTATCATTCTGCAGTCATTGGTAACTGGGTTTACACCATAAAAGTTCGACAGTTTAAACGTTCCACAGTTTAAACACCACTAGTTGCCTGCGATTAAGCAATGAATATGCCTTTACTAACTGATGGTGTGCATGGACTGCAATTAACAATACAAAGTAATGTGCAGCACTGCTGGATAAGGGGCACCCCACAAAGTACTTTTCATTGAGGTTACTTGGCCATGCTTCACCACGTTGGTCATTACAAGGTGAAGATGCATAGTACAGTACAGCATAACAAGGGGGTTACATTTATCATCTCTGCTCCTCACAACAGAGCACTGCAGCAGCCCAGAAGACCATATATGTATAGATGATGTCACCCACGCAAGCACCACCCAGGCTCCACTTTGCTTATATTGAGATCTGCCTAGATCAGGCACATACCAGGTGATTGGTTACAGAAGCCTGGAGTGTGCAGTGGCTCAATTTACATATCTGTTTTTCATTTAAGCTGGAAATATCCATTGAGCTTTGTAGCTCTTTAACAGTTGTCCAGCTGGGAGGGGTAAGCAAGTTACAAGAACTCGGGGCACCGGCAGCAATCTAGTCACATGTACACAATTATCGGTAACCACTGACAGGTGTAAGGGTCACAGGGATATAGGTTGGGAATCCAGCCATAACGCAAATCACAACCGTATATTTAAACAGCAGCGACGGCGGCTCAGGCACTGGCACGGCAGCCCGTACCTGCAGACACGCTCCTCCCTCTCGGTGTCCGTGTCGCTGCTGATGGTTATGACGCTGGTGCTGGGGCTAGGCGTGTCCGTGATGACGATGGTGTGGGCGCCCCGGTGGGCCCCCGGCGGGGTGCACCACACCGCACCGGAACCGCTGCCCTGGGACGAGGGACTCCCATGCACCACCGTGCAGTGCGGAAGTGGCGCGGCGCCTGCGGAGGCCAAAGGCGGCGGCGGCGGGGAGCAGTTCTCCTTGTTGCTCCGCTTGTGATCCCCCCCGGTTTGGCTGCAGGCGGTGCTGCGTCCGTGGAACACAGGGTAGAGCAGAAAGCGCACGAACGTACGATGCAATTTACGTAGCCTCACAATGCTACCGACTCTAAAAACACTGAGCAGAAACAAAGGGCATTTAAGAATTATTGGAAAGGGCTCCGAAATCTACAGCCCATTGGCCATATTCGACACGTAACTTGACGGTCATACGGCTCACAGCCAAACAAAGTCAGTTTGAAATGGCCCACCAATTATATGTATCGACATTAATTTGGTTCTAGAGAGGACTATTTTTGACTTAACAACCCTCTATTTGTAATTATAACATGCTTCGTTATTTCTGTCACTGTTATGCCATTTTTTAAGAATATGAAAACGTTAAATGGCCCGCAGGAAGGAAAATATTGCCTGGCCCTGTTATAGAGAGAGGCAGTCAGTCATAGGCAGAGGAAACAAGGAAGGACTTGCCCTCATCCTCTTCCCACATGCATAGAGAACTGAGTCTACGGTGAAGCGTTGAGCGCAGTCTGTACGTATATTCACCAATGTGTCTGCCCATGTACTCGCACATCTGTGTAACGGTACTTGTGAGCGTGCACAGGTGTGAATGCTTGCTCTCACGCACTGGTAAGTACCTGCTTGCTATGGCATGCACCTGTGAATGTGTACCTACGCGGTTCCTGTGTGTACTATTAGTAGGAGCATGTCATCGTCTGAGGATGTCACGTGCCTAGGTATGTGTATCCACGATGATATCTGCAGTATGTACCTTTACGTTTACATGTGTGCAAGTACTGGCGTGCCTGCGAGAAGGTAAAGGTGTACACTGACACACCGCTGCGTCGACCTGTCTATTTATGCATCCTGCAAACGGGCGCACGTGCACGCGAGCGCGCTCACCGGCAAGGCTTGGGCTTGTGCTTGCGTGTGCCGTGGACGAGCGACGGGGGTTGCTGGTGCTGCTGGTGGTGCTGCTGTTGCTGGTGGTGCCGCTGTTGCTGCTGCTGGTGCTGATGATGCTGGTGCTGATGTTGCTGCTGCTGCTGCATCACGTGCGGCCCGCCCCCAACCCCAACGGCCACACCGAGAGGGGGTCCGGGGAGCGTGACGCGCCCTGCTAGGATAGGCGGCTGCTGCACCAGGGCACCGTACGACGCTCGGTGCGGGTGAGGTGCCCTGAGTAAAGCAGGTGCAGCACGTGCAGCACGTGGAAGTTAAGTTGCGGCTGGAAACGCGCTAAGCTGCTGTAACATGCATGTTCTTTTTGCTTCTCAATTCACGTTATGCAGAACGGATGATTTTTTTTTTCCGTCTGACAAATTTACTTGATAAACGGTCTCCGACACTGGAAGCTTATTGCTAGTCAGGGAGTCAGATATAAGACTACAATGTCACAAGCACATATTTTTAAACAAACACATGTTCAGATTCCTTGAAATATAACCTTACACATTAATGAACACCCAAAAGAGCACGTTTGCTACCAGTAGGCTAGAAAATGCTCGGTTAAAGTTTCTTTTATTTAACTCAGATCATATTTTGCACGTTGTTCTGCAACGACATATGTATATAAAAATATAAAACCCAATTTTTTTTAATTGTTACGGATCTTTCCGTTCTAATGTCGTTGTTGTTGACTCTGCAGCTCTGTGCAGCGCTTTGTGACTCTCGGGTGAATAGCACTCTATAAATGCAATCATTATCATTATTTAACTCGCTGACAACTCGAGATCAGTAGAGTCTCATTTGCAAAACCGAACTAAGGAATCTGGCTGCCAAACACATATCTCAAATAAAAGGAACTCATATTTGTCAACAACACTACCTTAAACAAGCTATATAGTAAAATATATTATGCATGCTTACTAACAGACTCAGTGACAGAAGGAGTTGAAAGTCGGCAGAAATAAACAGACATTGCGTAAATAAGACAGGGACAATAATCACTCACTTAAATGTGGCAAGTCACCAGTAACTATTTATCTATGAAAGGAGAGAGCTACTACAATATAAACGTGGAGTTCCTATCACTGCAGGGGGGACATCTCATGAAGGTGAGAAATGGCCACTGACCACTTCTGCAAAGGGACACTACATTTTGAGTGTGGCATGATGTAGTGGGACAGGGTACCAGTGCAGCCCGATCTTTTGCAGTGGTGAATTAGACACGATGTTGTAAAGTAGTCCGCAGAGTTATGCTATATCGTGATACTACAATATAGGTGATATGAAAAACATTATAATTGTATTATCCGTTTTGGAAAACTATCAATTAAAATTCAGACGACATTGATATTTTGAAATAAAAAAATCGCGCCAATCTTTGGTAGCACGGCAGGCGGAGTGAAGTGGTGCGAAGTGATATAACGAGGCAAGATTACCTCCAGTCAGCGAGGGAGTCGGCGAGGACTGGAGGAGGTGGGGGAGCAGTCAACTGCTGCCAGGTTGGCAGGAGGATCTGCTGGGCTCCACTGGGCCATGCCTGGACAGCATCCAAATACAACGCGACCCCAAAACACACATGACCCCAGTTACACACACAAATCGAGTTACAATCAGAAATGACACACAACATCAAGAAGCACAAAACAATACACCACTATACACGACAACGACACACAATCACATTATCAAATAATAAAATCACAATTACACGTAATTAAACACCTCTACTTAAGTACATAGTCACAATTTAGCACCCAATAATGCACAATGCTGATAAATGCGCATGAAATTAATAATTGCACACAAAACTGCAACTAAGAATAAAAACATATATCAAACACCCACATTTAAATGCAAAAACAAAGTTCCCCTGGATAGCCGTGACAGACTACATCCTTAAGTGCTGTTAGCGAGCACCTATGAAGGTCGACACGGCACACAAGGAGATGGATGACCAGCACCACACCCAGCTGCCTTTGTCTCCCTTGTGGCAATATTTACATAGGTACTCATTAGAGGATGAGACAACCTAAGGAAGGACGAGGACCGGTTCAGAAAATAGCCACTGGCGGATTCGAACTCGGGTCACAGGGCTTGTCGCCCCGCGTGCTAGCCGCTGTGCCACCGCTCCCCCACACATTCAAATGCATCACCACAATCACACACATCACTAATAATAATCACGTGTGAGACTGAGCGAGAGTGCTGCTGTACTCACTGTGCCAGTGTGCAGGGTGGCGCGGGGAGGCGGATACGCAGGTAGCACCAGAGTGCCGCCAACCTGTGCCAACAGCCCCCCCTGGGCCAGCAGGCCCCCTCCCTGGGGCGCTAGTGTGAGCGGCTGGGCCTGGCTCACGACCGAGAAGCCGGGTGGCTTGCTGGGTGACGCCTGAAGGCCTGTGAGCAAAAACACCATCACACCAATCAAACGGCTAAGAAGTTAGGTTGCTAGGCTTTAAACAGCTGAAAAGCATTGCGTTATAAATGACAGGTGATTATAGAGTATTTTTTCAGCCTTGTACACAGAAATTACTGAAACCTACTTTTCTATTGCCTATGAACATAGTGCCTTTATATACCTGATGTAATTAGACAAGTTGTTATTACACTGCTGGTACATGGGGTAGAAACAGAGTGCGCACAGATGCCCATCGCTTTCACCAATTCTTAATGGCCTGCGAGGGTAAGTACTGCACATTTAAATAACCCCCCACAAAATACTCTCATTAGAGAGGCCACCACCCAACAGGAGAGTGACAGAGCTGCTGGATGAAGACTTCCCCATGCCATGTCCGTCGTGGGACTTGTTTGACCATACTTTACTATACTCAGCAGGTCAATTAACCTAGGCAGTAGTGTGTCTTTGGACGGTGGGAGGAAACAGGAGTACACAACAAAAACCCGTGCGAACACGGGGAGAACACGCAAACTCCACACAGAAAGGCATCCGAGCCGGGAATCGAATCCAGGCCCTTCTTGCTGTGAGGCGACAGCGCTACTCACTGCGCCATCAAAATCACTCCACATAAAAAACACACAAAAAGGACCGCTTCACATTTATTTCTACGATCTGCATAGCTATAATGGCACACTTAGGAGCCAAGTCGGGATATCAGTAGAGAATGGCAGTGGTGGTGATGCTGCTCACCGGTGAAGGTAGGAGGCGGGCACACGATGAGCGTCTGCTGGTAGGTGTCGTGGCGCGGTGGGTACTGAGGGGGTCCCGCGGGACCGAGCGTCACACCACCCCGTGCCACCGGTTGGTAAAGGGCGGACGGATACCCCAGCAGGGAGCCGACCTCCGGGCTCAGCAAGGATAATGTGGCCCCACCAGCAGATGGAGGCCCAGCCGCCTATACGGAACACACGGCACACAAGACACTATCAATTAGAAACCATGTCTGTAACATGTAAGTTCCTTATCATGATTAAATTCGGCTTCACAAAATCACTCCAAACTTTTCTCATCTGCCCTTGAATGGCTTTAAGAGGCAGTTGTAAAGAAGAGTTAATCCAATAGATCTATATAACATAAAAACGTCCATTAAACACAACTCTTTATCAACCAGTGGAATGGAACACTGAAACGTTTTGGGCCACCTTAGATTTTCGCAGCATAGCTAGAAGTCATGGTCAGCAGGGTAAAGTTGATCCTGGAGATCCATTGACCCTATGGTGCATGTGTGTGCGCGCATTCACCTGTGTGTGCATGGTATTGAAGGTGACCGTGAGGTTCGTTGACGGTCCCTGTGCCACTTGTGCAAGAAACGGGGCCTTGTTGGGCCCCAGCTCGTAGAGCTGCAGCCGCCGCTTACACACCTCCATGTTCTGAAAGCACGACTTGATGCTGTATGCGGCCGAACAGCAACAACAAACCAAACGCATCACAATGTCACCCCTGATGTATTAATACTGATTATTAACTTTGTAGAGTGGTCGTTCAAGCAAAATTGCATCTCACAAGCTGTAGAAGAGGCTGAAAATAAAATGAAGATTAAAATTTACACGCCCACATTAAGATGAATTCAATTAAAGGAAATAAAACATAGGTGCTTTATTATTTAGAGTACGATTTTGTCACAAGCACATATAGTGTGTACAGACATCTATTACCATCGAATAGGCAATGCAACCAAAAGACTTATCGCTATGAACTTTGGCTCGAATATAATCTTGAAAAGCCACCTGTAACAAATAACGTTTTTCTTTGAAAACCTTAGCATTTTTTGTTATCTTTGTCAAATAATTTGTTCCAAAAGTTTACAACGTGCAGACACTTCCATACATAATGAATTAAGTTACATATGAATTGATTATTCATACACGTTCACCGGCCATTCTGGTCTACGTATGCCTTAAGGCTAGTTGGGTAAGTAACAATAACAATGCGATACAAGCATTTCAACAACAAAGCTGTGACACAAAAAGGCCAGGTGGCTTTGGTGTTGGCCCACTGAACTGGCGGCACTGATGTTGGGTTCAAATTCAAGTAATTTGTTTAACCAGAGATTAACACAGTTATTGTGAATGAATTCTACATCTCATGAAGCGATAGCTATAGCAGTGAGACTTAAAACCTGCAGGCAAGTCACTGAAGTCAGCAGCGCATAGATATAGATAGAGCTCTTAAATGCGGACATGGAGGGGAATCACCAAGTGTTTGGGATCTGGGCATCCTCCATGAGATGCAAACTTGGGAGATTAGTCACAGGCGGAACAGGAAGGGGTTAATGTAATTCCGGGGTGTGAGCAAGACAATGGAACCCTTTCAAGTGCACCCCGACAGTCATCCATTGATCCTGGAATGCAGCAACTCCGTGGAGGGGACTCAACACAGACATAGAACCTACATATAAATAGGAGTCACACACGACACAAGAACACTGTGCCTGAGGATGCCTCTAACGTGTGAGGCGAAAAGTCGCGAGGTGGAGAGAGGAAGCGATCGACGCGGCTGCTCCGAGAGAGCAGCTTCTCGAAGCAATCATCATGCATCGAGCCGTGAAAACCCACATCATTACACTGGGAAAACACAATAAACCGCTTCACAGCACCTAAGTGCCCATAATCGGTGAGAAAAGCATTGCGACTAGTGTAACAATCAATATTACATTATCTACATTGTTTTATTCTACAATCACATTATGGTAAATTCACTTTATATCTGTAGTTTGGATCACTTCATTATGCTAATGCATATCATTACCCCACCCATTTTGCAAAAAATTAGGCAACATTCATTTACTCAGGAATCTTAGGTTTCGGTGAAAGAACCTGAGGCTGATACTAGCAAGTGAAAACATACTTTAGATTCCTAAAGCTTTCATGAAAACAGGATCATATGTTTAGTGACTTGGATCAGATTGCACCAAACAGTGAATCATAGTGTCGTGACACAACCTCTTGTAGGTGGTGCGTTGGGAGCCGTGGGTGAAGGGAAGTCGGATTACAATCTATTGATAGCCCACTGCATATGCGGCAGAATAGTGGAATTGTAATAGGGACTGAAATTCATATTCCAAACGGGGCAATGAATAGCATCACATTCTGTTAACAAATTAACTCTTAACATCAGGGGGCAATTAGGTGGTAAGACTGATACCACTGAAATTGTGCTGCAAAAGTAGCATTTGCGTAAAAATCTCATCCGCAACACTGTAAGCTAGTCATTTGATTGGACCATGGAAATATTTGATTAGCTCTAAAGAAAATTTTTATGAACTTCTACAAGCATGAATTTTCAGGTTATTTAGATCACATCATAAAAACAAACTTAGGAAAAAAAACGACCAAAACCAGGAGCTTTCGATTTACAGATCTCAACTGAGGGAGGCAGAGCCATGCACATCTTGCCACGACAGTACTAAGCCCTAGTGATTTTAACTAATAATAGTGTATTAATGATGTAGGTTTTCACGGATCGATGCATGACGATTGCTTTAAAAAGCTGATCTCTTGGCACAGCCGCGTCGATCACTCTCCCCATCGCGACGTTTGGCCTCACGTTAGAGGCATCCTCAGGTGCCTCTAAAGATGATCATGATTGCTACCGAAGCAATCATCGTTAGTGTATTAGTTGGACAAGAGTCGGAGGCAATCCCAGTTTGCCACGTTGACAAACGCACCCGCGTAACTTGCACACACTCTGGGGGCGAGCACTCTTAGCAAGCGTATTACGTCCGGGATGGCCAGATAACGAGATGGTGTGGCCGAGACTGCAAATGTCTCCCAATGCTTTGGTTACACACCGCAACAGGTACTCAATGTTAAGGTGCGAGTCTGGAATTGCGCGTGTGGCCACGGCGTACTGGTTGGTGCGGGGGAAGTCGACAAGGTGAGTCATGGTGACGAAGGGATGCGCCAACGTCTCGAGCGGCGATATGCGCTTGTCGGCATCCATCGTCAGCATGCGGCGCAGCAGCTCGATGAACTGCCGCCGGTCGGCTTTTTCCGCCAGCACGTCGCTGCCCTCCAGGTCCGACGCTGGGTTCACCTGCACGCACGCGCACACACAGGCCCACACGAATGCACAAGCGCAACAAGCAGCAATTCACCGCTAAATGGCAAGCGATGTCACCAAAGCACCTATGCAAGGCTAGGTGCATGAAGTACCAAAGACTCGTTGGCGAATATATGCTTGAGACTAATATTGGAATGGCAGCCAATGGAGTGAACACACGAGTGAAATCTCACTGTGCAGATGAAATCATAACATAAGTTGAAGTTTTACTATAAGAACTTGAGAGATGGCGACGGCCTGTGGTGGTCTTCATCAAGCGACAGATCGATCATGACTGATCATGAAGACAGTTCGAGTGTTGGCAAATAATGATCTAAAACAATTTCAACCTGCACCTAACTTAGGCATGTGTATGAAAACACACATGTAATTTTCCTGCCCAATACTACAGCTGGCCCCAAACCTAACACCTCCTCCACTCACCTGGCCCATGTCCTCCAGGCAGTTAAACATGTACTTTCTTGCCTCTTTGGATTTGATTCCCGTTTCTGCCTCATGCTCCTCTGGGGACTGTACAAACAAATACACATGCACGTACGGACACAAGTTGGTATTTGTGTCTCAGCGTTTATCAACATGCGTGCGATTAAGTGCGAGAGTGCAAAGTGAAGCGGTGTGCTGTTGTACTCGTAGACACGGAGGTTAGAAAACTATGTAATGTTTAAACTAGGTCAGATTTATTTGTAACGCTTAGGCCACCATGCCCTTGCTCCCCCCTTCCCCCCTGGTTTCATCCAGGTTGGATTGCAAAAAGAGCTCACCGATGCTAGGAAAATGAAAAATAAATTTAATTTCTGGCAATGCAAGCTTAATAAGCTGATTCGCAGAGACTGGCAATATCAGCTATTTACATGCCCAAAATATTATTTTTGACAAACAGAGAAGAGCAAATGAAAACAGCAGTGGCATTACGCTACCAGCACCATTTTATATCATGCCTCAACATTTGTATACTGGCCCAGGGGCAAATATAGGCCTGCTGACAAAAGCAAAGTTAATGAAGGCCTGTGGCCTTTGGGCCCTCCAGTGCCTCCCTATCCTCACGGTTTGTATGTACACCCCCACTGTTTCTATAAGGGAGTGGTCTGGTGACAAACACAGGAAGACTACCTTGAGTGGGCAGGAACATAGGTTATGCTTGGGGGTGGATTATATACCATTATTATTCTGTATTGCTGCAGAAATGCAAATACCTCAATACATTTGTCAATAATAGTTTAAAAATAAAAAAATATATATTATATAATGGGAACAATAAAAATAATAGATACATTTACAGGCAATGGCACTTCTTCATATCGCAAGCAAATATAGATGGGCCTTTACTGTTGCCAATGAGAGTTTTACTTTTAAGGCAGTACTATTGATAAAATTCCTTCAATGTTTTATAAGTTAATTGGGGAAAACACATATGGTAATGTTTGAAGAGGCAAATTACATCTTGTCTCGTGATGACCTCTAATTTCAAACAGTGCTTTAGGGTTAAGCGTGCAGAGTGACGACTACAAGAGTACTTCATGAAATCACACGGAACATCACAGGCTATCGTGGGTACAGGCAGAATAGCACGGTACTGGGCCTGGCATGTTTGCACGTGGTCATGGAAATGATAATAATAGTAATTGAGATTCATATAGGATTAAATACTAGTAGGTAGTGAAACATCACAATGTACAGAGAAATCACAGTGCTCAAACCCACACAACCGTAAACCATTACATAAAGATGTTAACTATTACAGTACATGTCCTGTGGTGACGTTACAACTATATATATATACAATCTATAAACAGGTAGTCCCAACTTACCAACGTACGCCTCATGAACGCTCATACTTATAAACGAGCTCCCATTAAGTTACTATTAATTGCAGTGTACCTTGATCCTCCACAGGGGGTATCCAGCTCCGGTCTCACGCTGGAAAAAGCGCCCCGTCTTGGTGCCGGCACTGAGCAACTGCTCCGGTGGGAGGCCTTGAGTTGCAGAAATGTAGCGGATCTGTGAGGTTACAAGCACATTATTCGATCATGAGCCACACGAATGACCAATCCATTGCTGGATGAAGACTTTGGTCCACCATCGCGATTCTTCCTAGTAGTTCTGTGTCACCTCGATGTTAGTTATGGTGGTAAAATCCAATAGCAGACAGCAGGTATCCACAAAACCTGTGTTTAAAAACAGCGAAAACACTCCCCAATGAGTTCTGATGGTGATTCTTACAAGGCGAGTCAAGCCATACGTGCCCTTAATTCCTACGCTAATTCCTTAATTCCACCACTCACTCACCCTACAATATCGCAAATCCTACGAAACCAATTAGAAGTAGTATTTAGTTTCTAGAACGGAATTGTGTTTCCAGAATAGAAATTGTGATAACCACTCAGCTATAATACAGCTGCAGTGACGTATCCCAAAATGAGCTTAATCGCTCTAAGGATCCAGCCATGTAAACACCCAGCCGTTTACTTACCCGGTGACCCATGGACTCAGTCAACTAGGGATGTTATCTATAGCCCCAACAAACTGAGGACACCCCACCGGCACCTCGGTATTCTGCAATGTTTAAAGTCTACATCCGAGAACTCGCCCACCCAAGGAGCAAGCTACCAAGAACCCGATCATTCAGAGACAATCTACTGAAGGTGCTCAGGAATGGCTGACCTGGTCATACTCAGAGGCACCGGGGTAGAGAGGCCAGCCCAGAAAAAGCTCTGCTATGACGCAGCCCAGCGACCACATGTCGATGGCCTCGGAGAACGGCAGACCCAGAATGATTTCCGGAGCCCTATGAATACACACGTGCAGTTAGCAAGAGGTCACACCCGCACAATATCTAATAAGAAATATAATCAGAAGTAGGTGCAATGCTCATTATACTTTCAACGCAATCCTCAACATTGAGAAATGCACATTTGGAAAAACATGTAAAATAAACCTAAAGCACTTAACCCTTGAAAAATGTGCACCAAACTATTAGGAAGACTACGCATTTACAAAAACCCTTTCTCATCTACAGGACTTTCCCCACTCTCCGAAGCCTAACCCAAACCTCACCCTGACCCTCCTTTCCCCCCACCTGTAGTAACGAGATTGCAGGTAGGTGGAGCACACGGCCTTGGAGACGTGGCTGGCCGAGCCGAAGTCGATGACCTTGACGCGGTAAGGCTGACGCACAGGGTCCACCAACATGATGTTCTCAGGCTTCAGGTCGGCGTGAATGAGACCCAGGCTCTTCAGCTTCATGAGCGCGCTTGCCACCTGCTGCAGCACCGGCCGGATGTATTTGAGGGGCAACGGACTGAAGTTGTTCTGCTTCAGGAAGTCGTACAGGTTCTGTTCCAGCATCTCGAAGACGAGGCATGTGTGGCTCTTGTGCTGGAAACACTCGTGCGCACGCACAAAGTTGTAGTCATCCGCGCTCTCCGAGCTCAGACGTGCGAGGATGCCCACTTCGACCTGGACACAGGGAGCACATGGGGAACATACAGCGGGAAAGTTATTGGTTCTCTGTGCAAGAGATTGTGTATGAAGTTAAGCATCTGTATGCACTGTGGGTACTTTTTGCCAGTACCCATAGCGTTAACAGCTCCACCTAAGCTATAAGCATTTATACTGCATTGTCCTGAGCTGACTGCATTTTGGCAACGGCTGACACTGGCAATTAGGCTCAAAAGGAAGCCATTGCCTGGTGAAGGCCGGTCAGTTTGAAGGACAATGCATAGGTTATCAAAGCTACCTGTTTGCATATTTTGCCACTAGTATGTGTGGCTTTTGCAAACTGGACACATTGTGAAATGTGTCTATTTTGGTGTTTTGGATCTTAACACCTGCATTATTGCCTGGCAATAATGCAGGTGTTGAGATCTTAACACCTGCATAATCGCCAGCTACGGTAAAACTTGTCCTACTCTTAGATCTGTATGCAGTTGACTCGGATTCTTGATCTATATTCTGCAGTGGGCCTCTTGATTAATTCAGCTTATATTGGGTGGGCCAATTGATATATCACGTGCAGAGGCGTCGTGACGCCACAACGTCTGCACGTTTTGTCTTCAAGCCAGGCTCACCTGGCCTTGACGGGCATAAGAAGGGTGGTTTTTTAGGATCTTGATGGCCACAATCTCGCTGGTGCCTCGCTTCCAGCATTTTACCACCTGGCCGAAAGTTCCACGCCCCAGAAACTCCAGCACCTGCGTGCAGGGGGTAAGAAAAACGTCATGTTAACAGCACCCATTCATTAGTGTAAACATTACGCCAGTTGTAGTCGATAACAAGTCAACGTGACTTAAATAAGAATGACACCTTCGTATCTCTGTGGGCGGTCTTGCAGCAGTCGTAAAATACGCAAGTTGCTATGGCGGGAAAAGGTCTTTAATTTTAGCAACTACTCTTGATTATGTAATTTCCACTGGTACTGTATGTGACATCTAATATAAAAATTGGGGCTAAAAGTAATCCTCGCAGGTCATAAAAAGCAAGATATTCGACTAGACATTCCAAAAATCAATTGCCTAATTTAATGCAAGCGCATTAATTTCTGGTATACATTTGTTTTAATTGCCAGACTATAACTGATATAAATGAGTTTTGTTTACTGTATGCTCCCAATGGAATCCAGCGGCGTCACTGTTGGGGTAATAGATATTAGTTCATGTTTTCCAGTTTCAAATGACCCATGTGGGTTAAGATGAACAATTCAAACACAAGAGTAGTTAGTCAAGGGATAGTAAAGCAGCATTAAACTCCACGCAGCTGCACACGACAGCCAATATGGTTCACATTTCCACACTCCTCATATTAATTTATGAAACCTGCAAGGTCCACTTCAAAGTTAGAAAAATGGGAAAGGGATGCTTTTTTTTGCCAAGAGCACCCTGACGGTTGATTCTCGATCCAACACAAGCCCCTCGCAACATTTGTGTTGAGATCCACCCGCCGATAAAAATGACATCACCGACAACTTTGATCACAAGGTTTAACCATGTCTCAAACTGCCCCCTTATTTTTAAGTTTGAACGATGACCCAATGAAGTGTTCTCTATCAGGCGAGCACTGAATATTACGCAGTGTTCAACACTCTTCTCGGGCCACTGACTCATACCTCATAGCTGTTGGTCATAGAGCGCAAGACCTCGTGCTGCACCAGTGTGTAGTCCCCATCTGCAGCCGGTCCCCCAGCCTTCCCTCCACCACCCGCGCCTCCCCCGGGCACTGCTCCACCTGCGTTGCTCTGCAGCAGCGGTGGGGCGGCATGCAGGGGCGGCTCCTCTCCAACCATCAGCACGCTGCTGCCACCCCCTCTCCCACCGCCTGTGCAACCACTGCCGCCCCCCGCTGCGCCACCACCGCCGGCGGTGGTGGCAGCAGCGGCGGCGGCGGCGGCACAAGCGTCCAGCTCCTCACTCTTACGCTTGAGCCCGCAGCGCGTGTAGGTGTCCAACAGGCTGACTGTGCTGCGCCGCATAAGGCTGTGCGTGGGGCCCCCAGCTCCTGGCGCAGCTGGCCCACCAGGCAAGGCCCCTGCTCCCCCTACTGGTGGGCCTGGCCCACCAATGCCACCCGCAAGCGGCCCCGAGCCTCCACTGTCGTGTGGAAGTAGCGAGGAGCTGGGGTCGCTGGCAGTGGCGGCGGCGGCGGCGGCGGCGGCAGCAGCAGCAGCAGCAGCTCCGACAGGCCGGAAGGCCGGGTGTCCGTGGTGCTGGTATTTACGGCGATACGCGGCAGCACCATCATTGCAGCCGTAACCGCTGGCCTCCACCTTGAGTTTCTTGGCGCTGAAGAAGGCTCCCAAGTGTGGGGAGAACACCTGCACCTGGGCAGCCATGCCTGGGAGTAGGGATCCATATTTCAGAGGCAAACGTTAGTCATATACCACTATGATTGCTAATTATCAAAAATAAAAAGGTTTTCAACAAATCCTGTCTTCTGATAAGAAAAAATCCCAGATAAACCACACCTCATTCAACTGCACACACGATGGGCTGCACAAATCAAGCATTATTCATTACGTGCAAGCTTGCAGCAAATGTAACATACACCCCACACAACGCAAGATGTTGCTCCATTATAATTACCTCTCTTTCCCATCATACTCCACTCCGACGTTCCTCTTTTCAACCACTGATTCATTTTTACTCTCCATCCATTCATAGCAGAACCTACTTAATCCCACATCGGCAGAACCTACTTAATCCCACATGGTGATTTATGTGCATATACACAACAGAGTGTGTATTATTTCATCATACTCCCCTCCAAAAAATGTTTCCTTGAGCGAGGATATAATCAATTATTCCATTTAACAGCAGACTGTTAAGGTTTAGTAGATGAGATGGAAAGTAAAACAAAACTCCTCCAAGCTTCTGAGCATAACCTCCATATCATGTGACACAATTATTATACAGGGCTTTCGACCTTTGTGACTTTGCACAAACACGTTTTCTGTTATGACACTTGCATATCAACAGCAGCAGCTCGTCAGTCTCTAGTACATGTTCCACGAGACAACAGCGGTATGGTATATGCAAAAGAGGGCAGTGCAGCATCATGAATTGTTGGATTATACCATGTGCCCATATCGCTATGCTCCCTGCCTCCAATAACCTCCATAAAAAAAAACAAGTCGTGCTCATGCCCCACATCAAATACCACGCAGTTGAGATCACTGAGACACAATTCCCTGTACAGACAGCCCATCAGTTTAACTAATAACAAGTGTTCACTCCTTAAAACAAAGAAACATAGTAATTACGTCTTTGGCAAATTATTTAATCAGCTAGAAGTGACATGACCAGTTGTTCACAATGTTTACTCTTTTTTTAAACACCATTCAAGGATGTAAATTGAATGCACAAGCGTTTGTATATGTGTTTATTAACAATTATTGACAGTTTAATATTAATATTACAGGCTCTACCAAGTATTTCTAAAACCAACCGTTCTGTTTAGCCCCACAAACTCACCACTAGCAATAAGGAACTGTGCTTTCATCAATGAATTCAATCACGAACTCGCGAGTCACAAGTTCAGTGGTAGATTTAGTGTGGTTATGTCTCATCTGGCTACTCCTGCATTGCAAGAGAAGCCACCTGTCAAGAGATCCCACATATTAAGCATCGGAGCTAAAAGTATCTGAAGGGACTCCTACTGCTGTTGGGACATTTATCTAAAACCTCCAACAGTGCTGACTTCAAATCGGCAATGCCAATCAAACTCCAGTGAGATAATGTCCATGGTAATAAACAAGTGCCTTCAACACCGAGGCTTCAACCAATGTTTTGGGCATTTCTCAAACGTTTACACCCACATCAAAGTGATAAACCAGTACCTTTGGTAAACGTCGAATTTTGAGGAAGCCTGGCAATGCCAGCTTATCCTACTGAACCCAAACCCTGGAGGCAAACCATACTATAAAGCAGTGGTTCTTAACCTGGGTTCCATCGAACCCCAGGGGTTCGGTGAGTCAGTCTCAGGGGTTCGGTGGAGGTCAAGACACACACCTCACTCATATGATTCGTGATGACACGCCCCACTTGGCCATCACTGGCTGCAGGTGATCACATTTTATTTTTCCAATAAAGAAGGGTTCGGTGAAACGCGCATATGAAACTGGTGGGGTTCAGTACCTCCAACAAGGTTAAGAACCACTGCAGTATAAAGCAAAGATAATACGGTAGGTGTCACTGCCATTAAGTAATAACATAAGCTCAGACATGCACACACTACCGCTATGGCTTTATATGGATGTTAGTTTCATTTTAGAAATATATTAGATTAACATTTTTTACAGTTTAGCCTTGCCACACTAACGTCAATTATTGCACCAATGATTACATCAAAATAGGCTTTCAAAACAATAATAGTTGCACTTATAGAGCGCTTTCACCCGAGGGTCACAAAGCGCTGCACATAGCTGTCGAGAGACCGGCATGTCAACAACATCTGAACAGTTCAACTGAAAAAATGAGCGATAAAAAATATAATTGTTCAGCAAACATGGAATAAATGTTCTCGAACAGGTGCAGGTTGACAGCAAGCCATCATCCTAGCATTACAACAGTGCTGCTCTGCTCGTTACAACAGTGCTCTCTGCTCGTGGAACTTTTAAGAATGTCGATTGTTGATATGTTCATCCATCTCGAGAGTCTCTTGACATAAGTGAATAACATTTATTTACGTTAAAGAATTACAAGTCTTGTGGATGCTAGCAACGGTTAACAAAATTCTTTTTATATATCTCACGGTACAAAACTTTATTTTAAAATGGCTTGCATAAAACACCTATCATTCGGAGTTGCAATGTTCTGACAGCATCACAACTTGTTTCTCTCAAAATTACATTTTCAATATCACAGCTCTCAACGTGTGGCCGCATATTCATAGATACTATATAAAGATCCCCTGTATAGCCTTAACAGACTGTAAGGTCAAGTGCCGTCAGCAAGCACCTATGAAGGTCGACACGGCACAAATCGAGGTGGGTGACCAGCACCACGCCTGGCCGCCTTTGTCTCCCTCGTGGCAATGTTTACACACCGCACTGGGTACTCATTTGAGGCCGAGTCAACCTAGGAGAGGCCCAGGACCGGTTCAGAAAATCGTCACTGGTGTTCTCCATGAGTGGAATTCGAACTCGGATTGCCGGGTATGCAGCCCAGCGCGCTAACCGCTGGGCCACCACTCCCCACGACATATATCCCATACAGGCACGCACAAATGTGTACCTAAAGCCAACACCCTTACATACAACAAACACAGAGAAGTTTTCTGAGTGTGCAGCTGTCGAGACTGACATAGCACTTAAAAGTATGAATATAACTAGTACCACTGTCATATGCTTGTCTCCCACCTGCACTAATATATACGAAATAGAGCAGGCACGCATTCCATCGGAAGTAAAGCAAGGCATGAACAAAATTCTAGTCGTGGCAAGGTAATTAGGCCACCGCACTGTAAACCTGCAGACCTGAGATTGATTCCCAGCCATGAGTGATATCGGAACCGGCATTGGGCTCTCCTCTTTACAAACCTGCAAAGAGCAGTGTGGTGAAGAATGGCCAAACAACTCACACCATTGACGTGCAAAGGGGAGGCCTTCATCCAGCAGTGGTTTGACAAAGGGTTGTTAATTATGAAAAAAACTGCTCGTTGGAGGCATTATCAGCGTGCAAAGTGAAACGTTGTGAAGGTGTAATACCCACTTGACGTGACGATCCCAAAAGAGCACACTTTGGGAGCAATGCTCGTAGATCAAGCAAGTGAAAACCTACATCAATGCTTCGATTGTAAATTATTACTTAGAAATCAGGTTCAGATAACGGCCGCTGCGCGTTGTGTGGAATCAAGCACTGGTCGCTCGGGTATCACAGCACACAATGCACAAACCACCACCTACAAGTGATGAGACAGCCACGTCCTTCGTCACATCTACATATATGCATTGTATTCTCAAACACAAAGATCCCCCCATATACGCCTTAACATACTGTCGGGGTAAATTTCATTAACAAGCACCCATGAAGGCCGACATAGCACACGAGGAGGTGGGTTGCCAGCACCATGCCCGGACACTTTTAGCTCCCTAGTGGAAAAGTTTACACACTGTTCTAGGTAGTAATTTTAGGCTGAGTCTACCTTGCGGGAGCCCAGGACCAGTTCATAAACTTGTCACTGGTGTTAGCCGTGAGCGGGACTCAAACTCGGCTCGTCAGGTTTGTAGCTCAGTGTGATAACCACTGAGCTACTGCTCCCCATAAGCGCCACAAACACGTTACGCAAACTCGTAGTATGCCGTGCCAGGCCTTTATCGCCACATGCCAGCGTTGTCATATCCAAGGACTGTACCACTACTTGCCAGGATTGTCAACACGCAAGAACTATACCATATATGCCGCTGGTATTATTAGAACAGGCCAGCCAACTGACGTTACGATCAAAAAAGATCTCAATACATTACACCACATTACAGATGTGATACTCAAAAAGACCGTCACTACACGCTACAATAGGAATATTGAAAGTTATTGTCATTACATAACAGTAGATGACCTATTACACTTGTTGGTACTACTTCCGGTTGGAAATCTTACCGAAGTTTTTTGGGGAAATGTCGAATCAGACAATTGTCTCTCATCCAGCAAGGTAATATCTGCAAAAGTGGTGTGCATGTAAAAAACATTGGTGAGACAGTGGACAGCTTCAAGAGATGCCTGATGAACATCTGAAATGCTGGTGGTGAACAACTAGATATTGAACTGAAACACATTTCAAAACTGTTACTTTTCCACACTGCCAAACAAAAAATAAAAATTGTGATAAGAAACAGGGTATTAATTTGAAACTCGAGATAAAAATGCTACTGAACATGTTTCTTGTCCAATTGCTAAATAAATGAGCTTACCAAAGAAGTACACAAAAATAATAGGTAATTTAGTGTAATATTAGAAACAAATATAGTAGTTTGGCTAAAGTCCAGCTATGAGAGCTAAACATTATTTATCTTTCCTGCAACTTACATTGCTCTATGTGGCAGCAGAGTGGGTGGTAGAATGCTGTGCCCTGCACTATGTGGAACAAGTGATTTGAAAGGATATCACAGGTAGTTGTGATATCCACTTCTGCGTGTCATTCTCTAATATCTAGGCTTACACTGTTCTGAGAGATCTGAATAGATCTCATCTCATCGTCAAAAACCGCTTACTTAGTCCTGTACAGGATCGGGGTGAGCCGGAGCCTATCTCGGCAGACACAGGGCACAAGGCAGGGATATACCCACGATGGGACGCCGGTCCATCACCAGACACTGCGGGCAATTTAGTCTGGAAGCCAATAAACCTATGCAACAGCATGTGTTTTGGACTGTGGGAGAAAACCGGAGTGCCCGGCGAAAACCCACGCAGACACGGAGAGAACATGCCAACTCCACACAGAAAGGCACCCGAGCCGAGATTCGAACACGGGACCTTCTTGCTGTGAGGCGACAGCGCTACCCACTGGGCCACCGTGCCGCCCAAAATTTGAATAGATGCTTCACACATTACAGGTTACTAATAACACAATCAGGATAAAATTTGTGGACAAGACAAAATGTAAAATGTTATAAAAAATGCAGGGCGGCGCGGTGGTCCAGTGGTTAGCGCTGACGCCTCACAGCAAGAAGGTCCCGGGTTCGAATCTCTCGGCTCGGGTGCCTTTCTGTGTGGAGTTTGCATGCTCTCCCCGTGTCCGCGTGGGTTTTCGCCGGATACTCCGGTTTCCTCCCACAGTCCAAAAGCATGCTGCTGGATAGGTTGATTGGCTCGCAGACAAAAATTGTCCCGCAATGCCCGGCGGTGGACTGGCGTCCCGTCGTCGGGTGTATTCTTGCCTTACGCCCTGTGTTTCCGGGATAGGCTCCGGCTCACCGTGACACTATATAGGATTAAGCGGTTTCAGATAATGAGATGAGATGAGATAAAAAATGCATGCAGGACCCGGCAATGTGATGCAGATGAGTAAGTAGTTGGCAAGCAGAAGATTATTCTACACAACAGGTGCAGCAAAGGGGAATAAGACCAACAACAGTTGGGAGTTTTCAGAAAAGTAGGACATGAGGATCTAAGAGATGAAATGGAGTGAGAACATGCATTGAAGGCAATGCGACCCTGCTAAATCCAATACAGTAGTAAATGGTTAGTCTTCGCAAAGCCTTGAGGATAGTTGTAATGTGGACACTTTTACGAGATTTACAAAAGGAGTCTGGCAGCAGTTTTCTGAATAATGTGCTCAACCTCCTAAGCCCTGGGGACAGTTGCGCAGCCTCATGGATGGCAAGCAATGCCACCAAGTCAGTTTGAATATTTCAGCACTACTCAACACAAAATACAGCAAGTTTCATTATATTGCTGTTTGGACCACTGATTAATTTTCTATGGGTAAGTCCTTAACAGCAATGCAACTTTGCATTGCAGTATTGTTCAAATTGGACACATTTACAACCGTTACAGTGGCCACCTGCGTTATAAACGCGGCTAACGCATTCACGCTTTCAACATTAGCTGGAAAGCATTACAAAGGTCACCATGTCTCAAATGTGCAGAAAGTAGTGCTCATCTCCTTGGGCAGCCTTTAATCTCCAGTGGATATTCTACATTCTCAATGCGTGAGCCAATTTGTCCACATTAGTATCACTTTGAAATCTCACACAGTGATACCTAATTTATAACCCGGTCGTAATAATTGACGGAATTAGTCCCACAATCGTAAATTGAACTGATTAAATAGTCGTTGTATGTCAGATTACAATGAACAAGTCAAACTAGTTTAACCACTAGAGTGGTATCAAATCAATTTTTATGGGCTCCGAATGGATTTCAAATGATTTGCACTAGCATTTGCAGAGGCATCGGGTCTTCATCTGATTTTATTTCAAATCACTCTTCATACAGTTTCCTGATACATATTGCCCCAAATACAGTATAATATGCTGAACTACAAATCAGATTCACATGGGTTGTGCAACAATATTCTGCAAACAGATTATAATTTTCATGGTCTAAGAAAACAAAAATGGCGAAATTTCCAACCAGTTAGTGGAGGCTTTTAAAGCTTTTAAAACAAATCTGTACATGTTTGTCCCTTTGTCGACGCCATTGCTGGATAAGCACCTCCCTATGCCGTGTGATTCATAGGAGTTTTTTTTACATTTCACTACGCTGGTCCGTGCAGGTTGCTGAAGGAGGGAAGGGAACGTAGCTGTATTGACAACCGATATTGCCGAAATTCCAGCTGCTGCCTGCTAAAGACTCCATCATTAATTTATCACACATTATCGCATTTGCCGAACGCACACCAATTGCTGCGGAGCCGACACTAAAGATGCACAAACATAATTCCAAAGCGCAGGCTAATCTATTACAATTCGACAGTCGCGGCGTCATTCGACATTCTTTCAGTGTCCCTATTGACTGGTCGTTTCACGTGACCATTCTGCAGAGCATGTCACCAATCTGTTGTAGTCTATTCTCTCGGCTCGGAGCTGATCGGACTGCAGAAACAAACCTGGCCAAGGTGGCCAGACGACCGTAAAGGCCAGTACATAAGCGAGCCAGATATGAAAATTGATTACCAATAACCAAACTATATCTCAGGTCATGTGTGATGAAGCGTAATGGCTCTGTTTGGATTGGGTTGGGTGGGCCTGTCACCATTCATGACATCAAAGAACTTCCTTACAAAGTCACTGGAAAAACACACATGAGCCTAGCAACGTTCTGACTCACTTAAAACTGAGAATATACGTAAGAGAAAAGCACCCACATATTTCTGTATCTTAATACTACAGGTCACCCTAGATTAATTCAGCCGTACAAAAAACTAACTTGATCATTTACCCCTCTGCTTTTGATATTTTTATTGTACTACAGTACGATGTATTGTCTTGGCTTAAAAGTTGCAATGCATGGCTATCTTTGCAGTAATGTACATAGCCTAAAGAGAGCAAATCCATTTACACTTTAAATTATGTAAATTTAAAGGCAAACGGTCACTAAATTGTGCAAGGCATGGTAGCTGTATGAAATAAATTTCACATTCAAATCGACCTCCAGCTGACGAACCGTATCATTACCTTCCACAACAATAATTATATAAGTGGCCTTCGAAGCATTATATTATTTTTCGATTGCATATCTCAGTTCGTGGAAATTCTGACTGGCTTTTGTGTTTATCGGTTAAAACTGCTGTCCATTGAAAGTTAACAGACCCTTGGGATATATTGAGGTAGACCTCATCACACATTGACAAGCTTCTAATGGGTGGAATAATTCAAGTGGGTGTGTTTTACGGCACTGCAAGCCAGAGCATTTGCCATTTCAATGAAATAATGTTTTAATATATAAAAAATATTGCGCACTTTTTATTTAAGATTTCCCATCGTCCACTATAAGGCACTCCCCCATATAATAATAACACACATTAGTTACTTTACAGTGCACATCTTTGTCACAGATTTGGAGACGCTCAAATAAAAGGAGATCTCATCTCATAAAAAAAGAGTATTTACCCATATTTCTCGCAATAGTGTTAAGTTCCTAAAAACACCAAATAGACACTTTTCATAAAGTGTCAAGTATGCAAAAACCACACACGTTGGTGGTAAATACTGCAAACAACATGCTTTAACATATGCATTGTCCTTGAAACTGATTGGCCTGCATCAGACGGCTTCCTTTTTAGCCTTGTCCAATGCTAGCCAGATGTTGACAAAAGGCACTCAGTCTCAGGACAACACAATATCAATGCCTTATAGCTCGAGTTGAGCAGTTTATGCTATGGGTACTTTTTTTGCCAGGAATAGTTGTAAAAAAGAGGAGGCTTTACCCATATATCTGGCAGTAAGTGTTACATTCTCATCTCATTGTCAGAGACCGCTCAGTCCTTTACAGGGTCATGGTGAGCCAGAACATATCCCAGCAGACACAGGATGCAAGGCAGGGATACACCCACGATGGGACGCCAGTGCATCACCGGGCCCTGCGGGCAATTTAGTCTGCAAGCCAATTAACCTATGCAGCAGCATGTTTTTTGGACTGTGGGAGGAAACCGGAGTGCCTGGCGAAAATCCACGCGGACACGGGGAGAACATGCAAACTCCACACAAAAAGGCACCCGAGCCCAGATTCGAACCCGGGGCTTTCTTGTGAGGCGACAGCGCTACCCACTGGGCCACCGCGCCGCCCAAATAAACGGCGATGACCCTCGAAATTAATTTGCCTCCTCTCATTTAAATTTTACTCACTCTTGTTGTGGATTAAGATACAACACCAACCCATGATAAAATATATCAAGGTGTTTCCATGTTGAAAGATACTATTTTTTAACTCTTAATTTATGATCTAAAGGGTATTACCACTATTTGATTTTCAGTTGAACTGTCCCAATGTTATTGTTGACGTGTCATTCTCTTTACAGCTCTCTGCAGCGCTTTGTGACCCTCGGGTGAAAAGCGCTCGAGAAATACAATTATTATTACTATCGGCAGCCCTGAGCCAGTTGTGGAAATCACACATTCATATTGTTGGTAGGCAGGATTCCTTCCTTTATTTGCTTTAAAAATAATTGCATTTTAAGATCGCTTTTCACCCGAGTCACAAAGCGCTGCACAGAGCTGCAGAGAGAATGGAATATCAACAACGACATAAAAACGGCAAATCAGCAACAATAACGATTTTTTTTTTGGGGGGGGGGGGGAAGTTGTTTATGTTGTAACAAATCTGAGCAGTGAAGAGAACGCCATGTCAACAACAACATCAGGACAGTTCAATTGTCACACTGCATCAGAGGCATCCTCAGGCTCACACAGCGTCTGAGGATGCCTCCAGCGTGAGGCGAAACATCGCGAGGTAGAGAGAGGAAGCGATCGACGCGGCTGTCCCAAGAGAGCAGCTTTTCGAAGCAATCATCAGTTCAATTGAAAGTCAAATATGTTTGTGCTTACGCAGCACAGCCGGTGCAGGGGGGTGACAGCTGATGGACGAGACTGGTAACAGAAGGGAAACCAAAGGAGGCCAATGCACCCAAGAGGACGAATCCTGTGGAGATGGAGAAATCAAGTTTGCATAAACTGTACTGCGGCATCCAGGGTCGAATGAAGAACTATTTCACTTTTATTTGATATCCTTCACTCATGTATAGTCATTATTTTCCTTTTTAATTCTATCCTGATGTTGTTGACATGCTATTCTCTCCATAGCTCTCTGAAACACTTTGTGACCCTCGGGTGAAAGTCACTTTATAAATGCAAATATTATTCGTATTAGATAGAGCATTGCTTTATTGCTTTATTACTGTGTATTAAATGCCACCCACCAGTAGTCTAATCATGGTGGGTGATCACACATTTAATTTTATTTTTGTATTTTGGATTATCTCTATTTTACCTGAAAACGATCATGTTTGTCACAATGAGCTCACATTTAAGCAAACGTCAATGTGAATACCCTGCTTTAGTTGCACATATCTACATACAGTACACGCATGCAATATACAAACGCACAGTATGCCCCAGTACCTTTTACGACTGCACATACTAAACATACCAGCATTCACCACGGTGACGTCACTGTTACTGCCTGTGCCAAGTTTGATGCAAAGCAAGTCCACATAGCAAGGCAGAGGGCAGTTAAACAGGAAGTCATGGGACGAACCACGGTACAGTGGCTTAGGAGTGAACAGACAGGTATGGCCAATATCTAACTAGCGGGCCTTGCCACAGACGGGTGCCGTTTCAGCTGCCTGATGTGTTGCTACATAAACACACTTGCAATATGCAGAACAACAAATTGTAGATAATGGATTTGCCTTGGGAAGGAAAAAAAAACACAAACTATTTTTATGCAAAGTTGCAGGATAACAAAGGCAAAAAAGTCACTGAAGGTAAGAGAAACAAATACGTGAAAGATTAAGGGTGGGACGGTGGGCACAATGAGTAGCGCTTTTGCAAGAAGGTCCCGGGTTCGGTTCCAAGTTCGGGAACCTTTGTGTGTGGTGATTGCCTATTCTCAACATGTCTGCGTGGGTTTTTACCGAGTGGTCCAGTTTACTCCCACCGGTCAAAGACACGCTGCCGTCTAGGTTAATTGGCCTGCTCAGAAAATTGCCCCAAAAAAAACAAAAGGCCCTGCGATGTACTGGCGTCAGATCATTGGTACAACCCCACCTTGCGCCCTATCTGCTGGGATAGGCTCCGGGCCCACCGCCACCCTGTGTAGGATTAAGCGGGGGATACAAACTGACCGCATTAAAGATTAAATTGTTTTTATGGAATATGATGAGATGAGCGAAGATGAGAATAAGGACAGATTGGATATTGCAAACTGGATAATGCGGAAAATCCAGGTTAGTGTTTGGCGTTAAACAAAGGCACGATGCCAGCTGAATGGAGAGCCAAGGTTAATGCTGACTGTGGGAACAACAAAAAAAAGGTGTGATCTCACAGAGCTGAGAGTGGCGACCAATTAAACAGTTGTTGCTGAACTAAATTAGTGTGAAGAGAGACAATGTCAAGCATTGCACTTAAAAGGTATGGTGTGAAAGTATAAAGACGAGTTCATTTGTCCGTTTCTGCAGCAAGCAATGTCATCTGCACGTGTGAATTTCCATGTGCATCATCATCTGAAGTTCATATGCACAGGTGACAGCCCTTTTAGCACTGGGAAGAAAGCTTAAGAACATTGCCAATACGAGACAACAGGTTAGCTCAGCGTGACAGTCAATTCCACTGGAACATAACTCGAAAAAAATATTTGCAGCTCTTCGCCAACAGTGTAAGAGGATCCCCAGAACCGGTAAGGATACCACCCACCACCGATATCATAGCTGGATATCGAACCACATTCCATATTTGTAGTGCAGTGCTCAAACCACCCCTCCCTGGATCGTAATAACCTTTTGTATTATAACTTGCCAAAAAATGCTACATATATGCAGTGTACATTCTACTCATGGTGACTAATTGCTGCCCGAGTCATCTGCATGTTAGTAAATGTGACTAAAGTGCCGGGCGGCGTGGTGGCGCAGTGAGTAGAGCTGTCGCCTCGTAGCAAGAAGGTCCCGGGTTCAGTTCCCCGGCTCGGGTGCCTTTCTGTGTGGAGTTTGCGTGTTCTCTCCCCGTGTCCGCGTGGGTTTTCGCCGGGTACTCCCGTTTCCTCCCACCGTCTCAAAAACACGCCCAGGTTAATTGGCAGCTGGTTAAATCCGTCCCCCAGTGCCCTGCGATGGAGCATCTCGGTGCTTGCACGTGGCTGGCAAACTGTGCAGTGGGTCACCTCGGCGACCACAGCCATGAAAACCCCACTAGTGGTCAACGTCCACACCATGGCGACGTAGAGCAAAGGAAAAGACTAAAGTGCTAAGATGAGGAGTACAAGATGTCATTCTACATTTAAAATGCTACGGTATGTAAGAAAACAAAACACATTTCATAGACGTGTCAAAATAATATTAACATTTCTGAAGCGCCTTTCACTGGAGGGTCACAAAGCACTGCACAGAGCTGTGGAGAGAACGGCATGTCAACAGCATCAGAATGGATCAAGTAAAATTGTGAAGGACATCAAATAAAAATAAAAGAATTGGTAAAACAAATAAAGGAAGGAAGACGTGTTCCTGAGCTGGCACAGGTTACAAGCGTGCTGTCATCCAAGCACACAACAGTGAGCAGCATCAACAGTCCTCGCCAGAGGACTTCATGACAAACGGCATGTCAACAACAGGACAATTCACAATTTCTCACTGATATGTAATTATATTTAAATATCACGCCTCCAACTAGCCTCAGTGGTAAAACCTTTAAACCCATGATGAATATTTTCTTCTCTACCATTACCTGTGATCAATAGTTACATAACCTACCCCCACTGCTGTATAAAAGTTCAGCCTTTGGAAATCCATTGCCAAATGGTCTCCCTACAACATACCAGTAATCGTGGCTGTATTACCATACTTCTCCACGCTGGGCAGTGCGGACTGATTCCCATTTCACTCAACACTGATGTCAACACGGCCGACGAAATAAACATTTTGTGGTCGGGATTAACTGCGAGCTGATGGTCACAGCAACTTGCCACGCACTACTGTTGGTAACGTTATGGATTTGAGTACATCAAGTGGCTAACTGCAAGTGCACACGTGGTAAAAATACGAAAAAAACGTGTGCAGTTGAATAGCTGGCGGCGAACCCTCCCGATGCTACGCTGCAATAATAAGCCACGGAGCAGTTTCACAGGGTGCGATTGCGTTGCTTTATCTCTCTGATGGACATTTGCTCGGGTGCATTCCGTCCCCGCGTGTGCTGCTACGCTGTTATTACTGCCCACAGGTCATCACCCCTGCGAGCGATGTCTTGCAAGCAATAACTTAACAAAAAAATTACATCACGTTAACATAAGCACGTTCTCTAAACCACGTGTTTGTCAATCACTCTAAATGCTACTTTAAGGATGCATCGCTCCACGCTCCTTTGTAATGCTCCGCAAAGTCTGGTCCGGATATATGCTGCATATGCAAAAGTTTATAATCTCTAAACCTGAAACCAATGTGAAATGACGGGGCACAAAACACAACATTTCAGCGTCACAAGGCACACGCACCAAGCTCTTAAATTGTCATTAACGTGTCAATGGTGGACGAGAGCATTGTTTGAACTTTGCCTCTGGGAGCTAACGTGACAGTACTTGTATACACGACGTGTATATATTCGATGAGTTATATCAGATATACATGTCCACTAAATTACCGAAGCCAGGCTGTAAATTACTTTGGAAAATGTCACATCAGCACGACTGAAATTGTATATAGTTTCACACTTTTCGATAGTGCCTCGCGTTAATGAGATTTTTCGTCCGAATTCCATTAAAATGCTAATGATACATTACAAAGCTCTCACATAGTACAAAGATATGCAAGAAAAACACGTTGAAAGGAAGTAACTGTTTAAGTTTCACTACGTTCATTGACATTTAAGAGCTCACAATTTCTAACATTTTGAAATAGACGTTTAATTGCTGTAAAGCACTTGCCGTTGTCCCATGACCCCGTTAATGTGTTTAGTGTTTTATGTGAGCTTCATTTAAACAGACGCTGAAGACTTCAATGGCTTTTTCACCAGGTTCTACAATAAAGGCTCTCAGCTGTTACACATGGCACAACACTGTACTCATGCTGCACGTGTAGAATACACGTTTGCCCTACATATAGCGCAGCAAATAGATGTTATTCATTGATCGCACATTTGTGTTCATCGCAAAGGATGCGACAGTTAATTAAAATAAACCCACCACCAGCAAGCGTCTATGGTAAGCCCCGGTAGGAGCGGCCTAAAACCACCGGGGGCCACGTGGCTCCGCGCTGGGCAGGGAAACCAGGAAAGGCCGGGGCTGAGGCATGGGTCAACCTTGTGGAGACCTGAGAACCGGGGAACCCCTGAATCGGACCCCGACAACCAAACTCGAGCAAAGAGGGCCTGCTCCGAGCCCGGTAAACCCATCCCTTGGATAAGGCGACCCCTTTAGACACGCGCCGGTGCGCGATGCGACTGGGCCACCGAGTGCTTCCACTCCAGCCCCCCCTCTCCACCGGGCGCCTCCACGCGGCCTCTGCCACGAGAGTCCGAGAACGGTGGACGTTCTGAGGCGGACACAGGTGGACGAGAAGAAGCCTCACCTTCGTAGATGGGGGCCATGGGAGAAGGAGGAGAGCGAGGCGCTGAGGATCGGCGCCCCGCTCATCGCGCGCTCGGGCCGGGCCGCGCCGCCGCCGCTGCTGCTACTGACGCTGCCATCTTGGCTAAGCGTCGCTCAGCAGCTCCTCCGCGTCTCTCGCTCTTTCTTTATCTCGCGTCTCCTCGTGCCTCCGAGCGGCCCGTGGCGCGTCCCGCTGTGCGAACAATCCCCACCGCGTCCCTGTCCGCGAGCGCCGTCCTGTCTCTTGTCTCTCAATCTAGTCGAGCGGCGGCTCCTCCTCCGCCTTCCGCTACTTCCCCTTCAGTGCCCGTCTCGTTACCTCTCCTCACAACTCTCCCTCCCTGTGCGAACTCTCCCTGTTTCACTTTCCTTCCTCTCTCGACTCTCCCACCACCACCATCACCACCACCTCCTCCCCGGCTCTGCGCCTCACGACTCGGGACGTAAACAACTGCTCCCTCCCCCTCCACGGCCCCGCACCCCCCCAGTCCCTCTCCCCAC
>JAZEWT010000005.1:21733720-21748667 GCA_036362905.1 Mordacia mordax
TTCCGGGATAGGCTCCGGCTTCACCGTGACCCTATATAGGATTAAGCGGTTTCAGATAATGAGATGAGATGTTCTACCCGTGTCCGCGTGGGTTTTCGCCGGGCACTCCGGTTTCTTCCCACAGTCCAAAAACATGCTGCTGCACAGGTTAATTGGCTCGCAGACTAAATTGCCCGCAGTGCCCGATGATGGACTGGCGTACCGTCGTGGATGTATCCCTGCCTTGCGCCCTGTGTCTACCGGGATAGGCTCCGGCTCACCGCGACCCTGTACAGGACTAAGCGGTTTCTGACAATAAGATGAGAGATTATAAACTTCATAGGGAGCGCACTGGCATGGGTGCAGTCCAGAAAAGCGACGGTCTGGCACAATATGGAAGTGAGGCATTAACGATGCCAAATGCAAAAATATTACATAGGAACACAATATTCTTTTCGCCAGCCAGCGCCCCAAGCTAGTTATGCCGCCTGTGCTCAAGTGCCACCTGTGCCTTTGATTTCAAAAGCTGAGGTAAAAAAAAAAACTAGAACCTTTTAATTTTAGCGGAACAACAGTCGGCCAGTACGGGAGATAGCTTTGCTCATATAGTATAATCCACTCATAATAGCTTTTTTCAGTCACTTGTCAGTCTCCCGTTGGATGAAGTCTTCAGTCGGAGTGGTTATTTGACCATACTTCCCCATGCTGGTCAGCACAGGTTGGTGCAAAGGTGATGGGGAAGGGGCAAGAGAGATTTAGAGATCACTTGCTATTGTTAGATATGGCTGGGAAGCAAGCTCAGCTGGATTTAGAGCACAGTATGCTTGCCCGCTGTGCAACCACTCCCTCCTGTTATTAAACAGGGCATAATTAAATTCTAAAAGCAAGTTGACATTATGACCACGCAAAAGTTTTATTGAATGGTTTTTCATCTTGTTCAGCGAGGGAGGAGTCATTAGAACTATTCACAATAATAAGCCACAATGTATCAAACAGGTTACAACCTTTTTATAGATTAATAATAATGTAGTTTGCATTTCTTTACAGCGCTTTTTTTTTCTTTTGTGATTATTTGGAAAAATCTCATCTCATCTTATTTTCTGAAACCGCTTAGTCCTATACAGGGTCGCGGTGAGCCGGAGCCTATCCCGGCAGACACAGGGCACAAGGCAAGGATATACCGACGATGGGACGCCAGTCCATCGCCGGGCACTGCGGGGCAATTTAACCTGCGAGCAAATTAACCTATGCAGCAGCATGCTTTTGGACTGTGGGAGGAAACCGGAGTGCCCGGCGAAAACCCACGCGGACACGGGGAGAGCATGCAAACTCCACACAGAAAGGCACTTGAGCCGAGAGATTCGAACCCGGGACCATCTTGCTGTGAGGCGACAGCGCTAACCACTGGGCCACCGCGCCGCCCCTATTTGGAAAAGTGTAGATTTCAAACTCTCATGATCTAAATGTGGATTGTATTTGTGGTGCCACATGATCACATACGAGACAGTGGCTGTGTATTGCCCGTTAATGCAAGAGGAGATTGGGCTGGTGGCAGGTTGAATGTCTTGCGGACGTCATCAATTAGCCCCTGCGCGTTTCGTGTTTGCATAATAATGTGCCGTCGAGTAGATTCGGTGTGGCCAATGGGCAGCAAGGGAGGGGGCATAAGTGCGTGCGGGGTGAGGAGAGTGTGGGGCCGCGACACCGAGTGAATTTTTGCTATCGCCGGAATAAAGACCGTTGGTTCGAGACCAAGACGCTCTGAACTTTGTGGAACCCGGCAGCCGGAGGAGCCGTTGCCTCGTCTCGCGCTCCACGACGTTTCGGAGAGAGCGAGAGTGAAGAAGCAGTGGCGGGGCCCAGGCCAGCGCAAGAACACTCGTCACTCCATGACGCAGCCGCTGGCTGGGCACGACATATTAACAATTCAACTTCAAACACACGTGTCTGAAACATGTCTTGAGATGACGCTTTTCTTTCTGCGGAGTTGGTTACCACACGCATGTGGGGAAATATTAGCTCACCAAAAGTACAACCTTGAGGCCCACCGCTGTAATATAGATTTCAAAGTTACCGAAAGATCTTCATTGATGACATATGAGTGAGGTAAGGTTGAACACAGGGGTGTATCAGAAACACCAGTTGTCCGGGAGGAGGTAGAGGAAGTATGTGGGAGAGCGGTGTAGTCGTCGGCGCTCCATATGTGGTTCCGTGGTTCCATTCCCGGTCACGGCCAATCACACTGACAATTATAATCAGAACCGGTCCTGGGCTCTCCCATAAATCTACTCAGCCTTAAATGCGTGCCTAATGCGGTGTGTAAACATCAGCACTTGGAATACAGAGCGGCCGTGTCGGTGCAAACCACACCGTCCCTTTGTGTCGCCCCTAATAGGTGCTCGCTAACGATTCTTCCTTCTTCTTGTTGACATTCCGCTCTCTCCAGAGCTCGGATTTGTAACAAACAAAAAACCCCAAAACGTTACTGTTGCTGATTTGCCGTTCTTATGTCATTGTTGTTGACGTGCCATTCTCTCCGCAGCTGTGTGCAGCGCTTTGTGACCCTCGGGTGAAAGGCGCTCTAGAAATGCAATGATTATTATTACAGTCTATGCAGGTGGTGGGAGAGAAGCGTGATTTGCGTAATGTTAAAAATCCTCCCCAGCCCCGCCTCTCGGTGCCCACTCCTCCCCCCACTCCCCTCCCCCACTTCCGCTCCAATCCCCCCGCCCACTTGACCTCATTCCCTACCCCCTACCCACCCCCCCATTAGTCTGTATTGCCATGCAAGGCTGACTCCTGATAGAGTGATCTTGCAAAAGCTCTATGTATGGGATTCAAGCGAGGCAACAAACGTGCGAAATGACCAACGACAACGACGAGACACTGAATGTACTGATGTAGGTTTTCACGGCTCCATGCGCGACGATGGCTCTTCGACGTTGCGCTTTCGGGAGAGCCGTGTCGAGCAAGCCGCCCCTCTCCTTCGCGATTATTTCGCCTGCCACGTTGGAGGCAACACATAGTACGGCACACTCACCTCTACTCGGGCCCATAACGCCCGACGTTGCCTGCAACGCGGGAGACAAGGCGTCGCGAAAAAGAGAGAGGAGGCACGCTCGACACGGCCATCCAGAAAGAACAGCTTTGAAAGGACATTCTGAGACACTGAATGTTGAAAACAGTTCGAGGGTTTTGCTGGTGTTAACACAATGCTGCTGAATTTACGCTTTCCCAGAAAGCCGCGTGGCGAATGAGATGTGTAAAATACCTCATCTCATCTCATTATCTGAAACCGCTTAATCCTATATAGGGTCACGGTGAGCCGGAGCCTATCCCGGAAACACAGGGCGTAAGGCAGGAATACACCCGACGACGGGACGCCGGTCCATCGCCGGGCATTGCGGGGCATTGCGGGACAATTTTAGTCTGCGAGCCAATCAACCTATCCAGGAGCATGGTTTTGGACTGTGGGAGGAAACCGGAGTACCCGGCGAAAACCCACGCGGACACGGGGAGAGCATGCAAACTCCACACAGAAAGGCACCCGAGCCGAGAGACTCGAACCCGGGACCTTCTTGCTGTGAGGCGTCAGCGCTAACCACTGCGCCACCGCGCCGCCCTGTGTAAAATACGTTTTTTTTAAATTTACGAATAGACTGATAAATGGACACTTTTTTACATGCTTATATATTTGTTATTTACGTGCAATTTAATTCGGGTATCTGAAATTGGCATTCGGTGTCTGAGAGTCACGGCACTATTCCAAAGTTCCACGTCTGATCCAGATCTGAGCAGTCCAATATCCAGCGCACATGATTAGTTCACAGATTTTTTTTTCCAGTCTCCTTTAAGCACTCATGAGGGTTTGACCATACTTCACCACGCTGGTCGGACGGCTCTGGCGAGAACGTGTTTCCTGAATTTCGGTTCCAATATTTTGCGCTACAAACGATGATAGCCCGGGTCGGGTGCCGAACTCAGTGGGCCGAGGCCCATAGCACTGCGCCACCACTCATCCCTCTGTTACACTCGGTTATATTGAAAGCGCTGTAAAATAGTTACTCGTACCATTTCAATACATCTCCAGGATATAGTGTACAAAGTTATACAAGACTGCATTCAAACGTTATACAACATTTTTACGCCACTTACAGCACAATATAATAAACACCGTTCAGTGCAGTGTGCGTTCATGTGGTTCGTAGACATTCATGAGTATTGGTTGAATTATTGACAATAACTTTTTTGGGCAGACATCCAGGTGTTGTCACGTTTTATTCAAGCGCATCGCTTCAGTTCCTTTACGTTGACATGACACATCTGGTGTCACTCTTCATTTCACTGTAAACAATAAACCGTTTACGTGTACTCTCAGTAAAACGTGGAACGTTGGTCCTGTTTGTTGTTTCCAACATTGGGCCAAGGTTGGTCCAACGTTGCGTGTTTACTGGGTATTTACAGCCCGTTATCAATCCACTGCTAGACGAGGGCCTTCTCACTTCATGCGAGTCCTGTGGGTTATTTGGTCATACTTCACGCTGGTCAGTGTCAGCTTGTGCAGGCGGAAACAGATGTGGGATCATAGTAGTATCGTACGGTACTATAACATACTGCACAACTGATGGTGCCGTACTGCTCTGCTGACCACCACGCCGCACAGCCCCACAGTCGAGACGACCTGGCGACAATCATGACGGTTACGCATCCAAGCACTATCCAGGTTCATCCTAACTCAGGGCGGCGCGGTGGCCCAGTGGTTAGCGCTGACGCCTCACAGCAAGAAGGTCCCGGGTTCGAATCTCTCGGCTCGGGTGCCTTTCTGTGTGGGTTTTCGCCGGGTACTCCGGTTTCCTCCCACAGTCCAAAAGCATGCTCCTGGATAGGTTGATTGGCTCGCAGACTAAAATTGTCCCGCAATGCCCGGCGATGGACTGGCGTCCCGTCGTCGGGTGTATTCCTGCCTTACGCCCTGTGTTTCCGGGATAGGCTCCAGCTCACCGTAACCCTATATAGGATTCAGCGGTTTCAGATAATGAGATGAGATGAGATCCTAACTCATGAGCTCTGATAAATTCAGATATTTCATGGATGGGTTGGTATGATGCTAATCGCTTAACTTCGATACATTACATAGTGATAACAACTATTTACCCGTGAAAGCGACACTTGAGTCTCAATAAAAATTAACAGGAGGCTCCGACGGCAATTGAATGTTTGGACAATTCCATAAATGAATGTAATGGCTTCGTGTGGGAGTACATCAGAGAATATCTAAGAAGTATATTGGAGGGTGACAGCACTGTCATCTCGCAAGCCAAATCCCCGAGTCCACAACACCCGACAAGCAGAGGTGGCTTGCTGAGCTCTTTATGATCCTATGGGGTCAGCCACATTCAGGATAGTTGATCAACAGTCACGTTACAAGCCACGACTGGATGAAGTCCTCACAACAATCCGTCAAGCTGAACTCATTGCTCAATCTCCAAAGTGATCACCTTTCTGGGCACGTTCCCTCCTTTGGTCGGCATCACCGGTTTCATCCCTTCTCGTTACATGTTTGATCAAAGCCCACCTTTTTTCATAGCCCACATTATGCCTGTGATTCGCATATAATTTTTTTGTCTCTTAGGGCAATACCCAGCACGCACGTATGTTCACGCTTGCATTTTTGTTTGTCAGTGTTTCCAAACGATTTTTAATGGAAAGGTGATTTTTAGGATTGACAACTTTAATCAAAAACGTAGAAGATTCAATATTGTTTTGATAAATTTCCCATCTAACACTAAAGGTCTCAAATCACGACACGCCCCAACAATAACCTTTGAAAAACTAATCATCTGAGCAAGGACAAAACGCACGACAGCATAGTGCAATCCCCTACTCCTACCCATTTTATTGTAATGGCCTCCATATATGATCTCAAGAAGGGCCATTGCCCAAAAACGTCACCAATGATGAGCTTATGTAAGGTCACAGTGTTATTGAAGAATGTGTTGAGCTTAATAACGGGTGGCTTCAATGTATGAGCAGAGATGACATTATGATTGACACATTTAGCATGGGGGAGAGAAACGAGATAGTAGAATGTCGATTACATTTTTCAGCCAGCGGTGATGTGAAGCTAATGAACTCCTTTTCCAAATCAGAGGAGTAGAAAATGGCCATATCGGAGCCTTAACTGAAAAATTAGAAATGAAATTTACCTGATTATCGGGAACAAAACCTCAGTGTAGGCTCCATAGATGACAGGAAGGCCTACGTTCTGTCAGTTCATGTTATCTGCAGTCGGCTGTGCAGTGACTTTGGCGTGATAACGTCAAAGATTCCAACGTGTGACAAAGAATTAATCCAGACTAGCACTGCGGGCAGGTTTTCAGTTATTGCAAATATTTATAGAATTCCCACTCCTCTTCTACATTGTTTTTAATGGTTATCTTTTCATTAGGTGCGATGATAAAGCAGTACAAATATGGATTGCTGTAAATGCATTAGAAATGTTCATACGCGTTTGAGTAAAATGTAAGTAATTCTCTTGTGTATGACTGTCCAGGAGCTTAATGTCGTAAATTGCAAGTAATTGGTAACTTGTACTCTTTAATGACAGTGTCCTACATTGAAAGAGCATTACCACCAGCTATTTTCCATCCACTGCTGGATAAAGACCTCCCCAAGGCATTCCAATTTCTCATCTCACTATCCCGCGATGCACAAATTCACGCAGCTCGCTTCACACACGAGCTGACCTCACCGCTCCATCTCACATAGCGGACTTCTTCCTGGGCGCGTTCATCTAAACCGCCGACCACGAGTACAAATCACATCAAGTCTTCATGTCGTTCGTGGTAGTCGGTGGGCTTTAGTAGTTTCTCAGAAGAATTGCCGTGGGAGTGCCGGATTCAGAATGCAAAGCCATACAAACCGGCCCATTGGCGAGTCGTTCGACCACTGAAAGAGCCTTCCCATCGTCCAGCCATGCGTGCGAGGTAAATTTAGCAGCCTGCAAGTGTTATTTATAGTCCGCTCGACATGCGTGCTCATGTCACGTATATTTATACTTTTCATACTCGTGGGTGTTACCCTGACACGATTATAAGACCGAGTTTATGGATCAATACGTCTGCATGCACTTTGTAATTCCTACTCCATAAATAATGATTACATACAGGTGTGCACGACCATCATTGGCATGCTTAGTACCAGACGGGCTACAGTTGCAGTGTATGGCAATGTTCTCAATAGCACCGATTGAGACTCATGAAACAAAATTACCTGTTTTCCAAGGGCGACCTGGGTTACAAGGTGAACGTGAACGTAGAGAAGCATATCTACTTAATGCTGACATTACTCATCTCATCGTCAGAAACCGCTTAGTTCTGTTCAGGGTCGCGGTGATCTCGGAGCCTATCCCGGCAGACACAGGGCGCAAGGCAGGGATATACTCACGATGGGACGCCAGTCCATCATAGGGCACTGCGGGCAATTCGGTCTCATCTCATTATCTGAAACCGCTTAATCCTATATAGGGTCATGGTGAGCCGGAGCCTATCCCAGAAACACAGGGCGTAAGGCAGGAATACACCCGACGACGGGACGCCAGTCCATCGCCGGGCATTGCGGGACAATTTTAGTCTGTGAGCCAATCAACCTATCCAGGAGCATGCTTTTGGACTGTGGGAGGAAACCGGAGTACCCGGCGAAAACCCACGCGGACACGGGGAGAGCATGCAAACTTCACACAGAAAGGCACCCGAGCCGAGAGATTCGAACCCGGGTCCTTATTGCTGTGAGGCGACAGCGCTACCCACTGGGCCACCGTGCTGCCCTTAATGCTGACATTACGCACTCGATAATGGATACGTTTTAACAGTACTGTTAAACTATATGCATTAGTACATTAAATATGAAAAGCACTGCAATGTTGTGATTGCGTTGGTCATTTGAGACGCTATAGGCAGGGGAGCTGGAACGCTAAGAGGCGACACGCGGAATGCAACAGACGGTGGACAAGATGCGGCGCCAAGGCGACAGTGAAGAGTCATTCCTGTTGGACGAAGGGCTCCCCAAGTTCTTTACAAGCGCTTATATTGTTTTCGCTGTTAGCTGGCCACTCCGTTATCATTTTCACACGATGGCCATCATTCCCATTGGATACGTGTCTTACCAAAGCCCACTTATTGTCAAATATGTAAATGTCTGGAACGTGCGTCTGAGCGCTAATCCATGCGGATCTTCACGCTTCTCTGCACGTTTCAGCTTGTGCCATTAGCGTCGTTAATGTCCCACATTTCTGATGCTAAACCGCTGTAGCCCAGCAGTCCTCACACAAGATACGTCGCCGGCAACAGTCTTAAAAGGAGATTGACGACACAATTCCCAATAACGGTTTCCAAAGCAAACGGAATCAATGTGTGATGGACAAGCCAACGTCAGGTCGCCTCCCTCGCCATCACTCGTACTGCCCGCTGGCTGCCCTCTTGTTCCGACGGCGCACGCAGAACACCGCGGTGGCGACTCCATTCTCTCCAGCATATACGCGATTGCCACTCCAGCGAGGAGACGGTAGACTTCTATCGTCTCAGCTCTTTATTAACACTAACCATATCGACAGCACCATAACACTAACACATAACTTACTACCCTCCTCACGCTTCGTGCGCTAACAACCCGCCCTAACTACATTCAGACGTGGCTCCGCTCCAGTTTTCCCATCCAAAACTCTCTTCGCTTCTGCACATCTCCTTATATCTCCCTTCAGACGTTAACCAGCCACGAGATATCATCCCACGTCCCTTTAACCAATCCGGTCATCAAACGTCCACTTGATGCCCCCTCCCCCCCCGGCCAGACCACGTGTTGTTTACCATCTCGGGAGGGGTCACTGCCATCACACTTTGTCGCCCTCACTCTCTCATTCTCACCTTGCCTGACTGTCACCTCGGACGACCCCTCATCCACACGACATCCCATTCACCTCCACATCACCGCGACCCCTCCACGGTCCGATTGCTGGGCGTAGGCGCGCAGGCGCACCCAGCCTGTCACGGCACGAGGCTTGGCACCACAAGTGCATGGAAACGCGAATTAATGATACAATTGATCCCATAACAGAATTTAAACATTTATTAAATACAATCACAATGACATTTCTGAAAAAGATCGAAAAACGGCTAAAATAAAATTAGTGGCATCATAAAAGTACATATTAAAAAAAACAGATTTGTAAAATGAAATTAAGAATTTTCGTATGCAAAAATCTAAGATTGGCTTTTAAAGGCTACATCTTGTGTATTTTTATTATATATTACTGTGGCACAAACGAAGGCACACAAGGCTCATGTAAATCATCAATGGTGTAAAGAACACCGATCACTGGGAGAGCTCAAGCTAAGCCACATTTCTATGGCATTGTTTGCAGGATATTCACACGAGTGGTAAACCTATAGAGGGGTATCAGTAACGGGCATGAAAGGCATCTATCCTCCACGGTGTCCAGGTGAGCCAGAAAGTCAATTTTAATTTTTGAAAGACACTACCCACTTGTTGCTGGTCAGATTCTGTTATATAATTCAGATGTAAACAAAACGCATGCTGGAAAGTCGCCAACCACACTCAACCAGAAATACATGTTAGTTTAAACTGCAGAGTGGAAATATGACGATTAAGATTTATAGCCCTTTATCAGTCGATGTATCACCACGTGGCCAGTTTGGGTTCACGAAGGAGGCAAGAGTGAAGATCAGACATCACTCGCCACTTGCGCAAGAGAGAGCGCAATGCGCAAACCACTGTGCCACCATTTCACCCGCATTATAAATATAATTGTTTATATTGCATCCCAACTGTCATAACCACCAACCTTGGGCAGGGCAAGGAAAGTTGAAGGAGTGTAAGGGAGTGGTACATGGGAGTGCAATAGGATGAGGCTCACAAACTCAGGGGAAATAACTTGGTATTGCTCAGCTGAACTAGGGGACAATTCAGCCACTAGCAAAAGCTCTGGCCTACATTCAACCGCGTTGCAACAACGTGGGTTAGGCTTTAATCCCAATGACCTGGTTTCAATTTCTCTTTCATTTGCATCATCCATGCCGAGTACTGGTGTGGGCATTTGCTCGGTGGCCTCATTTTTATGTACAGCCTGGATTACATTCACAAACAGCACAGCTGGAGAGAATGTGTACCCCCCCCCCACGCATAAGGTTTGATCTACCACCTTGCAAACACTAATTTCACCAGCAGTGTGTAGAGCTTTTAAGAGGATCTTTGAAAGATTTTCTTTTGCAGGCAAAGACACATACTTGTGTAAACGGTACATCTTTGCACTGTTCATCAACAACATTTGTACCTGCACATTTTAAGATTAAATGAGAAACTTACCACCATAAAAAGATACACTTGTATGTTAGAATGTAAAAATACTTGTGCATATATGCGGGTGTGTGAATGCTGTGTGAATAACCAGTGTGTGTGGGTGGATGCAATTACAGCCAGAGAATGTACATATGTGCATTCATGTGTGCATGTCTGGTGTAGAGATTGGGCCTGTAGGTCGACACCACAAAAATAAATCTACAAACATCCAGTATACCTCTTATTCTGGCTACAAATCATTTTACCAGCAACCCAGAACATATTCACTAAGAAATTAAGCAGTGGGTAGAGGAGTATGATTTGTGCATGTTTGTGTGTATTAAAGTAATTATTATTTCTTGTTTGTAGAAAAAAATTTCCGCTTACTTTATGGCCGATAATTTATTGCTACTATTTGACTTCGGTTGAACTGTCCTGATGTTGTTGAAGTGCCGTTCTCTCCGCAGCTCTGTGCAGAGCTTTGTGACCCACGGTTAAAAAGCGCTCTAAAAATGCTATTATTATGATATATGGAGTGTATGTGGGGTCTCATGTAGTCAAATCTCTAGATATCTGCCTGCTTGTACCCAGACGTTATGTTCTTGTAGAGTAGACACGTGAGTAGTAACACCACCAACTGACAAAGGAAGACAATGAGAGACAAATCAGTTCCAGCAAGCGCTGCAACAGAGGTTTGGGCTAATACGTAAAAAAAAAGATGCACCAGTGGGATAAATGGATGTTGCTCAAAATCACTCGTTGCCATATATTTAAAAGAAAGCGTTTAAATTACATCTTACAATAAATATGTAAAACAAAATTAAAATTGTTTTTGTTAAATCAATTGATCCAATGCCAAGAGACGTGAAAAAGAGGAAAGGTGTGAATGACTCAGAGCCTCACTCCTCCTGTCTCTGATCTCATTTCCCTTGTATTTGCCCAGCAGGCTTTTCTCTAAAACTGTCATCAAACGCCACATGGTGAGAGGGAGGCTTCACTTTCTCCTCTGTTGTTCCTGGTCTCGAGCACAAATATATTTGTGTTCCATATATTTGATGTTTTATATTTTTTATGACTAATTATACATCCCCAGGGGTGCTGCTGTGATATAAAGCTCACTACACTGTACTTGCAATCTAGGGGCCGCCACTTTGATCTCCTGGCATGATAAATGAGACAGTGAACTGGTTCCTTAGATCCCCACAGCCTGTGCCAACCCAGCAGTTTAAATAACATGCCAGATAGCTTGGTGGTTTAAACTGTGGGCAATGCCACCTCTTCCAAAACATCCGACCAGTATTTAGAGTAGGCAAAATGTTTTCGACTCTATAGTGTTCCCTGTAGTGGAAGTCCTTCTGCTAGCAGCGGCACAAGCAATTTTATTACAATCCTTTTACTTCACATCCAAGTTGTGGTACTGGAATTAGTGCACTGTACTGCAATGTATTGGCTATTGCTAACAACAGCGGTTAGTAAAATGGTTTAAAAAAAAAAAAGTTAATTTGTTCTTCGTTATCAAATCAAAGTTTCAAAAATAAAACCCATCCGGCCCTCTTTATAGAAGTCACTGGGCACTATAAAAACGTTGGCGTTCTAGTGCAGCAAAATAATTATAGAGCACTTTTCACCCGAGGGTCACAAAGCGCTGCACAGAGCTGCGGAGTTGCAAATATACCGAAAACAGATGAAATGTGTGGCTTCCAACACGTAGAGATGAAGGTTGATAGAATAGAGAGTTGGAAGCGGGTTGCGCGCATTTACCTCAAACGCAGCTATGGCGACACAGATTGCAAGGATCACCGACATGTTGGCTTGCAGCCAATCCTTCACGTGCTGTTCGCACCCCTGTTGCATGAGCACACACACGCAGGTGATCGTAAAGATGCATGCACACATTTATACGTATGCACAATGGGGATAATAACCTTTGGAACCTTACACATTGCTGGTGTTGTTATAATCATAATAATTTTACATTTATAATGCACACACGTTCATTTCCTGTCGAATGTACTCATGTGACAGAGAACGACTCAGAGACGCGAGGAAAGAACAGAGAGGTGGAGGAGGCAGCCAGGCGGATTGCGAGCGCCATATTGCCACACACTGCATCCTATATATTAGGAAGTCATCGGTCAATTAATTAATGAGTATTTTTTTTAAGTTGTGGGAGGAAACCGGAGAGTCCAGAGGAAACCCACGCAGAACAGGGGGAGAATACACAAACTCCACACAGAAAAGTGCCCAAGGCGGGGATCGAACCTGCTCGGGCAAGACCGTTCTTTCTGCGAGGCGCAGATGTTACCACTGTGCCACCCTGTCTGTTATCAGATACTTATTGAGGTCAGCATGCCCCACGACGAAAGTTTGGCAACCTTCGCACCCAGTATCCATCCAATGCTGATGATGGACACGAAGTTGTAATTTTACGGCAGTTGACCTCTATTTCCTGAAACTGCCACCAGTGATATCTCCAAACCAAGGTTGCTGGTATTAGAGCAAAGTGTACAAATTACATTTCCACACTGCTAATTTTTCGTTGCATTTTACAATTCCACACATGGTCACATGCATGAAGGAACAATTACAGTGATTTGCTGTGTGAAATATGGAACTTTATCTAGATGCTCTGCCATATAGCTACACAAACTACACAAGAATGGGAGGAATAGACACATAGAACACAATTGCAATATGTCAACATGCTGACATGAGATCCAAACCAACTTAATCTTAAGCAACAACGAAAAGCAGTGAATCCTAAGCACACATAAACAGTGACCAAGACCATGAGAGGCAGCCACTCAAGACTCTACATGGATGAAAAATAAAGAATTACTCTCACCATCATTCAGACGTTGATGGTGGGAGGGTGAGAGAGAAGGCAATAATTTGTATTAATCTGAAGGAACAGCAGTGGGAGACTTGAGCAAAGAACAGAGTGGCAAAGAAGTGGCATACTTGACAAACGATAAACGTGTGTATCAAAATGACGTTTAGGTAAATCAACATCCATTGGATAAACTGCATGTGACCAGTAAACACGTAGCAAACAATGTGCACGTTTGGAGAGATACACATCACGACCATGCGAGCAGATTTTTACGCGAGACCATGCGATAAACAGCGCACATACGCAAAGGTATGCAGACACCGATACACACGCACACTTTATACATTTCAATTTCACCCAATTATAGTGACGTCAGTGGTAGGGGCATTGCCTTCATATACCTGGTAAGATTGGGATACAGACATAGTGATAATGTGTGCAGTATTTTCAGCATGTCAACATCATCATTGCTTAATACCCTAGGAAGAGGGCATTAAGCCCTTGCGTTTTCCAATGGCGTCATTGTTTTGAACAGTTTCGTGGTGGAGGGTGAATGCTGCTACAGCGAGACAGTATATCCTCCCACCCTTATCGTGTAACCTGCCCTCATGCATAAACCATCACCACTTTCTGATTATATCTGCAAAGCGCTCCTACCATGTATCTATTCCAGGTTACATAACTGAGCTTGCAACATCGTTATTTTGCCATTTGCATAATTTCAAAGGTCAGATGGTTATTATCTCGTGGCCTTGATAAAGTTCAGGTCCCTGAATCGTAGAATAAAGCAGACGTTATTTTTTGCTTCAAACGCATTTCTTTCATCACTAAAGTTCAAAATCATCTCATGAAGTCCATTATAAACCTTCCAAAACTAAGGACTTCCTCTCACCCAGCATTATGCACATGAAAGCACTGCACACGATCCGTTGTTACTTGCATATTCATAAGATTAAAAAGATAGAAGACACTTTTTCTAAGTAACTCATCTCATCTCATTGTCAGAAACCGCTTAGTCCTGTACAGGGTCGCGGTGAGCCAGAGCCTATCTTGGCAGACACAGGGCACAAGGCAGGGATATACCCAAGATGGGACGCCAGTCCATCACTGGGCACTGGGGGCAATTTAGTCTGCAAGCCAATTAACCTATGCAGCAGCATGTTTTTTGGACTGTGGGAGAAAACCGGAGTGCCCGGCGAAAACCCATGCGAACATGGGGAGAACATGCAAACTTTTACAGTAACTGTAAAATGCAATTAAAGAAACCTCACTTTAAGGCCACATTTTCAAAATTTGTAACAAATTGTCGCAATTACAATCGGAATATGCAGTTATAAACCCCTACTGCAAACACGTGACAGGACCCTCATGAAATAAAAAATCATTGCTAAAAATGGGCAGAAAACAACCAGCACACGAAAGATTGGTAATACAAGCTGACACAGCATGAAGATGCCTCTATCCCAAAGTGCATTAACATATGCCATTTGCTTCAGTGGACAATAAAGATAACATGATGTCCGTTGCAATGAACATGCCATTGTGTGCTGGCATCATGCCCCAAGTTTACCAAATTCGATGACACATCGCAGGTATCTGCCTTCCTGTTAGCAGACCAGAGAGCTAGCGCTGGTCGCCATTCTCTTTAATATGTGGCCTTCTGTGCCTCCACTAAAAATGCGCAAGGTACAAATTCTACAGAGCTTAGAAATGCAATTTGCACAAATGGCGAAAGGCGCTCTATAAAAATGCAATTATTAATAACTAAATGACACTACATAG